>CM019171.2:3343917-3651384 GCA_009739505.2 Apolygus lucorum
TTTTTCTATGTCCAACAAACAGATATTTACTGGTGACAGTCAGATACATGTTATGGGCGCACACTTACTTGTCAGTCGACTCATCAGTTCGTCCATCGATCCCACAGCCGATACCACCAAGAAAATCACAACCAACGGCAAGTACAGTTGGACGAGTGCTATACTCAACATGGACATTTTTGGGCATCCATCTTTTCTAACGATTAAAATATTTCCGCTACCGAGGCTCTTTACTGCTTGAAAAATTTGGCAAAACTTTCCTACAATGACATTTTTCCTAAACTCGTCAACTCACAACAATGTTTTTTTTTTAAATGAAGGAAGACATCGACTTATCAATGTTGTCATGATAACGATGCGGTAGATGTTGAAGAATAATGTAGGGGCTTTTAGCTGACGAACTTCAGGTTTTTTATATTTAATAATAAAAATTCAGCTTCTCTACTACCTATCACAAATATGCTTTCTGAACTATTTTGGTTTCCGAGTTTGTCCTAAGAAAAACCAGTTTTACTTCTCAACGAGATCTTCCCCCAATAAATAAAGCATTATTCCAGCATGAAATTAATATACTCCACATCCACATCTGGTTGAACATAATTGAACATAATTATACAATGAATTTACTCTGAGGAAGAGCTTAGTGAAAGTGTCAAAGTGAACAAAACTCAGTGAAGTATCTTATCCTCATTTCTAAATGATATTGTTAAACCTCCAGCACTGTGGTGAATTTCTTCACCACGACCCAGATTTTCAATTTTCTGAATTTACTAACATAAAGGCTTTCCAATATAATTCGCAATAAATTCAAAATATTTGAGGGTAAAGTGCACAAACCTGGTTTAAATATATTTAAAAAAACTGTCATTTTGGTTGAACCTAATAGAAACCTGAATTCATTTTAGGTAAACCTCAATAAAAATAAAGTGACACATGATTATTGCATTTCTGTGGGTTGGTAACTTCCTTATAACAAAATTTAATTGTAAGAAACTAGTGAGAAGTGTACGTCTTATCAAACGTATCTCCCAACATGGTTAGTAAATCTCTTATGGGAGCTAACTTGTCAATATTTCTCTTTCTCTTCCACATGTTCCAAATCATCAAAAACAGATGGAGGAGGAGATGCAATCTCTTCCCTCCTCATGGTAGTTATACAATTTTGAGGTCCTTCGATGCCCCATAAATCTTTAGTGTTTGTGTGAGCAGTCACGTACACTCCAGACTGATCAACAGCCCAATCAGTTCTCTAATCCCATCATCGTCCATATCTTTGGGGACATAATTATGTTTGAATTTACTTCTCACCCTCATTGATCTTCTTATTAGCCAGCCTTATTATTCCTCATTTACCAGCAAAGAAATGATTCCGTTGTCAAAAAAAGGGGAAATGCGTCTGATTCGGTGGCTATGTACAGAACGTAAGTACTGTGGTCGGGTCACATTTGCATTTTCTTGGGAATAATTCAAACCACAATGGCCGAAGATGAACTGAAACGAGGAACTGATTAGCTTGAGAATAAAGGGATAGAAGAGGGGGGAACCAACTTTTCAGGTAGAAATAACAAAGGGCAGAGCAGCTACCTGGGTCACTATGACCCGACACAGTACTGGAGGGTTAATAAGTTATTCCTGGGTGCAATAAAATTGTCAAAGAAAAAACTTTGAGGAACACACTTGAGACAAAGGCAAAGCTCAGTAGTGAATGGTTGAACACTCCTCAGTCTTGCCCCTGTGCTTTGAATGCAACAATGAGCAGATAGAAGTCTGTTACAAGTTGAAGTAAATTGTTCATATCAGCTTCTTTGACTTCCTCTCAGTCACGCCCATGGCCCCAAAGAGGTTGTGTCTAACTTTAACAGTCTTAGATGAACAGCGGAGAAATGAATTCTATTGCTGGCACCTAAAATTGTGTAAAATTTTTTGAATGTGCCAACTTTCAGAGCTCAACGATGATCAGTAGAGTTAGCTTCTCCACTACCAACGCTGATGTCGATCACTTCTATTGGTCTGATTTTTTAAATTTTGGCTGATGGTGTAGCAGTCCTGCTCTTGATCATGGAGGTTCTGCTAGATGATGGTTCAGACCCGAAACCGGTCCCCAACAAAGAAAATTTTATTTGGCAGAGGAGTCTCATTTCTGTAGGGCTTCAAGTGGCTGAGCACCCAATTACAGCTCTCCGAAATGAATTGAAGAAAATCCACGCAGCTGATTTAACATAATCTCGATCACTTTTAGAGGTTCCCAAGAGGCTAATAGCAGGTAAGGTCTTCTGATGCAGTAATAGAGGGATACAGGAGAATTATTGATGATTGGTCTTTGGGTCCTACTAAAATCAAAGTCGTACTTCATTCAGAATGTGTTCTATACACCACCATATCCTCTGACATTATTATTAGACAAGAGACTCAATCCCTATTCGTTTCAGGAGGATGACATTTCTCATGTTTATTTCACCGCAGTTCTTTTCCGTTCCGTCAATATTATCAGACAGACTTGTCACATCTCCGCACTGGAAGGGAGTTATCCTCACCATCTCCCTGGAGATCTCCCACCTGCCACTTATTTTTACCGTGGTATCCGTCCATTCCATTCACTATTAGGAACTCTTTAATTAAAACTGCTCCCCTTCCTTCGTGTTTTTCAGTAAAGAATTTCTTTTTAACACTTGGTGAAACGTTCTTTGCCACACTTCCGTTCGAACAGATAGGTCCCTTTTTCTCCCACTTAATTTGGCCTTCCGAAGGGGTTCCTCCTCCATGAAACGCATTTGTCACGTCTTTATTTACAAACTGTAATCCATCAGGTTGCCCAGTCTCTTCATCTCCATCACCGTGTCCCCTCTTTTTTCAAGAATATTCCTTCCCCTCTTCGTCAAATCGAATCAAGTTTCAAAAGATCTATGAAGGCCATTCGACTAAATAATGGATCCAAGGGATCTTATAGACTGAGCCCCATTAGTGGGCACCCATAGCTTTATCAACTACCTACTTTAATCTTAGAGTCGTAGCTGCTATCGAATTTCATAAGGAGATTAATAAGGCAGATGAATTCCGCATTATCGTCTCCATTCGAGCCGGTATTTTCTCTTTGCCATCAGGTCTCCTACAGTCCAATATCTGTTTATTTCAGAGGCATAACATCTCTCAAGCTAGCAACTCGTTGCTCCCCTTTCGGACTGCACTTGATTTTTCTGGATGCCTGATGGATTCCTGCATTTGACGTCTCTGAGGGCATCGCTGGGGGTGCTTTAAAAGCGCGGGGTTGAAAAGGGCGTTCAAACTAAAACACTTCAAACCCCCTTCAACGATGGATTTACGACCCGCATATTTCT
The DNA here is from genome assembly GCA_009739505.2 of Apolygus lucorum. Taxonomy (NCBI): domain Eukaryota; kingdom Metazoa; phylum Arthropoda; class Insecta; order Hemiptera; family Miridae; genus Apolygus; species Apolygus lucorum. The sequence continues at coordinate 3,347,253 of CM019171.2, forward strand.
CCCTCCCTGGCGCCTGCTTCTGTTTCACTTCACCCCATCCAACCGAGGAGGGGTGGTATTTAATTTTTACCCAGCATAAATAACGTTCGTCCAAAGTCCCTAGTATAATGCCTGCATGACAAACTGCGTTCTTCAGTCTCGTACAAAATCCACAAACCAACCCTCAAGAAAACCCAACTTCTTTCCACAATAACTACGAGGAGAAATCCCCTTCAAACGACTCCAACGAAAGAACCATAATTTCCTCCTGATTTTCAATTATGCCTTCCCCCCTCCGTTCAGTGTTTTTTTTTTTTTTTTTTCACTTGGGAAGTTATGTGTGTTCTGAAATCGAGGAAAAGTTTCGAGAAGAAGCGGTCGGTAAAAAAAAACTTGCCACAGAAATTCATCTGTCTCATACCAACTCTCGGAAGCGGATTCCATAGATCATGGGAAGCTTTTCCCAAATAAAGGGGAATATTTAATAAGATGTCAGTGAGAGCTGAGGCTCGGATTGACTTACTTCCGAGATTTTCTTTTATTTTCGCTGTTTTCAAAGATGAAGTATTCAAGCAAAACCTCCCTCTTTTTCTCTGGATTATCTTGAATGAAAACTGTGCCACCGGATTCCGACGTCTTGTGGTAACATGTTGGATGGTGTGAGTTCCGTAATTCTATGTCTACCCTTGGTAACGTTGAATTCTGGGACATGATTAGCTTTAGTTAGCAAGAAAAAGTCTGTGGGAGATGGAGTAAAACGTCCTCTCCTGTTTTTATTCAATTTTTTCGTTTTCTATTCGTCGTGACATCCTATTTGGTTACTAACGGACCTTTATATAGAACGTGGGAGAGAAAAAGATGTAATAATTAATTTTCTGTATAATAATAATGTATGGGTATTTTGTACATAGTGGAGATCAACTGCTTTAAAATATTTTTTTAGGCCCATAGGAAAGGCGATCTTTTTCATTGACCTTGGTCAACAATGAACTGACTCATCAACATTATGTACTAATTTTCTCACTCTTAGGAATCATCATATCAGGTGTCTACCTGATATCCATTGGAAAGAGTTTCCTACAAATTACCTAGCGTGATCCTACTTTACCAAGGACTCTCAATTATAGAAAGGGATAGACGAGAAGGGAAATTAATCAACGCTGACCAAATGTTGTTTAGAGACAATCCAAAACGAAACAAGAAAACGGATGTTCTCAATTATTGTGGTTAGCAGTCGAGAACTCCATCAGTTCGATATTTTTGTACTGACGAAAGCCAGAAGAAAAAAATAAAAAAATTTAAAAAGAAGTGAGTTAAAAAAGTTAGAAATAGTTAAAAATTTATTGAAAAATCAAATAAAACTACCTTTCAGAAAACTTACTCTTTTTGAAACGATTTCAAGTAAGTAGTCAAAGCCGCTTGTTTGATTCATTTGATTGCCCGATCATCCATCATTAATCTTACTCCTTCCTCGAGTAAGAATATTCAGAAGTATGTGCTGCGGTAGCTTACTATTTACTTATTATTTACTTACTATTTACTTATTTACTTATTATTTACTTCTATTAGTGAATTCGTCAAAAATATGTGTCCCAGGTAAATACCCTCAAACACGAAAATTAGGAATAATTACTACCTGTATTAGTAATGTAATATCATATGATTTTTATTGTGGCCGATGGTGCAGAAGCTATGTGTATCATGGAGAAAACGTTCGGATACTCCTCTTCTCATAATAATTATCTTCATTGGAGACCGGTTTCGGGTCAGAACCCTATCAACAGTCCTAATTTCATTTTATCATGTTGATTGTTATAATTTCATATATTGGTGATTTCCAACTCTGAGATCTTATACTTAGGTTCACAAATATTTGATGACATTTACGTCTTACCAGCTTACCTATGGTTTAATTGTTTGTACGGTTTCGTGAGCTTGAAGGGAAAATTTTGAATTAAAAAAACCCTCATAGAAATCTTAGGGTGCTCGACGGGGCCACGACTAATGAAGTACGGCACTGAACCTACTTTGTAGTAGAACACTCAGTCTGATTTACGCTGAATCAAATCGTAACATTTCTGAACGTGATTAATCCTGAAAATGTTTGATTTTTTTGTCATAAAAATGTGCATTGACCTATTTTTAATCAAGCGTTGAATTTTGAAAAAAAAAGATGAAATTGGATTTTACTCTGTTGTTACGAATAGTGAAACAGTAAATTGTAGGAGGAGTTAAAAAAAACGGTCGTTTGCTCCCTAATGTTCATTATTGGAAATAACCAAATAATACAAAGGCAAAAGGTTCATCCCTTACGCACGCAACAGATGGGTTTCTTCATCGAAAGACATTTCTGATGCCTGCAGTCCTAGAGATACAATATTCTTGACAAGCTCAACACCCTGTTTTGTGTGTCCTCCCAGGATACATCTTGTTTCGGAGGTCTGACGAAGCGTAGCGAACAGCCAGACTCGAAAAAAAAGAGGCGCGGGGTTTTTTTGTGAGTAAGAAACACTGAGGAAGGTGTACCGAAACCGATTGCTACAAAAACAGCTTCTAGTGTCTCCCAACTGAGTCAACATCGTCCTGAAGAAGCTCTAATTGAACAAATGGGGTTTACATCAACATAAATTAATCGGTATTCACACCGAGGACCTCCCAATCTTAGAAGCTTTGATGTGATGGAAGGAAAATGCGATTTAATTCAAATTATACATCATAAAATCAAACCATATCCATTAAAAACTGCCCACTCCTGTCTCGAATTTGGTCTATTTGTTGATTTGGCCTATAAAGCTTTGGTCTACCTAAGCTTGAAAGCCAAATTAGAACGGTTCTAGAACCCTAGGTAATGGTCATCAGGGGCCATTGGAGAGTCAGGTCCGAAGTTTGAGAGATGAAATTAGCCAGTAATTGATGAAACCCTAATTATAATAATTACATAATAATTAACTCCTATCCTATCATTTATCGGGCATTGAAAACTAAATTGGTACATATCCTCTTACAAACTTCTGGGAGTAAAATCTGAAGAACTTACTTCACCTCTGTTAACAGAGTTGAAATGTGTCAAATAGTCTCTTGAGAAGTGTTTTTTCTTGAAATCAGTTGTCCTAAGAGTTTTTTCGTGCAAACAATTGCAAATGTCAAACAACCATTTGACTCGTAGGTAATATTTTTAACAATATAAAAATGTATAGTATCCACCCAAAACGTCTCTAATTCAAACGAGTCCCCACCTTAGCAGTTATTTACATGATTGAGTACATTTAATAAAAATTGGTAGCGGAATGTTAATAGATTAATTTTTTAGGGTGGTAATTACTGATAAATTCCCAAAATCATCGCTGGATACTCAATCATTTCTCAAATTTACCAATTTGGAAAAAAATCGATAACCATCCATTTAAGATTGGTAAACGATCGCATAAACTCATTATAGAAAAATTTAGCCTCCAAACCTACTTTTTAATTTTACTTGAATTTGTGGTCGAATTTTACGTTTTGCTGACGATGGCCCACATTTGAAGAATTAGAAGAGCTTTTTTCTATAGATTTAGAAGCTTTGGAAATTGTTGTTTTGCTCCTTGGGAATCACGCGAAAAATTTGGGAGATATTCAGGATCTGAAGTGAGAAAAAACTCAATTTTTCTTGTTTATACATATTATAGCTGAAATTTGGCACACATTTGAGACCAGAAGATGAGAGTGAAACCCCTGCAGTACTAACTAGATACTCATAATATTGTGAGGGCTGGACAATACCGTATCAAATTTACATAATAATAAATAAAATTTGAAAAATCATAAATGCCCTCAAACTCTAATTTTGTATTATCAATTCTGCTCACACATGGAGAGTTAGGAAAGGAGAGACGTTTTGATGATCTCTTGGCTACCGATGTATCGTGATTGGAGAAAGCTATGTGCCACACCCAGCAAAGGCATCCTATATCCACCGCCTCGAATGTAGTTGTATTTTATCGTTCGGTAGTGTGTGATAATGAAAGCAATAAATCGAACTGTTTATCTCGACAGGACGCCAACGGTTCAATTAAGGGCGTGATGTATTTTCGCACTTCCATTCGACATCATTGTTTTTCGAAATAGTCCAACCCCGTGCAGCTCGTAAATGCGCGCACCCGAACGAAAACAGGCTCAATTCTGTGTTGAGAGAGTGAGAGGGGGTCGAAACCCATGTAATGGACTCTAAAACTGAGCGAGCACTTTCTGGCTGTGCGAATTGAAATGCATTAAACACATTGAAACAGGTTTTCACGTTTAAATGTTTATCTGGCGTCGACGGGAGTATGAGAAAATTATTCCGATTGAAATCAGAAGGGTAATGCATTAGGTTGGAACTGTTCTGTATGCACTCTGAGGGAGTGGCAGACCATCATTTGAAACCTTTATATGGAGTAGTCGGCGTCTTATAAATAAGACGTTGGTGTCATAATTCGAATTTTCAGTTGGCAACGTGAAGTAGTAGGAAAATTACAAAATATTTTCGGAGGTGCACCAGTTGAGCGCAAATCGGGATTAAATGGGATTGCAAGGCTGATGCAGTTGAGCGCTGAACCGAGTATGGCTGAGTATGATGTGGTCATTGTAAATAATCAGGATTAATAATAACACTGAACTTAACTTGGTATAGAAGGCTCCATTCGTATTCTCATCATAATGCCTCATATGCCAAATGCATCATAGAACCCGCCTATAGAACATGGTGTGGATCACTGACCACTGAGGAACACTACTCTTACATGGTCTTCCCTTTCATACAGAGAATCTCTGTCAGAGATTAACAAGGAACATCAGAGCTAAGAGTTACAACTAAAGAAATCAAACAGTAACTAGATATTCCAAACAATAACAAGTATAGATCAAACAACATTTAAATTAGAATATAATCACATTAAATCACTCAGTTTTAGAATCAGCTAAAAGAAATGCAATAAAATCACGTTTCATAGTCTTGAAACTTAATTGGTTTTTTAATTACCCTACCTGCTCTAGAAGTTTCAGACTAGAATCATTGTCACTTTGCTGGAATGGAATATTTTCGATAGTGCGACATTATCCCTCCACTCGATGGACATCTGTGACCAACACATGCCAAGTTTGCCAGAGTTTTCGTCAATAACCCAAAAATTTATGTGTTCACTCTGGCCATGAACAACATCCAGGTTTTCACTGAATTGCCATGTCAGAAGCTTCTTCTTACGTGCACAGTGAAAGTTACTAAAATTGGATTATTGCCTTGCATAGAGGACGTTCACTGGTTTTGTGCAAATCCGAAAATGTTCGGAAAGTTTCGAAAACTTTGAAAAAAGCGCTCAAAACTCATGGATTCAACGTCTTGTATACAAAAAACAAAAGTGCCTTTGATTAAGCTATTGGTTATACTTATTTATTAATAGGAACCCAATTGGTTTTCTTCAAACCCTGAATTCGTTCTAGATAACAAAGAACAGTGAAGAGTATTTTGTAGCGAAAAATCACCCAACTTCAGACCGAAGGCCTTCATCATCAGTCACCTCTGCACACCTGGGATATAAATCATTCGACAGAACGTCCTTGGAACAATTACTCCGATGTCACAAGTGATTTCCCTTAATGACTTGTACGACCGTCTTCTTCTTTTTCTGTTTTCGAGACCGCTCCCGGGGAAATAGATACCTGCTCGGAGATCATGATGAGTGGTTGGATAGGAGGGTTCTTCGAGAAGTTATTTATCGTACCAATTAATGCGGGATGGTATCTCATTGGTCAGTCTTTTTCTTATTGAATGGTTTTCTAATTCTAATTGCGTCGGGGAACCCGGAACACTCATCATTCTCGCGTTCTCTTCAACACCCGGCATCTAGCCTAGTGAGCAGTGGATTCCAATCCTCGAGTAAATCTCGGGTCAAACGAACGAAACCCTTGTTTTTATGAGCAGGTTCCTCCTGAGTATGCAAATTGGTTCGAATCAACAGTCTGTTGAGAAAAATGCTGATCAGTTGGGGTACCTTACAGCTCGAGCGTATATATTTAAAAGCAGAATCTAACAACAAATATGATGATCCGACCCAACAAATAGTTCTATGTCAAAATGATCGGGAATGAGGTCCTCAGGAATAAAACTCCTCCTTTGCCGAGCTTCTGGTAAATTTATCCTAATGTCATGTTCACACGGTAACACATCCTTCGAGCCTTGAGGAAGGTGATAAATTTACCGAAAGCTCGGCAAAAGAGGAGTTTCATTCCTGAGGACCTCATTGACAGAGCAGAATCTAACACCCTAAAAATAATATCAAAATTAACTGAACTATAACTATGGAATTTATTCTGGACCACCAAACTACTCTTCAAGTTTTGGTGAATTCGGACAGTAGACGGAGAAGTGGACAGAGTTTCCAACTTTAAAAAAACTCTTCTTGTGTAGATCATCCCCAGGAATTCAGTAGATTACACTAAAAGTTGGTAGACTTGCGACAAAAATCAGTAGAAAAATTAGCTGTAATTCAAGTTTCTCAATGTAATATTTTTTCAATGTGATCAATTTATCTTTTTTTTAAATTTCTCAATGCATTATTTTAATAGGCTCCAATTGGGGTCAAGTTATGCCCCGAAGATTTTTGTTGATTTAGGTCACTTCTAAGAGTTGAAAAATAAGGGTTGAAATTTTCAAAACACCCTTTCTCAAAAAAATTGTATACAAAGGTATTGATTTTTCATCAATTCAAGATATTGGCAAAGCCGAGGTTTTTGCAGAAGAGTGATCTATATAGAAAAAAAATCAACCTTTGTGTAATAATTTGCAGAGTTCCTGTAATTGTTGTTTTAAATCTTTAAATTGCTGAACTTTCCTTATAAGTACGGAAAAAACCTGGAAAGCAAGGTGGATCAAGGAAAAAAGTACACCTAATAAAACCTCACAAATATTTCATTTCTGCCACCATTGTGATCACAGTTCATTTTTCCAATTCGCTAAAAATATTTTGAACACTACTTGACCACAGCAATTTAGATTCGTCTTGAGTGATCCCTTGAAACAGGATGAGCTTTTCATGTCAATTTCCTTTGAATGTTAGCTTTCTGTATTTATCATAAGTCCTCATAAAACCCTAATAACTGTAGTTGGCAACTTTGGTAGTGGACTGGAAGGGTTGTAGTTTTGAGCACACAAAGGATATCTATGGTGGAATCCGGAGTGTCTTACGAGAACTGAAGTCCCAGAAGGCCTTGGAACTGTCACTCCCCTGGGGGCGATATGACAGTTCCCTCACTTTCGGTGCTTCTAAAGAATGAAAAACTTACTTAAGTGTATTCAACTGGTAGCAAGTATATGTATATATATTTATCAGTTGGAATTAGGAAAAGCCCAGAGTTTCTCGAGAGACCGTCTCTAGAAATTGTCACGCCCGGTGTGGCTCTGGGAGTTCCTCAGAGGCTTTCTACACCCACTAACTATTCATTAGAGTTTGGGGCCAAAGAGGGAGAAATTCTCTCGAAGGTTGACGAAGAGGGGGTAATTAAGGGTGAGGGAAAGTGGAGGGAAGTAATGGTGTGTGTGTAACAACCTTAGCTCCCTTGTGGGGGCGTCACTGGCACGGACAAGCTAAATTGCTCGGAATCCGCAAGGTCCCCTTGCGACTGGGAGGGACTGCACGAACTTGAAGATTGCTGAATTAATTAATGAACTTTCCCACAACGGAGTGTTTTGGGTTGAATCTTCAAAGAGAATAACCCCTCACAAACGGATTATAATGAATATATCTGGTGAATTAAGGACTATTTTGTCAACATCACAACCAAGATGGAAGTTTGCAAGTTGATTATTGCATTCCTACGAGAAAATTACAATATCATTATTCGTGAATTCTTTAGCTCAAACAGTGTTCGGCATGTAGGGCGATCCTTCTGAGGATTCGCAGATAACTTAGCTTGTCTTCGATACTTTTTGGACTGTAGATTTAAATACTTCTATTGAAATTAACTTGAAATACGTAGAAATGAAAAAGTAAACTTGGGCGATAAATGATATAATAAATAAGTTTAGGAGTGATACTTCCCTAATCAACTGCATGCTTGCAAAAATGAAAGCAATATTACATAAAGTAGGATGTACCTGTGTTGATACGACTTTAGATTTAACTTAATAAAGGCAATTAATGTCCTTGAGGGAATTCCTCTACAAATTGCAAATTATGTGCGGTGCTTTGCGGTGGGGCCCGACATTAGGGCTTCGGAGTCTCCTCGAGGACGGTCCGATTCTGGGGTTCTTGATGGAAATAAATGAGTTTCCAATCACCTCTCTCTCTGTCTATCTTCAGTCGGTACCTTGTTAGCAGGGTTCCTCTTGGTCGCGGCAGGAACCTCGAGAGCAGCAGGGAGATAGGAGGCACCTCAGGACCAGCCAGATCGGAGAGTCTCGTTTGCAGGGCTCCAGTGGAAGCTTGAGTGCACGAGATGAGAACAGAGTTTTTCCAACACTGCCTTGAACTGAGCTATCAAATCAGCGGAGGATTTCCAGAACAGTGGTGATAGAGAGGTGGAGATTACATTCCTTCTTCTTTGTCTTCCGCGGACTTTGGTGGTTTCAGGAGATTATGGCCTTGCTTGATGTCACTCACACACACACGCACACATGGAGTATTTCTTCTAGTCCATAGTAAATGAAATAACAACTTAGTCAACCTAATCTTCTTCACCTAGATCTCAAACAAACAGAGTGCCCAGAGACTGAATATGACTACCTAAGATCATTCTGGAACCAACCACTGTACAGTGGATTGTTCAACCAAAGTCAGGTTCTCCGCACTTGACCACTCCAAAAAACTATTGTAAAGTATGATAGTAGAATATTATGACTTGTACAGAAAAATCGCTTCTATCTTTTCGGAGTTGATTGAAGAATAAAGCTATTCCGTTCAACAATCGGAAAAGTTGACTAGCATACTTTTTGTCTAAAGTATTTTATTGGAATAGCTTTGTGACTGCTAGTAGAACAGTATACATCATTGTAATTCTTTATAGAAGTTATTTTGACTTTGCGGACTTCGACTGAGTATACTTTTTTTTTCAACTCTGTTTTCCAATTCTAACAATAACCAATTTTTGAATTGACATGCATTTTCAGACGTTGCTTACTGATATATGTAGTGATATTATTATTCGTTGAGTTGATGCTGAAATTCGCCAAGGCCACGAAAACTTCGGTGATCAAAGTCAGTAAATTGAATGGTGTAATAGGAGTAGCGTGATGGAGCGAAGATAAACAGCGTCTGTAAAGTAAAATAAGGTTAAGGGTACAGCATAAAGAAGTCCGCGAAAACGTTGTAAAAAGGAGGAAAACCCACGAAAAAAAACCCGGGTAATTGCTCGGTTTTTCCGAGGCGTTCCGAGGTGGTACGGCTCCTCTGCGCCACGAACCTTGCGAAAAAAAAGAACGGAACGCCTTTTGCGGATCTGATAATCTCTTCTCAGTGCAGAGAGGAAATAAATTCCACGGTTCTTTTTGTAGGAGATGGTCAATGTAGTGTGGAAGCTTTAGTGACAAGATTCCAAGACAACCCTGGGCTGCTGCAATTCTTACTGATATGCTTTACCACCAGTTGGACATAGTTATGTCAGTTTCCATATCTTAAACGCACATTGAATCTGTTCTTTCTTCGTCCGTGAACTCTCAGGCTAATCATGAGGTGATGATTTATAGAGATAGTCTCTCGATTGACTTGAGTCTGCAGCTATTCTGACCAATACATTCACACCCGATTAGCACTTATTTAATCTCGCAACTAATAATATAGGGTTCCTGTTCCATTTGATACATCTACAACTTACCTGTATGGCAATAATCTTTATAACATGATGGTCAAAAATTGTTTCCACAGACCCCAATCTAAAAAACATGTCCATGTCAAAAAATTGGGTAAAGATTCCACGTTTTCTCAGGCCGTCTCACCTTGCGCTATGGTGACATTGCTTGATCCCTTCGCTCCCCCAATCTTAAGACGTGTGGTTTCTTCTTATACGGGTAACTAAAATCTAAAGTCCCTGTCAGCAAGAAAGAACTCTTGACGAATTTAAGAAAGAAATAAGGCGAGTAGCGCGAGAAGTTCCCTGGAAGATGTTGATTGACCAACGCGATGCAGTCTTTCCAGGGAGGTGTGGAATAATATCAATATAATAATGTTTTACGAGTTTATATAAGTAAATCTTATCATTTACAACACACGTATTAAATACGTATTAAATATGTGATAAATTTTATCATAAGTGTGAGAGTTTAGATAAGTAAATCTTATCATTTACTACACACGTATTAAATATGTGATAAATTTTATCATAAGTGTGAGAGTTAGTTAGTATCAAAATTGAGGAAACAATATATGTAAAAATCCTCTAGGAAGTCATCGAGAGAACCACTCGTGACGTCGAAGCAATTGTTCCTGCACTGACCCGTGCCTTTTGGCGGATGAGTTATGACCCAGTGCGCAGAGAGGGCCTGTTTGATGAATGGTTTTTCAAGTGATCCGAATTACCTGATCCGATTTCAAACGGCTCTCCTGCCCTTTCCTTTATGGTCTTGTAATCGACTCGTGACTTGGCAGTTTCGCAGTTACCCCGCTAGAGCGAGTGATATACTGCCCAGTCTCTTTCCACCTGTGTAATCCAAAATAATAAAGGGGGCGGTGACCAGCGGCGCGGAATTCCTTTTGTTTTCCAGGCGGATACACCAAACTTGGCCGACTCATCGAGGGAAATATTAAATCCCTGATTGTATCTTTTCGCTTCATCTCACACCATCAATCTTTTCCATACATGTTGCTAGAGTGCAATGTTGGACCAACTGCAGTATTGCGATCTCGAATGTTCAAATGTTCTTTTACATTCTCAATCAAAATAATCTAGACTCAAGTACAGGGTTGAATATTTTGGAATTTTTGAAATAGCAAAAGACAATTTAGTAAAATTTTTAGGAAATAAGGAGAATTTGGGCAAACTGGCTAACTACGGACGTGATGCACCCTACCAAAGGGTACTGACCCAGGATTTTAATTGGTGAGAAAAGCTTACCTAATTGGTGGCACTCCTGTTATGAATATCGCCTTTTGTTTTTTGTTTCATTACCTACCGAATTTCTGAATATTGTATTATTTTGTTTCTTTTGGTCTATTATTTTCAATAATAATCCTTTGGAATCGAACGAGAAAAAAATTTATTTATTTTACAAATTTGGTATATGGGCTCCATTTGGGGTCTAGTTGTGCCGCGAAGCTTTTGGTTGATGTCAGTCACTTCTAAGGGGTGAAAATTGAGGGTTGAAATTTTCAAGAGTGCCCTAGCTCGAAAGCTCTCGAAATTAAGGTATTGTTTTTTCACTAATTTTAAATAGTATTAAATTTTACAAAATTTTTGAGACCGTCCGGAGCTCTGCAGTACAAACCGTTTGCTCCCTACGAGTACTTGAGGGTTTTCCAGTGTAAATCACCAATGAGGACTAATCTCCGTTCAAATTTTATCTGACTAAAATGCGATCGCTGTTCATTTTCTCGATTTATATTCAGTTTTGCTTTCTGAGCAAAATTTGGTAAGTAAAAAAATAGGTAAAAAAAAGTTGGTAAGTAAAAAAAACGCTGCAAATCATTACCCAAAGGTTTACTTTTGGTAGTAGGTACCTACTACCTACTAGGGTATTTTTGAAAATTTCAACCTCAACCACCAACCAAATGGAAATGAAGAGTTGACATTTTCAAGAATGCCCTAGTAGGTAGTAGGTACTTAAGGTTTACCAGGGAGGGATCTATACAGGAGGGCGATGTATACAGAAAATAATAAACCTTTGGACAATGATATGCAGCGTTTTTTCTTTCATTTTGTTAAGTAAAGTAATTTTTCTTCTTCTTCTTCTTCTCCTAATCCAGACTCGACATCAAACATTTGTAAAGCAAAATTACTCTCCTGAGTGACTTTGAAAAAATACCAAATGATATAAGCTATCAGAGGTTGGTTACAAGTCCCACAAAAACTTGAGGTACATACTTCTTAGAACGTTTCTGAGTTCGAATCTGCTGCTTTTAGAATTTCATTCCTTCGAAATAATCTGTTGGTATCGCCAGGTATTTTCAAAGTGAGAATTTCAAGAAGTCATCAAATTCAAAACGCAAACACTGTAGATCCCTTTGAACGGTTTTAGTATTCACTTAAAAACTCTTTCTGAAAGAGAACATTCCTAAGGTGAAGTGTTCATCTTTCAAATTCCTCTTTTTCTTTTCGCGAATACCGCCTTCTTCAGCGCCGTTTTTGGGGAGTTCTGACCGTGGAAAAATTCTGTACGGGCCGCGCTGAAGTTTTCTTCAAGCTCGCAGAAACAAGAGTATTAAGAAATGCGATGGAAGGGCGAGGAGAAGAATGTTCAGCTAACAAAAAACCGTCGGGAGAGGGGAATGTTGAAGGAGGCTTGCGAAACATAGTTTAAAGGCTCCTCTGAAAATATCATTAATTAAATTGTGAGAGTGTTTGCCTTCAGACCGCATTCCTAGCTAATGAAACATCTAAGTTAGTCCGGTGGCGAAGAAGTTGAGGCCTCTTGGGGCCGCCTTTTCAGAAAGGGTTAAGAAAGGGTCGGATGGAATGGACGCAACTTTCGTCATAGTATTTCTTCTGCACTTCTTCTCAAGACATACTTACGAGGCTCGGTTTCCATCGAAAGAAACTTTTCTTGAGAGGGGTGCTGGTAACATCATCCTTCCCACCGCCTTTCATCCAGAAGTTAAATGAGGTAATCTCTCTGGAAATCCAGTTTTTTCCCCCTCCGGCTGCGAATAAAGCGAATAAGTTGTGATATGTAGGTTGTGTTGAGGGCAGTTCGAGCGTGGGGTTCAAGAATAGAATGATGTGTCGAGAAATGAAACCTCCTTCAACTTGTAATTTTTTACAAAACAAAGTTAACACAATGAGGAGGGAAACCTTCATGGCAGCAGCTGTTTAAATGCATCATTCAAAAAGTATTATTGAAGTATTATTTTGAACTGATTGCTCTGATGGTTGTTGCCTTCATTCTCAATTCCCACATCATAACGATCTTCTATAAGTAGAACAACTTCACTACATTATTTGTAGAGTCTTTGGGTAGTTTCCTGGTATATTTGGTGGACAAAAGCTTTGCCCCCAGATATACGGATTCTTTTATTTTGATTCGGATGAAAATTACTTTTGGAATCTCGTACTTTTCGACCTTTGCGTTTAATAGAACAGCTCGTTCGCGGCCGTTTGTATGATCAATGAAGAATTCCACCGAATTCTGTTTGCATTTTTTCCTGAATAGTTAATGGAGCGGGATAGATGAAAATCGGGTTGATTTTGGAAAATGAGTCCCCTGTTATTTTTGGGAGACATTCAAAATTTATGAAAAATAACCGGGAAAACAGACCACTTCAACGTGAAGCGGGAACGCTCGCTGATAAGCTGTTCGGATCGCCGTCTCCTCCCCTTGTTGCCCGATGAAACGACGACGTCGCTTTATCAAAGAGGAAAGTTATTAAACAAAAACCTAATTTTCTCCATCTTGCTTTTTCTATTTTTTTTCTTCAGTTTTCTTAATTTCGTTATTTACTGGTTTTGTGAAATGTTGCCTCCGAGGACTACACAAAGTGAGATTACTTGCCTCAGCGCTTCAAGCGACCGTATGTACATGAACTATTCCAGGTTGACGTCATTTTCCCGGTTTTTTAAACGTTCATATTTTCTACACTGTTTTGTTTATTCTTAAATTAGGGAGTACGAGCTGGAAGTTTGTCGTAGGAGGTATTTCGGGGAGCTGAATCCGATTTTGGGGTCAAAAATAGGAAATTCCGACATGGTGAAATTCCTCATTAAAACGCTGCAAATTATTACACAAAGGTTCATTATTGTTAAGCATAAAATTTTTTCAGTCGTTCTAATTTATTTCGTATTTTAGGCAAGAAATAGTAGTATCTCCCCCCCCCCACCACGCCATTATCTACCAAAAACATTTCTAGCGGCATGGGAGACTCGAATTTAAAGGTGATACGTCGTAACGTTTAACTTTCATCCATTAGTTCTGGTAGGCAGTGATTAGTGTCTGAGGATTTATACCGCTTTATGTTACTGTTGCGGTACGTAAACTATAACTTCTAACTATGCTAATTTCGGTAATTTATGTCCAGAGTAACTTGTTAGTTGTTAGTGTTGTTAGTTAAATTTACTTCAGGTTCAGACTAATTGAAATCTGTAGGATGAATAATTACGGAGATACTTCGGTAATTATTTCCGAAAAGTAAGAGTTTTGTGTCATGAGTCTGTGAAACTAGAATTTTGCAAATCTGGCAATTCTTGCTGAAAACTTGCTGGGAACCTATCAAGAGGATTTTTTTCCATCCTCACTTCTAGCAGTGCTGTTTTCCGCTTTCTAAGATAGTACCTAACAATTATGGATGCAACTGGAGGGTTTTGTTATTAAAAGCTAACTTCAAGCAGCGGTGCAGTTCCCCTCAACTCACTGCCACGACCGCGATTCAAATTATTCCAAACGAACGTGCAATATTTTTCTCCGATCGAATCAGTGCGGGGTCCCCGTGCAGTGTTTGAGCGCAAAAAACCTGTCGGCATAAGGGAGTAGCAGCCTTGATTAATATGAGTTATTCTACATAAAGGATTAAGTTACCGCCTGATTGGGTCGAATTTAATCCTCCAGATAAGCCCTCAATGTGGCGAGGGAAGGGCTGGTGGAGCTCAACGTGGAAAAGCAAACATTCGCAACATTTTGGGATTTGAATTGCAAAGTTCGTTCAACGCTGCACCGCGGGATATCGATGAGGGAGATGTGATCAGACCGAGGAAGGAAGCCAATGACATATTCTAGCGGTGTATTCTTACGGACGATGTATTGTGTATTTTTTACCATACCTATTTATTCCTACAGGCAGTACTTCTGCATGATTCATAAACCATTGCAGTCACTTCCTAGTACGCTGAACACTTGATAATATATAGTTAAAAAATACTCATTAATTTGAAAGTTTTCAATTCTACAAAAATCTGTTCAATAAATGAGGGAACTCAGCAGGTGTGCAAACCGTAATAATCACCCATGAATTTAAAAAAATTAAAACAACTAAATTGTGACAACTGAAATTGCTTGATTTTTTGAAACCACAAGTTTCTCTGATCGGGTGTGGGGTCCCGAGACATCTTTCAAGTTCGCAATTGTTATTCATTTAGAACCCTTGAGGAATGTTTGAAGCAAAAACTCCCTCAGAACAAGAGGCACCGTTTTGAACCACTCATTGAAAATCTCAACTTCTAAAATTTTGACCAAAAACATGAATGAAGAAAAGAGAATACGAATAACTAGGTAGGAAGCGGTACAAATATGGATTAACCGTTTTGATCAGTCATAACTTATGACTGATCAAAACGGACTCATAAGTGCTGTCCATCAATCAGGTTTGTTTACTCGTAAAATGATACAATTTCGAGGAGTAAACGAAAAGTTAGAAAAGTAAAAAGATGAGGCTACTTAACCAGGTATTCGCCAACCTGCATCGACTGGATACTCACCTGAAACATAAAGAATCACGTAAGTTTGGAATTGGAACAAGTAACATAGTAGTTTAACGACATGAATAACGTACGTGACGATATTAAGAATTATATAGAAACTGTAGTGATTATCCCTTAACCCTTAACTTGGCGATGCAGCTTTAAAGCAACATGAGTCTTCCCAAGTCTCTCAAAATATCCCAAAACGTTATTAGTTCAACTTCGGATATTTGGAGACGAACATCGCGAAATTACCTTAATTTCTTGTTAATTTGGGTGAGAATTTTTTTTTAACCTAATTTCTAGAATTTATTTTATCTAATATCGAGTTTGATGAAGGTTCTGGTGAAACATGAGTATCAGTATCATGGCCATGTAGCTTTAAAGCTACATCTGTAAAATTTAGTTACGATGGCTTCTGGCTATATTGTTTTTTAAAATCATTTTCCCTTTGTTTGTTAGAGTAAAAGTAAAGTAAACAACCATTTCAGGTTGGATTTTCGTCCGACTGCCATTCCTGGCGTCGCAGACGTCATCAGCTGTCTTCCTAAGGGAAGATCAGAATTTGTTCTGATGATTTCGCTCATGGCATCCCATTGGCCTCACCGTCCTGGGTTGGGACGAGGGGGAACTGCGACCGACTCACCCCGAAAATATGCCGCAGAGGCGGGCCCCGAACTCACGGCCCCTGCAACCGGTTCGAGTCCCATTTCCACAGACACACGCCGTAGCTCGCTCGGTTACAGCTGACCCCCTGTTTGTTAAAGTATTTGGCACCAATGATTGTGAAGGTGTATAGGTGATTATGTAGTAAGTAGATAAAACAAATAAAAAAGTGACAATGGCAAAGCTATGATCTTTGCAGACTAGTAATCTATATAGGAAATGAATAAACCCTTGTGAAATAATATGAGCGTTTTGTGAATATAATGGAAGACCCACGCGATGAGTTCTGAAGAGTGGCTTATCAAAATTAATGCAAGTGAAGCCAACGATACGTAACTTCCTTATGGAAGATCAACTAAACATGACACCGTTACCGGGAAGGGTGAAGTAGTCGGGATCCCATTACTGTTTACAAGGTATCGTGACCCGATCACCTGGGGGCGCTACCCATAAATTAGTTAAATGCCCCATAATTTTCTCCGAACGGTTTATTACAGGGTTCGGGAGGGAGTATGCAAGATTGACAGCTCCCCTCCTGATCGATAAAACGGAGCTGTGTACACGCCGGTAGTGTAGTACCGTGGCAAAAGCAATTCCAGTTAGCTGGTCGGAGTCTATACAGACTATAATACCCCCGTTCTCGTATGCATTGCATATAAATTGCCATACAACGAACTCCCATTTCGCGATTTCCCTGGTTATTGGCGGCATCGTGTTCTGTTTGTTGGAGACCCTTCGATCTCTCGCCTCCGATGTCACAAACATTACGATATTCTTCCGCCGAGTTACATTTCTACATTTGTCGATTAGATACAACGCTGATGGCAAAGTGTGAATTCATGTATACCTTATCAACGGAGGTCCAATTAGAATGCTTTCATATCACATAATATTTTATGTGTGACTGTTCGGCTCAGAGATTTATCTAGCCTACAACCTCTTCCTATTTGCAGTAAATAAATCGCTGAATGTACCATGGAAACAAGTAGTAAGTAGAAAACGGAGGCTAACCAATTAACCTGAATTGGACCATGGTGTCACTAGTGTCACCAAAAACATCTTATGAATTCCACGGCTATCCCAATGTGTCACCAGATTGACTAGATTTGAATTGCAATGTAGGAGAGAGCTGATTTATTAAAACCATTTTTTGTAAGTTAGTAGAAATCAAAAACGTCTGTCAAGTGGGTGTGGCACATAGCTTCGTCGTATCCGTAACTTATTGTATAGATGATCCGATGCATAGTAGTTGATCTCAACACATCAATCTCTAAGTATCTCCACTACCCGCATAGGGTCAATCTATCCACACGTCAACCCGCACAATCTCTGAATATTGTTGGAAAAATATGAAAATAATCTGTAACATCCCTGAAAATGTCATTGAAATCGGATGGAAAATGTAGAAGTTATGGCCGTTACAAGGAAATTCACGTTTGCGCATGCGCAGTGGCTACTATCACTCCGAAGGTGGTGATTTCCATAGAGAACCATCTAAATACTACTCTGTAACATCCCTGAAAATTTCATTGAAATCAGATGGATAATGTAGATGATATTGCCGTTACAAGGAAATTCACGTTTGCGTATGCGCAGTGGTTACTGCTAGTCCGAAGGTGGTGATTTTCATAGGGGACCATCTTAATACTAATCTGAAATACTGTAATACTAACACCAACCCGCACAACCCCTGAAAATTTCATAGAAATCGGACAATAACTTCGTATAGTTATGCCCGATACAAGGATTTCATGACAGAAACACAGACAGACAGACACGGAACCAAAATTCTTCAGAAAGGTCTAAAACGCGAAACGCGAGTGAAAATTTTGATTTTGGAGAACTTTTTTTTAATCCTTGAAAAGTGAAAACAAAGCTTCCGCTACCTTGGTAGACTCGGAAGCAAAATGATGTCTCGACAAAAATGATGAACAATTTTTTCATTGATTTCTTCAAAAATTTTTGTCAAAACTGCTTGACTAATCCTCATAGTGCTGCGATGTTTCATCACAACTCATTCCTAACGCTATTTCTCGCGGTTTTAGGACGTTCTTTATTTCCGTCTATATGGACTGTAAAATCACCATCCCGGAAGAAATGGACTTAAACATGAAAGAACCGATGGAAACTATTTTTTACACAAAAGAAGGAATTTTTAGTGGTCATTTCCAGGAAAAGAGCAACTCGGAGTTTTATCGCGAATGACGGCCTCAGTCATGTAGGTCTTTTTTTTCGGTCGGGCCTCTTTTCATTCCCCGTTTCTTTTCAACTTTTAAATATATATAATCTGGTCCTTTGAAGGGAGCGATCGCTGGTGGGGTTATCCGTTTCTGTGGGGGCCCTTCCTGCACTTTCATAGACCTGATGGGGTTTTTTTCAAGCCCTTATCTGCGGGGAACCCTTTGCGCTCGCCATTCTTCCGTACGCTCTTTCGTGCAGCCACTCCGTTCGGTTATAGAGCGTCTCTCACTCAAAGGGATTTTTCGGGCGGAGAGTGGGGATATATCGGTCGGTGATAGGCTCGGCTGTACAAAATGTAAAAGGTGCCAATATTGTCCGGTACTTCAATGGAGTATCCCGCCAGAGCAGAAAAAAACAGGATGTTGTGTTCATCGTCGGCATGATAGAGACACTTATCATAGATCGTTAAAAAAAAAACAATAATAGTAACTGGATGTGGCGTTTATGTATAATTTGACCGTTACACAAAAACAGAACAAAGTCTCACGTACCACGAGAAATTGACGTCTTTAATATTCACATACTTTGAATCAATTAAATATATAAGACGAAATTAGGTGCTATTCATATGATGGATGAAGTAGAACCGCATACTCATAGATAGCAGAACTCATACATTTCTTAATATTTCATCACAAGTATAACAATATTTTTGCACTGTTTGCCCAAAAAACCGATTTTGTTTCGAAAAGACGGGCGAAGATCCCAAATTATTATTGCTTCCGAGTCTACCTAGGTTGTCTACGGAAGCTTTGCTTTCACTTTTCAAGGTTGAGAAAAGAAGCTCTCCAAAATCAAAAATTTTACTGGCGTTTTACGTTTTAGACGTTTCGCGTCTGTCGCGAAATCATTGTAACGGGCGTAACTATACGAAGTTACTGTCCGACTTCAATGAAGTTCTCAAGGCGCGGGGTGTGGTGCGGGAAAAGTGCCACGGAGTTGCGCATCTCAGTAGGCGTACTCCGTGGTCTCACCACCCGTGTCCTGCTCGGCTCATATTTGAACTGGCGGTCCTTCCCTTCATCCCTCTCTCCCACCCCCACCTTCCTCATCTTCCGTCATCTATAGGGCCGGCGTCGGGTGAGTCCTGGGCGCCCTCCCCATTACATTTGATTATTTATTTATTTATCTTTAAGTAGGGTTATGGATACGAGGAAATATGTCCCACACCCACTTGACAGACATTTTTCAAAATTAATCATTATTTTTTCATTTTTTAAAAGTTCATGTTTTTGTCATAAATGAATATTTAAAGTTCACAATCAATTTGTTGAGACACGTTTCAGTTTTAGTGTCAATAAACACATTTTTAATTGTCTTAAACTTCTTCTATGTCACTTGGGTTGCATTTTATATTTCATCGAGTGACAAGTTGGGTGCTGACACATTCGTGTGGGGTTTTTATTTTTAAAAAAATAGGTTTAGGTCATTATTGCGTTTTTTTCATGTACCACATTCTGAAACTCTTATACATTCGTTTCTTTTGTAAACACGCCTTCAGCTACCACGAATACACATAATCACAAAGAGTCACACTTGGTGAGCCAGGCACACCTACTGGCTCTTGACTCAAAATGGCTCTAGCTAGATGGCCCTTCTAGATGACAATAGATGACTGCACTGTACTCACAGACCACAACACCAGTTTTACCCTCCTAAAGAGCATATCTGTCTGTTCCATATGACGTTGCCTAAATCGTTAGTAAACAATTTGTTTTTAAATCAAATTTTCAAAATCTTTGACATCAAAAAATAGTAAGTACCCATAAGACACTACTAGAATACTCTATCGTTCTTTGGAATCGATCAAAGATATTCTCATACATCTTGCATCAAAAACTAAACGATCTTGTTTGGGTTACACTTCAGACCATAAAATGAAGAACGAAGGCGGATATTCACAAAAAATACAACCTTGATGTTATACCTCCTAATGACAACGTTTGCTCTCAGAATTAGTAACCATCACAGCTTACAACAATTAATCCAAACCTCAACTCTTTCTTAATCCTCACTTCCTCCCTTCGCCTCTCTACTCCTCGTCTGGAGTGTTTCTCCCTGATTACCCTTCCCTTTCTAATCCGACGGGATTATTGTATTAAAGCAAACCCCCGCAATTAGATCAGCGGTTGACAGCTGTCCTCAACGCTTTTCTCGCTAAATGCCGCCTACCCTGCTCCTATAATTTACCCGCTTCATTCATTATAATTCTCCCGTGCCGTTTTGACACAGCCCCTTCTATTCATATTTAAAACACACGTTTCCACCTCCTCTAGACTCCTCTAATAGCGTATCATCTATACGGGAAGTCTAGAAGCCATTCAAAAGGGAACCAGGGACCGCAAAAGGCGTGGGATTGACAATCCGAGCTGGCATTTCTCTCTGTGTTTCTCCCATAAATTCATCTGCTGCGGCGTAAATGGTTGGATGAGCTTTGCACCCCCCTTCAAAGGGCTGCCTTCATAACGTTATTTCTCCCTCCCTGGGCAGACCTCTTCAAGGCAACCTGAGATTGTGAATAGGTGTTTGCACAAGGGCTAAATAGAAATTTCGCTCGTGTTTCTCATCCACCATTGATGATTTGGAATACCATCAACCTTCAGTTATCTCTATGAGATGAGATGAAAGTACACTCAGGCGTTTCATCAATTCTATTTTGTATTTTCACTCTAAAGTGTTATAACCTGAAAAGTTGCCTCTCCTCCATTCCAAATACTGGCAACTCTTTACTGTTGGAATGTGTTGCGTCATGTGTTTTTCTATTTTCATTTCATAACCAGGATCTATCAGAGAGCTTATCAAAGTGACACAATATTTCCGATCAGAAATGAACGGAAGTTGATGAAAAGAGGAGATGACGAAATTGTTCCATCCTGCTCTCCTAACTTCTTGTGTAACTCCATTTCTTCTATTCTACTTGAAGGTCTATTATTCTATCAAATTCTAGGGTAGAATCTTGTTTCAAATTTGGGTACCAGAAGCTATAACCAGCAAATGCAGTAACAGCGTAATATGTATAAAACCACACTTATTCGTAGAAAATGAGATGTTCGTAGATAAAGTCTTTCAGCGAATTTTTAAGGGAAATGAAGCTATTGCAATGGCCTCAAAATTTTTAGTATGGACTTTTTCGATTAAAAAAAAAATGAAATGAAATCTCATAAATAGTTCAAAAACATGAGGTTTTCTTGGTTTTTGTGGTTATTAACTTCACTTAATAGTAAAAAAAGTATATATTTATATATAATGAAAACGTGCGTATATTTGTTGTACCCAGAAATGCAGTAGCCCTGTGGGTACTCTATGAGTTTGTGGAGACGAGTAGAACGTGAATACAGACTCCTAACATCTGCAAAACATACCCAGTGCATACAGTATGTTGGTATGGTATGCTGAAAATCGAAAAAATCTACAAAGCCGCGTGGGTACTCTATGAGCTCTTGGAGACGAGTAGAATATGAATATGGACTCCTTACATCTTCAAAATATACCCTAAAAATGCATTTCAAAATGAAGCTTTTGCAACGGTCTCAACATTTTTAGCATAAACTTTTACGAAAAATTTTTTGCACTCAAATCCGTTTTGGAACATTCTGAAACAATCCTTGGAATGTGTGTGAAAAAAAAATCGTATAGGCTCACATAATTGATTTAGTAGTTACCTTTTGTTACCATTATGTCTTTCCTTAAATCCTCCAACTGAAAGATTTCTTTGAAAATTTGCTCATCAATTCATGCTGCATGAATTGACTTTTTTTCTTGTAACTTTATTGGAAAAATAAGAATAAGTATGCCTTCCCACGTTATTCATTCTACATCAATTGATCTAAGATAAGCTCTGAACAGTCAATTAATTTTTCAACGCTTCCTACGCTGTTCGTCCGCCGTGTAGGTGGCGTAATTGTAGCTTTGAACCTTCAAGCTTCAACACCGGAGTCCATAACGCCATCACCTTTCATTCAAGTTGATGAACTGGACCGTGGAATGTCGTTTGTTCTCCCGTTAAAACTAATTACCAGGGTCAGGCGAAGCTCGTGTTATCATCCTTGTAGGTTGATTGGAAGTTATCAACATTGATGTATTTCAACAAGGAACCCCTCTCAACACCAAGTACTGTGGTAATAACCAAGTAATCATGTAGAAGCCGACAAGAATCTGATGATTCACCAGGGAAACCTAAAATATTCCTGAATAAGATTCAGACATTAGGTACCTGTAATACAAAACGTTAAATCAGTAAATTAATCATTAGTTTTTAGACGGAGTGTTAGTGTTGATATCGTCTGCAGTACTGTACAAATTATCATCAATTCTGCTTCAACTAGCTCAATTCTGAATAATCCACATCAGTATTATGCTACTATTCTGCATTGAAAAAGGAATCCAAGAAGCACTAGCTGTATGGTTTTGAACCAATTTTGCATTACTCATATCATTGGTATGGAATATTTTCACTGTACGTGAAATGAAGAAGTGAAAAGAATGTAGGTGTTAAACCGTGAACTCTAAAGGCTGCTTACATATTCAAACTTAGGCTTCTGAAATGTGACTGATCTGGAGGATGTTGATGATCCCTGAAGGCTCATCTTCGAGATGATTACATCCTACAGCAGAATGGTTTGAAGAAGGCTTAGACTTTTTCTAACCATCAAAGAGAAAGGTGTCCTACCTTGGATATGTGATGCAGAATCCAAAATATGAGCTGAGGCAGACTGAATTCACACTGAACAGCAGCTGGTGTGCCAAAACTTAGTAAATAATTCAAAGTCTGATATGACTTCTAGTATTCAATTCTCCTTCTTGACGTGCCTCTACCATTTCATCGTTATCTCTTCCTATCCCTGGCCAGTAGAAAGAGTTCAGCAGCCCCTGTGATACAAGTCCACAGGTGGAGAAGGACACCTGCTGTTTGATTGTAACCAGTTTCCAATCCAACTGATCTACAATATTATTATCGAGTGGATAACTTATTGGTCACCATTGTTGTTGCATTTATTGGCGCATCATCACGAAGTTCGCCAAAACCATCACCTGTCATGTTGCATCAGGCCCCGATTTCCTAACGATAGCTTGTGTCCAAATTTCTTATCGGATTTGTACAGGAAGACCCCACAGGAACTTTTCTCATGTATGGAATCAAACAAAAGGAGCTAATGAATCGGCAATCATGATATCTTTGATATAGCAGAGTGGACTGGTATTTCGAGCAGAAACCCAGGAAGGGCCTAACTCCTCCAAACCGCAGCGATGATTCCATTACTCGCATCTCCTTTCCGTCGTCGTCCCTTCCCGGCTCCCGTAAGGTCTTCGGCGAAGGAGCCTCAGAAGCCCGGGGACGTACGTGCCATCATAGGACGAACCCCTTTTCCTTCCATATTAGATTAGGATGCGGAGGGATGAGATGAAGGCGCTCGCTTTCTGTCCCTCCAGAAGTTGGACTTCTGCCTAACCCTCGGTAAAATTATCATCCGACGAAATAAATTGAATTACGGGGGCCTTCCCGAGGTACGCCAATTGTATGCTAACGAAAACACTTCCTTTTACACGGATAATCTTATTATCCAGGTAAGTTCTCTCTTCTTTCGTCGTTATCATGCAGTTCTGAGGGATATAATACAACAGCCACGGTTCGCATTTCTCCTTCAAACGAATTGTGTCAAACCACATGAATTGAAATAGGTGTGCATTTCACTTCAAAGATGCTTTTTACATTCTAAATATATGCTACCGAGATATTTCTACCTTCTTGAGCAATTCAATTGATGAGGCGGGATTATACTAGTAAGCATGAAATAAATGGAATAAATATTTATGAAGTAGATAATTATATAGTAATCTCGAAATAAATGGTATAATATATTATGCCATTATATATAGTATATTATATAGTATAATATATAGTAAGTATGAAGAGTAGATAACAACTGAATGTAGTTATTTATATGAACTTGTTTTACTGTAGCTGTTTGATCAAAGTTGTATTTAAAGATGCAATATTGCGAAAATTTGGTGGTATTAAAATCGAAGATTAATAATCTAGAACTAATGTGTAAGTGGGATATCGTTATTGCTGGTATAATTCACTAATGATAAGACCATAATCCAAGAAATTAACGATTTGTTCATTTATTTTATTTTTTCGTTTCTAGAAGGAATATATTCATGAACATATATGTAGAAATATGAATTCTAGTAAGTTAAAAGAGCATAAAATCACTTGTATACTCGACAAAATTGCTTCATTCACAAGAAAGCTACCAAGCTACACAACAGAATAAATGTACGCATTCATATTCTTACTTTCATGCAGCCCGCTTGTTCTCCTTTGTTCTGTGTTGATGAAGCAATTCCAAGAGGCGTGGTTTAGTAGCTAGCTTGTGCACATTCGGTAGGTAATCCAGATTTCCAGATCTAGATATATATTATGTTCATTTATTGAAAGAACTCTAAATATTGTATGAGGGAACTTAATGCAATAAATTACTTTGTCTTTGGCTTTGAGATATTTCTACCAGGGACTTTCAAAATCGAAACTAGGAATTACAACCGTGAAATATTATGCCAGGGTAAGCAGTCCCAAGGGGATCTGGAATCTGGTCAATGAGGAATCAATCAGCGCATTCAACTCATTTCACCAATAACGGCACATTTGCTCTCTTACATACTATTAGTGTATCTTCATAATTATTTTCTCGGCGAATCATATCATAAGCTTGAATTCTCTCGAGTTCTGAAATGTAATACGTGTCTTTCAAAGGTGGATCTTCAAAGGTAATTGAATAATCATATGGATGTCTTCTCATTGTTCTCCCGAAGCACATTAATCCACCTGCCAGCGAGAATTAGCTACATCCATGCTCGACGCAACTTACCGACGTGGGTTCACCTCAACTTCTCGAGGGTTTTCCGGCTTCCATCATCTTCAGCTTGCCGTCTACTCCCCCTGAAGTTTCTTGTTTGAAGGAAATTTAATTAACTCTGTGTTCTTCTAACCGCGCATTTCCGGCCTTAAAAAGACTTTTCTTCTCTCCCCTCGGAAGCGTACACTGGGGTGTGGGAAGATTCTGGTAGCTTCAAATCTCGATCCATGGAAGATCGTATATTCTACGCAGTGTATTAATCTGTTTGTGAGAGGTATGATGTGATTATACTGCCGAGATGCGCAACTCACAAGTTTTCATTGACAAATAGAGGATGGATACTACTGAAAATACAATAATTGTATTTTTTATACAATTATTGTAGATCACTATCATTCGATAAATAGGGCCACGACCAGTAAAAGCTTTTTTTATTTTGGGAAGTTCCATTCTATACGGTTTATTTCTCAAATATCTAAAGTTTACTTTGAACTCTTTTTTTTCTTCAGTAAGTATTTACCAATATTGATAGTGATTCATACTCATGCTCATCATACTCATGATACTCATGATTTTCAGATCTTTAAATAATTCAAGAGTGGAGTAGGTTTAACCTTCTACGTTCAAGAAATCCGATTTTGAGCAATCTTTTCTGAAAGACGAACAGCGGTTCTAAAATAAATTTGAATGTACCACCCCATATCGTGATGCCAAATTGAATAAGTGATTGTCCCAAAGCATAGTACACGATTCTTTTAATAGAATAACCCAGGAATTTTATTTTGTTCATTATGAATGCAACCTTTCTTACTTTTAGCGAATTTTCAAGGAAAATGAATTTTGGTGACATATTCGACAAGCTCATCCCATTTTAGCCTATAATTCAGAATAACCCCCAAGTAACTAACAGATCTAACCATATTAAGTCTGTCACTGACGCAAGGGATTTCATTAGAGGCATCAAAAGTAGAACATACCTTAAACCATGATTGGACCATGGTGTCACTAGTGTCACCGAAATATCTTATGTCCACAGCTGTCACAAGGTGTCATCACATTAACTATATTTAAATTGCAATTTAAAAACAAATGAATAGAGCTGATTTTTTAAAACCATTTTTTGTAAGTTATTAAAAGTCAAAAAATTATGTTATGACAGAAATTTTGAAAATTCGTTCATCAATTTCATGGAAAATTTTTGTCCATTAAAACCCACAAAAAATTCTGCTGTCCATTTAAAATTGCAATTTAATTATTTTCAATCTGATGACACCTTGGGAAAGCTGTGGAATTCATAAGATATTTCGGTGACACTAATGATACCATGGTCCAATTAGAGTTAATTTCAACGTTCTGAGTCGTGTACCAATCACGAATTTATAAATATATATTATATTGCCTTCATTGATTACAAATTGACGACAATCGACTTCACCTTCCTTCCGATCCCGTTCACACTCTGGGGAGTATCTCTGCATTCATTAGCAGCAACGTGAGGAAGGAAGGGACGGTGGGGGCGTTACCTTCCACCGAGCAGGAATACATTACTCCCGAACCCTCCTCTGTGGTCAATGCGCTCCACGTGCCATATGCTTTGGCCAAATGTTGCCTCCACGCCATCCCTCTCCTTCCTGTTTCTGGTCGCAATAATTATATTAATCGTTTAATGTATTGAGGGGCCGCTCCCGAGGGCACCGCCTCCTAGATATGATTCGGACTTCCAGAAGTTATCAGGGTTTAGGGTGAGATTGGATAAGCGACATCAAAACTTGTCTAAGCTTTACTGACGACTTGTCTGGGGAGAGACGAGACATGACGGACAGCCTTCAACAAGTCAGTTTGATTCAATATGAGCAACCAGTCTATGAATGGTCTAGATGGATGAAATAGGCTACAAGTTTTTGGTTCAATTTTTCAATTTTTTTTTATCTAGAAAAAAATCAACCCCCCACCCTTTCCCCATTAAATATAGCAGTGTAGCGACTCCTCGTCTTGACTGTAATTCCCCTCCCAGAGGTTTTGTCGTGTTTCTCTCCTAATATTATTTCGGATACTTACATAGTATCCTCACACAAAGTAGTGGAAGAACGAAGTTACTTGCACTTCATCCAGGAGATAAGCCCTCAAAGCACCTGCCATCACGGAAATAGGTCGGAGTAAAAAAATATTTCTAAAAATATCCGAACCCGAGAGTGAGAGAGGAAGCATAAGCGCATACTATTTTTACCGAGTGTGTTAACATCGTATTTCCACGTTCCATTACCGTGCTAAAGAACCCGAACTTGGCTCCGGGGTACGAGGGCGGTCGTATTAGCATATCAAGTGTTTGCCGATCATGCTCGAAAGAAGTAGCTCGTGCCCTGAGAGAGTTATAACCGCCCTGGGGTGAAGAGCGCCTCCCTCCATAATCTTTTTGAACCTTCCATTTCGCTTGAAGAATGCTTATTCCGGAAGAAATTTCCATGCAAAGCACACATAATCTTATTCAATTTTACTCGTTTCTTAAAATATATTTTTCCCATGTATGGGTTTTACCTTCATCCTCCGTTATCCTCGAATCACACGCAGTTTTTTCTTTCGTAAAGTACTAGGTTTGCAGAGTAATCATAATATCCAACATCCTCCAACTTTAAGCTTCAGCAGTAAGCTTCTTCTTTGTAAATTCTATCAATTATGTAATTTGTAATAATCAACAAATTGTCTGAAGGTACCCAAACCACAAAAATATCACTGTCTATAATCATTAAAACACACAATCATTAAAAAAAAAAATTATATTGCCTCCCCTTCTCAATTTTCAAACGTGTTCAAAATTCATTTGATTAATTTCAATTCCTATCTAATGGTATCGAGAGTGGTTGTCCTATCTAGTTATGCTACTGGACTGGACAAAGATTGCATTTTGATACTACATCACCAACAAAAATGCATGTCTTACGTAGGTAGGTGTATGAGACTGTCAATGGGAAAACGTACCTGATCTTCAAAAAAAAGGAAAATATTATTTGCACTTGACGTTTACGTATTTGATTGAAACTTGTGTTTCTGATTCATCATTTGTCTCACTTACGGAGCAAAGAAGAAATAGTTAGCAATAAAAGGATAGTTTAGCTAGTTCCGAGGACATGGGGAGGGGGGCTCTCTGTCTGACTCAAGGAAACTTACACATGAGCCTGATAAATTTCTCGATAATTGTTCATTTAAAAATAGCTGATCGGTTGATGATTTGTTTGGTTTTTAAATATTTAACACAACTCTAAACTGATTAAGAACAGTCAAACATTGTGGCCCTGTGTTACGACTGTACTAGACGAAAATTAGTAAAGCTAAGTATCTGTACTCCAGTTGAAATAGCTGATTGGTTGGTGATTTGTTTGGTTTTTAAATATTCAACACTACTCTAAAATGATTAAGGACAGTCAAACATTGTGGTCCTTCCGACTGTACCAGACGAAAATTAGTAAAGCTAGGAATCTGTAATCCAGTTGAAGTAGACCTACATAGTCTTTTTACATACATACAGGGCAATTTTCAAAATAAAATGAACTATTATGTTGGAGACAAAAATAGAAGTTTTTTCTTTGGAAAACTCCAAAATATGTCTTCTTTACAATACCTATGCATGCACAGCAACATCTTGATAAAGGCAATTGGATTAATGGTCCTAACGGCGTCCAGACAGCGCCCAACTTGTCTTCTCTCACGATAGTCTTTCACTGACGTACCAATTCTTGGGCGAGAGTTGCCATGGCACCGACCATATGAAAGGCCATAATACTGCACGTAATTTTATCTTGAAACCGCCAACAGCTCATTCCAATTGAAACTTTTCTATGCTCCCCTACTTCCTTCTGATACCGTGGTTTTGATGAACCAAAAACTCACCTCAAACAATTCATGAGTAGACCGAGGAGATTATCCTTGAACAAGTTGGTATCGGCTCCACTTACCTCGTAATCAAAGTATTTTCACGTAGATTCAGATCGACTGAGTAAAATCCCCTGTTATGTCCAAATTCCAAAAGAGTCTCCATTTTTACTGGATCCAATTTAAATCTCAAGTTCAAACTCTTTTTTTCTTCAATTTAGCAATTGTCAGCTCACAACATGCAGTTTGTTAGGTTGCTCAAAATACCTATCCTTTGAACAGCGCAGAAAATCATATTAGACTCTGACGATATTCGTTGGAGTGTTTTGACTTAGGACCAACGAATCCTTAACCCCTATGTAGAACATCCTTTGGAAAGACAGAGCAAAAAGATTATTCATCCCGACACAAAGCCGGGAGTTCTCCTCAAAAAAGAAGAGCAGTCTCGATTGGATGAGAAAACACTGAATACCTCGAGAACGAATCCTTTTTTCGTTCGTTTCCTTTGTCAAAAAGACTTAGTTTGAAATAAGATTGAGGGGCCCCAAAGCGCACTGAGGTCGAAACGCGGGGGGAGGTTGAACTAACAGCAACCGTGAAGGTGAAACGAAGGACATCTGAAGGTGGAACGAAGGGTACTACTTGGTAGGGATATTTCCCTTTTATTTCGTGGGATAAGGGAGAAAAAAACAAGGAGTCGGGATTGAAGGATTCCTCCAAGGGAGTAGAATCTGAACTGGAGTGGGTCACGCGACGGGAACTGCGGGATGTAGAACGAACCTTTTAAAGGGTGTGTTTGTAGTTGGATCTTGCTTTTTGGCGAAACGAGAGATTGTTTTTCTTCGAGTCTGGGAAAAAACGGGGAGCGGAACGTCTGGCTGTGAGCACTTTTGTCTCTTTTTCCGGAACCTCTGGTTGAAGTGAAAATCCGTTGGGTATTTTTCTCACATTATCGTACCCAATGTGCAACCGTTGAGTACATGAATAGTGTATGGACTGTTGTACTTCATTTCTCTAGCTAGTTTAATTTATATTTATTTTTATCCTAAAACCTATTCATTATTTTAACAATATTTTTTGGAAAGGTATTACCGATGATGGCCTTAGTCAATTCTCCAATCACGGTCTCAAGATTTTTTTATAATTCATAATTGTGAGCCCCCAGACCATGATAATAATTTCAGTATGATCGGACAACTAATAGAAGCTATTTTTTTAATTCGGAAAATTATCAACACAACCTGGAGAGTCATGTTTTAAATAAGATATCAGTTCTAAACTGAATACACTCAATGTTACACGAAACAAAAACATATAGAACGCAACTTATTCTTATATTTTTATTATATGATTTATACTGTAATGACTCATACTTTCAACTGTGTAGTTCTCCAATAAAGGTCGAGGGAAACCCTGAGTGACTCACACCATGCACGGTAGGTAAGGTGAGGTACGGGGAACAGTGACATCAGTTGACGTCACCTTTTTCCACCCTCCTCTTACCTTTTCAAGTCCATATAAAAGGAGGACTCAGAGCTTCCCCTTTATGCATTCGTCTTCGAAAACTCGACTTGTTTATTTCTCGATCTACCTCGCCTCTTCTCTGAAACCCACAGTTCATCGACGGGTCTCGGTATGCGATAAAGCTCATCGCGCCGGCTTCTGCTCCCATTTACCCTAGTCGTCGTCTGCCTCCAACTAGGTATAGGTAAATGTGGTGCATCCCCCGGGTCGGCGAGCAATCGCGCCTAGGAATGTATCCGAGCTGGCGATCTTAACACTCTTGCACACGGTCTGCGGTTACCCGCGCCGGGCATCGAGTGTTGTCCCGTCCTTTGTCTTCGTTGAGTAGGAATCAATCAAACCGACCATCCGAAGGAAGCCGATCGCCTTCACGCTCCGACACGCCGTCATAACATTGGTGACCCCGCACGTTTTTGGTTTACTATTCAACACGAAGCTAACTCGAGGATTATGGACCCACCGCTACCGCCGCCCGCACCGGACTTCGCCGAGGCCACGAAGGTCTCAATCCCGCTCACGCTTCCGCCGTTCTACCGAGAGGATCCCCGGCTATGGTTTATACAGCTCGACGCGGCTTTCACCGGCGCGCATGTAAACACGCAGCGCGCTCGCTTCACCCGGACCATCCCTCTACTGCCCTACGATGTGGCAGTTCAAGCGGCGGACTTAACACAAGCCCAGCTTGTGACACCATACGACGACCTCAAACAACGGCTCATCGAAATCTTCGAGCCGTCTCGGCATGCGAGGATCACGGCACTAACCGAGCATCGGCCACTGGGGGACCTCAAGCCTTCCCAGCTTTTACGCCAAATGCGCCATCATCTGGGGAAACCTCACGCCTAACGACATCCTAAAAGCATTTTGGATCAAGGCGCTACCCATCGCGGTCCAAATGTCTATTGCTCCGTGGATGGACAAAACTCCAGAATTCCTCGCGCCGATCGCAGATGCTACGCACGAAATACGTAGCGCCGCAGCGGTTCATCAAATCGAACCGGACTGTAATACTGAGGCGGTAGCTACGAAGCGACCTCCGAGACGAAATAGCCCCGCACGACAGTACCAGCAACCTCGTCCGCAATCTCCGGCTCAACAAAAAGGTATGTGCTGGTACCATTTTAAATACCGCGACAAGGCGACTAAATGTCGACAGCCTTGTTCATTCAAAAAGGTACGATGGCAGGAAAACTAGCGGGCCCGCCTGTTTACAAGGCGGGCGCCCCTTTCCAAGACATTTCCAACCGACTATTCGTCAAATGCCATAAGAATAATATACCTTTTTTGATCGATACGGGGGCTAGCATCTCAATTCTTCCGAACTCTTTAGTTCATCGGAAGAACAAGACATCCGACTACCTACTTTTCGCCGCGAATGGCACCGCCATAACGACCTATGGTAATTTTACAACGAAGGTTTATCTACAAAACGACATATACGAATGGACTTTTGTAGTTGCGGACGTAAAACGACCCATTATCGGAGCTGATTTTCTCGGATATTTTGGCTTACACGTTGACCTAAAAAATCGATCATTATTCAACCCTAATTCGCAAAAACCTATACGAGGGTACGTGAACACGGTCAATTCCGGCGTCACTACCGAACCTACTCCGCCGACCTTCATCAACATGCTCGCTAAATATCGACCGGAGCCTCGATCTTCGTCGCATCTCTCCACGGTCAAGCATTTCATCGAAACGAAAGGTCCACCTGTCACAGCGAAAAGTAGACGTCTTCACCCCGAGCAACTCCGTCAAACGAAAGAACATTTCAAGCAACTCATCAACGACGGAATAATTCAACCTTCGAAATCACCTTGGGCAAGTCCACTTCACGCGGTACCTAAACCTAATGGTACTTGGCGTTTTTGCGGTGATTATCGACGACT
Organism: Apolygus lucorum; assembly: GCA_009739505.2. Taxonomy (NCBI): domain Eukaryota; kingdom Metazoa; phylum Arthropoda; class Insecta; order Hemiptera; family Miridae; genus Apolygus; species Apolygus lucorum. The sequence continues at coordinate 3,379,831 of CM019171.2, forward strand.
GAACGAACGCACTGTCGGAGACCAATACGCCGTTCCGCATCTTCGGGATTTTTCGTCTCACCTCCACGGATGTACGGTTTTCTCCACGCTCGACATATCGCGTGCGTTTCATCACATCGACGTGAATCCTCAAGACGTTCCGAAAACAGCGATTATAACGCCCTTTGGGTTATACGAATACCGCAAAATGAATTTCGGATTGAAAAACGCTGCACAGTCATGGCAGCGATATATGGACCAGATCCTTCGAGACTTCGACTTTGTCTTTTGTTTCTTAGATGACGTTTTAATCGCGTCCCGAAACATCAAGGAACATGAACGCCATGTAAAAGCAGTCCTCGACGTCTTCGCTGCCGAGGGTCTCACTGTCAACAAGGAAAAATGCGTCCTTGCGAAAAACGAAGTGACCTGTCTCGGTCATATTGTAAACGAAAATGGGATTCGACCGGTACCTAAGAAGGTAGACAATCTCACGACATTCCCTCTTCCGACTACTGTCACCGACCTACGCAGGTTTCTGGGGATGTTAAATTTTTACAGACGGCACATTCCGAACGCGGCTATACACCAACAGCCGTTAATAAATGCGATTCCACAGCCTTCCAAAAAGAAGGACCGTCGCACGATTGAATGGACGGAAGAAATGAAATCCGCATTCAATAAATGCAAAAACGATTTGCAAAATGCAACTACGCTGGCTCATCCTTCTCCGAAAGGTCGACTCTCCATTACTACGGATGCCTCGGACGTCGGAATTGGCGCGGTGCTACAACAGGAGGTCAACAACGAGACGTCACCCCTCGGATTTTTCTCTAAAACTTTATCAACAGCTCAACAGAAGTACTCCACTTTCGATAAGGAGCTTCTGGCTATTTACGAAAGTGTAAAGCATTTCAGAGACTTCGTAGAGGGACGTACTTTTCATATTGTGACTGACCACAAACCGCTCACCACTTCGCTCCATCAAGACCGGAAAACGGCCTCGCCTCGTCGTATTCGGCAAATGGAGTTTATCAGCCAATTCACGACTGATATCCGATATACACCGGGCACCTCCAACGTAGTCGCTGACACATTATCTCGGCCTTCGCTCGAACTTCACGAGCTCACGTCTTTTCCGTCCGGAAAAGATATTTACCTAAATCAACAGACCGATGAATCACCCGAGTTCCGCAACCTTATTTCGACCGGGCGTCTCGAAGAAACCCAGGTACCTGCGCTCGACCTCTCACTGTGGTGTGATACGACATCGGACATGCCTCGCCCGTTTGTTCCTAAACGACTTCGCCGCAAATTAATTGAACACTATCATTCATTTAGTCATCCAGGAATACGCGCAACACGAGACCTAATTCGCGCGAAACTTTTTTGGCCTCGAATGAACACGGAAATACGGGAATATGTACAGGCATGCGCCAAATGTTCGAAATTCAAAGAATTCCGCCACCCTCAAATTCGCCCAGCGGAATTTGACGATTCGCTTCCCTTCGAGGAATTAAACGTTGATCTCGTGGGGCCTCTTCCGGATTCTCAAGGTTATAAATATCTATTAACCCTAATCGACAGACATACCAGCTGGCCGGAATGTATCCCATTACGAACGATAACGACGAAGGCGGTCACTGACGGCATCCTTAACAATTGGATAGCGCGATTCGGTTGTCCTTTAACGATTATTACCGATCAAGGCAGGCAATTTGAGAGTGCAGAATTCTCCGAATTCCTAAAAAAATTCGGCATCAAACGCAATCGCACAACGGCCTACCATCCTGAATCGAATGGAAAAATCGAACGATGGCATAGGGATTTAAAAAACGCCCTACGTACTGCTACTTCCTCGCCATCATGGTCTAAGGATCTTCCGACCATTTTATTAGGGCTCCGCACTACCATTCGGTATTCGGACGGTTACAGCGCCGCCGAACGTACTTTTCGTGCGCCCCTCCGCCTCCCGGCTGACCTATTTCCGCCTCAACCGACGGAATATCACCGACCGCCCGCAAAACCCTCAACGGACAAACGCCCACGGGTTTTCCCCGATACATTCCAAAACGCAAAAAAGATGTTTTTGCGAGAAGAAGGGCTTCGGAAAGGCTTGAACCCCCTCTACTCCGGCCCCTACGAAGTGGTTAACAAAGGAGAACGAACGGCTACGCTGCTTATTGACGGCTCACAGGTAACCGTTTCTCTCAGTAGGTGTCGGCCGGCTTTCGGTATTTCCCCCACCACAACAGGGACGGATTTACCTGAGGTACCTCCGGACACAAGCCTACTCGAATCATTCGACGACTGCCCTGCAACACGAGTACATCGGCTCAGTGCCGACGACAGCCATCGACATGAATCTTCTCTTTACACAAGAAGAATTACGAAAAATCTTTCACCCTCCGGCCGACGTCATTCGCCGGGTCCCGACCAATCCGTCATTGTATATAAGGAACGGAAATACAACGACACGCCCGGATGTGCATCGAAGAACACTCCTGCCAACAATCAGGAAACCAACGCGGCCATCAAGACCTCCCACGTCAAAACCAGGTGGACTCGCAACAACCGTTCATATGCAGACGTCGTCAAACGATCGTGTTAACAAGGCACCGATAATTCGCCGCAAACACCCGTCGTTCTCGGTCTCTACCTCCGCCGCATACAAAAATTTCCTTCATCAGTCACCGCCTAGCAACAATGCAACATGGGAAGTTGCAAACATCGACCTTCCAGTCTTCAGAAAGCGGGCAATGACCATCATTGAATATTATAATTCTAAACAGAACGAAAATTCCGAGGAATATATACCGGAATTTGTCGATAAAAATAAACAGGAAATAGGAGCAGCTATCGATTCTGACGAGATAACCAAAATGATTGAAGCCACCGTTACTGCTCTCCTACCTTCTCATCCCAATCCTATTTCCTCTGTTCAAAGACCCGGGCCGAAACCTCGCCGTCGTAAAGGGCGCCAAGCCCGAGCGAGGCTCGCCAAACTTCGGTCCGGGCAATTTTCACTACTTGAACTTACATTCTCCAAACGGAGAATGCGTCGGAGCCTACCGACGAGACCCCACTGGGCCTCCCGCTATAGCTCCAGACAGCGTGGCTCCCCTACGTTCGGCGCGCTTGTCTTCACCGTTCAAGACGACGCTATCACCCGCCTCCGCGTCTTCGCATCACTTCAAGACTTCTCGTCTACGCTCGATTCAATTCAAATGTATTTTATTTTTGTTCATTAACACATTCGGTTGAATTCTATCTACCACGATGCTATATTGTTCCTTAACGATTCTTGTCATAATATTTTTCATATATTGTCCTTAACGATTCTTGTCGTAATATTTTAATATTTTATCTTTATTGTACGAACTGGGGGACCTATGTAATGACTCATACTTTCAACTGTGTAGTTCTCCAATAAAGGTCGAGGGAAACCCTGAGTGACTCACACCATGCACGGTAGGTAAGGTGAGGTACGGGGAACAGTGACATCAGTTGACGTCACCTTTTTCCACCCTCCTCTTACCTTTTCAAGTCCATATAAAAGGAGGACTCAGAGCTTCCCCTTTATGCATTCGTCTTCGAAAACTCGACTTGTTTATTTCTCGATCTACCTCGCCTCTTCTCTGAAACCCACAGTTCATCGACGGGTCTCGGTATGCGATAAAGCTCATCGCGCCGGCTTCTGCTCCCATTTACCCTAGTCGTCGTCTGCCTCCAACTAGGTATAGGTAAATGTGGTGCATCCCCCGGGTCGGCGAGCAATCGCGCCTAGGAATGTATCCGAGCTGGCGATCTTAACACTCTTGCACACGGTCTGCGGTTACCCGCGCCGGGCATCGAGTGTTGTCCCGTCCTTTGTCTTCGTTGAGTAGGAATCAATCAAACCGACCATCCGAAGGAAGCCGATCGCCTTCACGCTCCGACACGCCGTCATAACATATACGAAAAAATATAAGAAGAATTGGCGACTTGAAGAGTACCTATTTAGAGGGGAGTCAGGAGGTATAGTTTTTGGTAAAAAAAAAACGACCGAAAGACACGGTAATTAGCGATGTGTGGGTAATTTTTCGAGGCGGACCCCAGGTCCGCCCGCAGGTTGAAATTCTCGTTTTTCAGCCGCATGAGCTCGAGGGTTAAATATCCGTGATCAGTTATTCAATGTGAGGAAGGTATACTGTCAACCCAACTTGCCTTGCCACCAAATTTTATTGGAAATTCGGACCACAGATCTAGGAAAGGGGGTTTAGACCGAGAACTGAGCATTCATTATGGACTCCTCTCTTTTAAGCTCAGTCTTATAATTTGGAGGGAAATATACAAGTCCTTGGTTGTACTAATAACGTGTATTGACACTAATTATAAAACACAATGTTATTATCGGAAAAGTCAAAACCGGAATGGAATTTTCCTCGAGTCCACACAATCACCTGTTGACAGGTTGACACCTGTTAGTGATTGTGTGGAGTATCTCTTCATCCAATACTCCCCCTCAAGCTAGGGCTGCAATCCCAAGCTTGCTCTCATCGTCTGGTGCCTGGGACCTGGAAGAGGCTTCGTCAGTAAGTCGGCGACCATCCTCTCAGTTGGCAGATACTCAAGCTGAATCTTGCCGTCCGCAATTGCTTCCCTGACAAAATGATGGCGGATGTCAATATGCTTAGTTCTGGCATGGTGAATAGGGTTTTTGGCTAACTCCTTCGCTCCGATATTATCTACGTGAAGCTTAGTAGTATTTTGTTCATATTGGAGCTCACCAAGTAGACGCCTGATGCATATAGCTTCCTTAGCTGCCTCTGTCATTGCCATGTACTCGGCCTCTGTACTGGATAGTGCCACCGTCCTCTGTTTCCGGGATTCCCAGCTAACAGCTGCTCCCGCGAGAGTGAATGCATACCCAGTGTATGACCGTCGATCCTCCACACATGAGCCCCAGTCTGCATCCACATACCCAAGTACACAGGATCCTCCAGACTTGCTGAACGTCAGCGCAAAATCGGTGGTCCCCTTCAGATACCGAAGAACCCGTTTGGCTGCGTCCCAATGTTCCTTGGTATAGTTGGAATTGAACTGGCTCAACATGCTGATCGTGTGTGATATGTCAGGTCTTGTACATGTTGCCAAGTAGTTCAAACTCCCAATCAGATTTTGGTAGGGATACTTTTTCATGTCCTCGATGTTGATTTTTTCAGGTTTTTTCAATTTCAGATTCGCTTCCGCCGGTGTTGCTATTGGCTTGGAATCTTCCATATTGAACTTCTTCAGAATCTCTTCAACGTATTTCTTCTGTGACATTCGTACCTCCCCCTCCTTCTGGGAATGTGATATCTCTATTCCGAGACAATAGTGAATCGCTCCTAGATCCTTCATCTCGAATTTTTCACTCAATTTCTTCTTCAGCACTTCCATTACGTTCATTGATTTTGTGGCCAAGATCAAGTCATCAACATAGACACCTATGATCACAAACTGATTTTCAATTTCTCCAATGTAAACGCATGGATCGGCTGTGGAAGGTCGTAGTCCAATTGCCTTCAAGGTTTCGTCTAGCTTGAAGTACCACATACGTCCTGATTGCTTCAGACCGTAAAGTGCTTTGCGAATGTAGCAGACTTTTCTCCCCCTTGTTGACAATTGTTTCAGATGTTGGTTCACTTTCTCCTGGATTTCACTGCCTTTTTGTTCCTTCTTGCTTATTCTTTTCAGAACTTCTTCATACATCACAGGAATTTCCATCACTATGTTTTCTGTGATTTCTCCGTTCAGGTAAGCAGTAGTAACATCCATTTGGTGTAAATACAGTCCTTTTATCGCAGCTATAGCCATGATCGTCCTGATCGAGTTCATGCGTATAACTGGATTGAAGGTTTCCTGAAAGTCAATTCCTGGTCTTTGTGTGAACCCTCTTGCCACTAGACGTGCCTTTCTTCGTTCTAGTGTTCCATCCTTCTTGTACTTATTCGAAAGAATAAGTCGATTCCCAACTGTGTCTCTATCAGTCGGTTTTTCAACTAAATCCCAAACTCCGTTTTTCAAGAGTGCACGATATTCTGACTCGATTGCGTCGTACCACTCTTCCGAGTTTGGACCAGAAAGTGCCTCACTCACATTGATTTGTCCAAGTTGTGCTTGTTCAACTTGCAATTTGTCCTCGTTTGCTTCTGTTTCATAACAAGTGTTAATTTCTCTTTTAGCAATTCTCTCCGAACGTCTCAATGTTTTTGTTTCCGGATTTCCAGAGGTTTCTTGCATCTCAGATCCCCTCCTTGTTCCCGTTTGTACACTTTCTGTTTTAAGTTCGATTTCAGGTTTGAAATTTATAGTTTCCATGTTTTGTTGATTTTCATGGGAACTTCCAGGCTCCAAGGATTTTTCTGATTGTTTGTTTCCATTGGTATTTTGAACTGTTGGTATTAATTCAATCTCAATTTCCATTTGGTTATCTTCAGGTGATGTTTCCAATTCCTCGTTTGTGTAGAACTCTTCCACTGAGTTCCACCCTTCCACTGCAAACTCATCCAGAAATTTCACATCCCTTGTAACTCCAAATTTATGTTGTTTTGGATACCAAACTTTGAATCCCTTGGTTTCTTCCGAATATCCAACAAACACACATTCGTTTGATCTTTGGTCGAATTTTCCTTTGCCCATCTTCTTGTCAAGTGCATATCCAATACACCCAAACGTCTTGAAATAGGTAACGACCGGCTTTTTTCCTGTCCACAGTTCAAAAGGTATTTTTCCTCCGACACTTCTCGACTTGCAACGATTTCTGATGTAGTTGGCTGTGTTGACAGCTTCCGCCCAAAATGCTGGTGCCATGTTCGCCTCTATCATCATGCATCGTGCCATTTCTACGAGAGTACGGTTCTTCCTCTCACTGACTCCGTTTTGCTGTGGTGTATCTGGAACTGTCAGTCTTCTTGTAATTCCCTGATCATTCAAAAATTTGTTGAATGCGTTGTTGACATACTCGAGCCCGTTATCTGATTGCAAACATTTTATTTTCTTTCCTGTTTGTTTTTCCACCTTGTTCTTGAAGTTTATGAACGCTTCCAGTGCTTCTGATTTGTGTTTCAAGAACTTCACTTCACACCACCTCGTTGCATCGTCGATGAATGTGATGAAGTACTGTGTTCCACCGATCGATTTTACTCGCATCGGTCCACAAATATCGCTGTGCACTATATCCAAAACTTCTGTTTTACGTTCTGACTTCTTGGGGAATGGCGTTTTACAGGCTGATAATTTTGCTTTATCTGAGATTTTCATTCCAATAACTTGGCCATTTGCCATAGATTTGAGATCGTTTTCGTTGATGTGCCCCAATCGTCTGTGCCATAGATCCAAACTTCGTTCATTTTCACTCTCATAGGTAGTGTACGCAGTTTCACGGCAAGATTTTCGAAGGTAGAAGAGGTCTCCAATTCTGTCAGCTGTGAGCAGAATTTCACCATTTTCCGCGTAAGCAGTTGCTCCGCGTTTTTCAAATGTGACAGTGAATCCCCTATCCACTATCTTCGAAACAGACATCAGATTTAAACGTAAATCTGGCACAAATAACGTTTCTTCCAAGTTCAATTCCCTTACTCCGTGATCATTAGATGCCTCAAGAGCCACAGTCCCTTTTCCAAGAACTGGTACTGATCCATCACTAGCAAGTTGAACTCCTTCCATCTCCGATTTTCTAAGTTTTTGAAACATTTCTTTGTCCTTGCACATGTGAGTTGAACATCCACTATCCAGACACCAATTTTTGTTTTCCGACTTGCCTGTCGTTAGTGCTGTAGCTGCTCCTGCTTGCTGTTGATTTTTCTTATTGTTTGGACAATCACAAGCCTTGTGTCCTGTGCCTCCACAGATCCGACACTTGAATTTGAATTCTTTTGGATGAGATTTCCCAGATTGTTGCTGTTTCGGAGGATATCTTTTCTTTATCATTAATGCATCGTTTTGTTTACTTTTTCCATTATGATTTTGCTTTCTCGCTTCAGACTCTTCAATTATTTTTATGCGTAGAGCTTCTGGCGTTGGCAAATCATCCCTCGACTCAATTGCGCATCGAAAATTTTCGTATGTTTCGTGAAGGCTGTAGAGCATCATAATTGTAAGTAAATCGTCGTGTATTTTTACGTCCATATCCAACAGCTTATCAACAGCATCCATGAAATGCGACAAATGTTCTCGGACATCCTGCCCTTCCTGCATTTTACTCATGATAAGTTGCTTCAGCAAAGTGGCCTTTCTAGCTGGTCCCGAGGATTGGTGTACCTGCTTCAGCTTGATCCAGACATCATTTGCTGTAGTGCAATGCTTAATGTGCTTCAATTCGGAAGGTGATATTGAAAGAATCAAATCCGACTTAGCCTCTTGATCCTCATCTTCCCACTTTTCCGTGGCTTGAACTGATTCCTCATTTTCGAGATCGAGGATAGGCTTTTGGACTTTCCCTAGGACTTGGTTCCACTTCTTATTTTTCCGCAGAAGTGCTTCAACTTGAATAATCCAGGTATCGTAGTTCTCTCTCCCGAGAGGTTCGATCTTGACGCTGGTAGTCATTTCCGATCTCAAAACGATTTTCCACCTTTCAAGTTGATTTTCCCCGCCGCGCAGTGGATTCTACCATAACCTCTTATAATTTGGAGGGAAATATACAAGTCCTTGGTTGTACTAATAACGTGTATTGACACTAATTATAAAACACAATGTTATTATCGGAAAATCAAAACCGGAATGGAATTTTCCTCGAGTCCACACAATCACCTGTTGACAGGTTGACACCTGTTAGTGATTGTGTGGAGTATCTCTTCATCCAATACTCAGTTATCCTTGTAACTTGCTATTCCTTTCCAACAAAAACTCTGCGAACAATATTCTAATTGGAGATATGAAGTACTCGTACAGTCCACTCACTATCCCATATGAGATATAGAAATGTTGGTAGTCCCGAGAGCGAGTGTTACACTCGTATTATCACTCCACAAGCTAGATGGAATATGAAATACAGCCAACTCTCTTTTACGAGTCAAACGCACCAGACGGGTTATTATCCAATGAGGGAAATATTGTCGGGGCGGAGGGACGTTTCGGCTGGACGCATCCATCTTCATAAATTCCATCTTCCAGACCCCACCGGGTAACGAGATATGATTCATAATAACCACCGAAGTTTCTTGTTTCGGAAGAGACCACTTGAAAACGGGCGATTCTAACTATTCTTCTCCGTGGATTATTTGTCATAGCATAAGCAATGCTTCTGAATACTACTGTTGCTCCACGGATTGACACCTGAATTCAGATCCTAATCCTATATCAGGCACTGACTCCTATATCTTTGTTGCTCCCTGATCAGATAGCTAAGCTCCATTCTCCATGTTTGTCCTGTTGACTTTAAATTATACTGGGACTCTTTTTGGCACCACTGAGAGTGATGACAAGTTAAAATCTGAATGCGTACTTCTCTTCAATGCCCTAGCACAATTTTTACTATGTATATGGATGTCTCTCCTCCTGTCAAAGAAAGTCGGTTTAAGGAGTCCTGTAAAAATCCCAATGGTCTCCCCCAAGGTTGCAAGCAGCCAGAGAAAGTCAGTCTGGAGAGTCAATTGTTCACACATTCAGTGTCCCGGCTTGATAGCAGGTCCTTGTTATGACCTACAGGTAGAGGCGCACGTTCTAGCTCGTGCTTCCGACTATGCAGATCGGCGCCCGAGTTTTTGACAATTCACAAAACTCACATGCCAGGATCCATGCCACAGGACCAAGGATGGCCCTGGTTCAAGGAACTTTACCCAGAGACTGCAGAAGGGTACTGCTCCCCGCCCGCGGCTCCAGTGTTGGTTGCTGACCATCAACCAATCTTTAGACTAGCAAAGTCGAGCTCCCCAAAAGACTGGTCACAGGCTCGGCACAGAGAATTAATAGCTGTACCTACCGCTTTACCGACACCTGCAGTGAGACTGCAGCTCGAACATTACGAGAGCGTGCAGGAGGGACACGGAGCCCCGTTTGTTTAACAAGTGTGAACGATGAGAGTGATGATTTTACGATGTATAGCAGGTACCCTCATCAACTGATCGTGCTGAGTTCTCTCCTGAAAGGCACCCTCTTGAGCTTAAATTCAACAGCCTTCTTTGTCTAGCCAGCTGAATCAAAGAATGTAAGGTCGTTAATTACAAGATAGCTAAGTTTGCGTTGTATAGGAATCCCTAATTTAGAAATAAGTTTTAGAATCAACAACTCACACGATGAAGCAGAAGTCAACGTCCCATATACAAGAACAACTAGTAATTTACTTATTGCTAATTCGAGTTGTATGAAGATCATGAAAGCATAGCATAATAATCAGACTACCAAATCTCCATTTAAATAGTCAGTGATTTTCACCCGTACTTTGAAACACTTTTTTTTTAGTTTTTGAAACACATACCTACTACTAAATATGTCAATGTTACGATTGAATTGAAAAACCTGGTATGGAGAAACTCAGTGGAATCGCAAAAAGATTGAGTTGATGGACATTAATTGATTCGTTGACGTCAAAATCAGGGACTGTAAAAAAGTCCTACGTTCTGAAGGGTGGAATGGAAGGGAGTGAGAGATAATTATGTCTTGTTTTGATCTGCTTTCATCTCTTTTGGGTCTTTTCTTTTTTCAAACGATCCCAACACCGGAAAAACAAGAAGAAGGAAGTTTCTCAGTTTTGTGTGACTTTCGATACCGATGTTGCTTTGAGTTGTCATAACAACATATCGAGGGTTGCTTGGAAGGAGTGACCAAGTCCATTTTTCCAAATATTGAGGTTTTAATGATGACACATAGGCCTCTGCTACACGCTAGTATTATTAACTTCTCGATTATCAAAATATAAAGGGCTCAAAGAACCCTTAGAGTATCCCCACCCACCCCTTTTCAACGCTATTTGCATTCTCCTGGCAGAAATGACCAAGAGCTATTTTCGTATCATTTGGTCATTTCTGCCATTAAAAGGCGAGCGTAGCCAGTAAAATTATCGCCTTTATGATTGTCATTTTGACCATTTATGAGGTAAAATCAAGAGGAATAAAACTCATGAACCAGAACAAAACTGAATTTCGGGCGAGCAGCGCACTTGGTCTCTTCTGCCAGCCAACTCAAAAAAGAAAAGCACAGATTGTTTAGAACGTTCTGCTAAAAAAAATTGGAGTAGGGTTTTCCCTTGTATTCCTTATTACAATATTCCTGATGGGGTTTCTAACTACCAATACTTGTGATCAAGAAAATGCCCTCATGTAGATACTGTTGTTGCAGTCACCAGCCTCAACACCTCAAAAACGAAAAATTTCCGTTCTACAGACGTGGGTTTCAATTTCCTGTGGTCATCAGCTCGAACAAAGCGACTTTTTAGTTTCATAAATTGGCTCAACCTTGGAGTTGAATCGTCCAGACGAATTGCCAGAGGTCAACGGCAGGTCCACTTAAGCTATCCGCCCTTTGTCTGCTGTCTCTAATAAAGAACGGCATTATTGATGGACTAAAGACATCGCGTTGAAATCAAGTTTGTTTCTCATAGCTGGATCATATCGTGAGGAATACGAATTTCTAGAAAAATCAAATTGAACCGTCTGGTAGCTAATCCTCATCAACTCTGAGAATTTCATCAAAATCGTGCCAATAATGGGCCGATTATTGGATAATATGAAGAAGAGAATTGAGGAACTGTATGTGGAGGGTGAGTGCAATCGATATTAACCTGTATATACGAACCAATGTATACCTGAAGGAAAAATGTTGCGACATTTGACTTAGAATCAACGAAACCTAATTTTAACTGAGAACTTGAAATGATTAAGTACCAAATGTGGGGTCACATGATATTTTGCACACTTGAACGCCAAATGGGCCAAAGAACAGATTCATGGATTAAAGAAACATATGATTTTGGGAGTGTTGTGAAGTGGTGAACGAGGGAGGCGAAGGCAAGCAAGGTTGTTCGCACTCTTGTTGTGGCAGAACATCTAGGCTCAGAGTAAGAATCTCATCAAAATTTTCCAGTTATCAATAAAATGCAAAATGCAAGTGAAATTGTGTGGCCTGTTAAACGAATAAAAAGTGCTGAAAGATGAAGGAAATTTATTAAAAGTAGACCTAACTTAGACCTAGCCATTGTAATGAGTAGATTACTGAACTACGTACTAGGTATGCTGGTGATTCTTTACCTCACGTGAGTCTACTCAAAAATGGGAACTTTGAGTCGCCAAACTGGCAACTCTCAGAATAAATCATGGGAAAAGTTGATGTCGATTGACATGAAACGTAACAGCGCTGCAGGGCTTTCCTCTCCACCTGTCGCAGGACCTTGTAATCCCCCAACTAACAATATTAATTATTCCACGACCAGTGTTCGTATCTTAGCCATCTTCTGGGTCTCGTGGACCGATCCATCAACCAGCTCAGACCTTCGTGTTGATAGTGTGGAAGGAGCAGCATAAAAAGACCATCGCCTCTCTGCCTCTACAGATAACCCTTAACTGCTCTTTGATAAATTACAACTCCTCCTGGGAAATGTGTTTGTAATTATTATTGTAATAGGTGGCCAGGTCTTTCGCTCTAGATACCTCGGCGGTATCACTTAAGACCAATTACTATAACTCACCGGTCGTTAAGGAATCCAACACGCTTCTCTTTATTAGCTTCTGTCCGTTCATTTTCCTTTCCGATGCCTTTTAAGGAAACGCGTTTGTCTTCTCTCGACGCATCGACTTCTACGACTCAAACTCTGTCGTAACCCTCCAAAACTCGAATCGTGATATCCCAAAATAAGTGCTCACACCCATTGAAACAGTTGAAAAGGACATTAATCATCTGGTAGAAGACGTTACCCTACTTTTCTAACTCGTCCACTTGATGTTCCGTTCGTAGTTCATACCTAGGCATTGATTAAATTACTTAGGATTAATTTCCAAGCCTCTAGTTCTGAAACTCACCTCCCACGTAGCTTCTTGAAGTTACAACCTTTTTCTATACAACTCCCTTTTCACTGACAACTGAGAATTTTCAGCCTGTAATCCACATTTTCTTTGTTTTTTGCGAAGGAAAAGAGACAGATAACTTCAAAAATGTATAAATTTATCATTTTCTGTTGATAAAAGCCCAGTTGTGGTTTCTGCAAATTTTCGTATTCATAATATGTATGTATGTAATATGTGTATAATATGCATGTAATATGTGTATAATATGTACTTATACTGTTCGAAAACAGTATCAGGGGGAGAGCGGTCCAAAAAATTCAAAACCGACATTTTTGAAATTAATATGTATTTTAGCTTGGGATCTGTGAAAATCCAACTCATGGTGAACAATTTCTTTACGAACTCCAATGACGAAGATAAAGTTCCGTAGAACGACTTGGTTGTTAGTAAAAATCATCAAAAAACACTAACTGTAACGCTCTTTTATGACGAATTTAATAACCGATTTTTTGCCCAATTTCGTAAGGCTTTTTTGTTTATGTGCCAAAGTAAAGACATCAAATGTCAAAATATGTAACTGTTTTTCAGCCGTAAAAAGTGTAACGCGAGACCGATAAACAAATTCGTTATTATTAGTCTGGTGGGCCCAGGATCAATTCCAGGCCTCGACATCAACTTTTTTTGTAATTTTATAAATGAAGTGTTTGTATAATAATTTTTATGTTTTCTCCTCCTGCCTACATCTTCCTACACTCTTTTCAAGTATTAGCAATCATCTAATTTCTTCCTTAATATGGAAAATAATGCTTAGACGTATCCATGACTTATTGTTTTTCCCACGGAGGAAGAAATTAGATGTTTTTCGCTGTTTTAATCTCAATTTTTTTCGTCATGAATATCTTCTCACTATTACCCCCTAAGTGAATATGAGGGCCCACCTAACTTGGTAAATCGATGCCTTAAGCTGGGCTTTGCCCTGTCTCTGATGTGACTGTGTGTTTTAAATTTCAAGATGTGATATTAGAAGGGATCTGAGGGTCAATGAGATCAAAACTGGTTACTGAGCAGGCGCATAATATATTGTTCGGTTGTATGTTTCTTTGGCTGGTCTTATATTAATGACAGAGAACAATGCAGGGTTTTTCTGCCAAATTCCATTACGTTTCTTCGGATGGAAATTCCCCTTCTTAAGACTCATCACTCAAGTCACGGTACGAGGATGTATAGCTGCCAGTTCGAATGGGAAGGACGAGGCGTGAAGAACTCACATATATAATGTAACGTGGGAGGGAGGACAGTTGGCAAAGATGAGGAAGGTCTCACCCTACACAGAAACCCGAAATTTCGAGGGTCGAAGATACGAACCATGAGGAAATGAAAAGCATTCGTTAGATGCACTGACGCTCCCTCTCTTGAACATCATATCAGAAAAGCGATGAGCGCAGGGGTTGCTGTCTGTGGTAGTCTGAGGGGTGTTACGGCCCGGAACCGTGAAATCACAAAATTGGTCTGGAAGGGCAGAAAGGACCAAGTACGATCGAAAAATGGGCATCGAGCTTTTGTCTCTTGAAGCTTCCAAAATCTACTGAGGAGAGACTCATCTGGTTCATAACGGATGGATCTACGAGGCGCCAGGAGGTCCATCCAAGAGGGGACACAGGATTTCTGTCTAGCAGTGACTCAGACGACTGATGGTGGCGCTTTGTGCAATGACCCGTGCCACCTTGTGACGACCCCTCTGTGATAAACATCTCAACTATCGGTCTCCCAAATCCTAATTTCTTGTTTTCCCTACGTAGACTTCGTTCAGTCGATCACTTGATCGCATCTAATTAGAAACAAACACACACACACACACACATTTATCTATCGAGTTTCACAGGAAAGTACGTTTATGTAGAGCCTTCCGGGACCTTCAGAGTTTTCAAAATTCAGCAGAAGAAAATTTTAAAGAAGAAATGAATTAAGATGCTACGAACACACAAATTTAAAACATCATGATACGAGAATCAGATGTAAGAAATGATAAATCACAGAAGTACACTAGATGATACGACAGATTGTGGTGCAGGTAGTCATTGAATAAGTCAAAATATGGCCTATTACATTGTTATTCCATTACTCATCAACACGTGCAATCCATTGGTAAGGCGACACGTGTGGAGGAGGCGTGCGCGCCTTCAATCGTGAAAGGATTCTCCCGCTCATTTACTACCCTTCCCAGAAAGGTTGGTTCGTCGAAAATCTGAAACGGTTTGTTACGTGGTCAGTCCTTTCACTCAAAACTGAAGAATTTATTCTCATTTATTATTATTATTATTATTTATTTATATTAATAAATTTTTTCTCATTTTATATTAATGTATCCTCATTTTAAATTTATTTATTAATTTCATTTTATTAATTTATTCTCATTAATCATTATTTACTATTTATTCTCATGTATATATCTTATTTATTTATTTATTCTCATTCTGAAGAATTAGTCCCATTTCACCTCAAAACTGAAGAATGATTGGAGTCCAAAGCCTTTAATGGTGTTTGTGTTTATAAACGTAGATTATCATTCACCTTTTAATGGCTGAAATTGTGGAATTAGAAACATTATTAGAAAATAACAGAGTTTTCCTACTTTCTCGATATAGAAAACATATGCTATATACCACCACTGCAAGAGTACCCAGCCAAAAAGTGTTTTTCACATGAAAGTTTTGGAGGTTTCTAATTTCCTTGATTCCTTATGTTTCTCGGGGTGCTGAATCCGAATCTGAAGTGTCCCACAAAATGTCGTGACAGAACATTGAAAAAAATACAAAAAGGCGAAAAAATTGATTTTTTGCCTATAACTCAAAAACAACCAATTTGGCAGAATACTATTATATGCAGAACGAAATACGCATTTTTTTAACCAGTGCTGGGGCCTAAACAATTCTTCTAACAAGAAACAAAAACACGAAATGAAATTTGGAGCAAATAAACGTGCTTTCAATTTGCATACACTAGTTTTTACTTTTAACTAACTAACCAAAAGTTGATCGCTTCTGAGTTATACACATAAAAACCACCAAAAAATCAAGTCAATCATCAAGTCACGAAATTTTGGTGGCAAAGCTCAGATTCGAATTCAGAAACCCCCCAAAACTTTCATGTGAGGGTCCGTTTTGAACACATTTTGACTGGACTAGAGCTTGAAGAATGGATTATGTGTATAATAACCTCGGATATTAACCCACACCATTGATCAACGTAAACTGACTAATCATGTCTTACTAACATACACCTATCATCTGGCACTTATTGGTGATTTTACCTTATCGATAATAATCCGATACACAAGTGGCATCTATCATTGACCATTCTCTTATCACATGCCTGGTCTTGTAAGCTCAAAAGGTTTAATTTCTTCGATAGTTTCTTCTACATTCCATAGTGGTAGAACCTTCTTTGCCAACTACAAACCTCTTTCTACCGACGACCTATGAATGTTTTGTGTGCGGGAAGATTCCTATGAAGTAAACAACATGTCTAATATTGTTTGAGTTGAGGAAATACTACCTGGATTTCATAAAAATGTATTAGAAAATATCGAAATGCGGTTAAAAGTGCCTTCATTCGAGCCAGAACGGTGTTATTGATTGTTTGAAGCGTATCAATAATTCATTACGTCTCAATGAAACCACCAATGCAGTTTTCTACCTGTAATGTGGTGATTTGACTATGTTATTCATTCTCAGTGGAACCGCGTGCAGTTATTCATTCTAGCCCTACCAGAGTGATCGATAGCAAGTAAACCCCCACAGCCTGCATAAAGACCCCAAACTGAAACCGTAGCGGTGCATTGTTTAAAAAAAAAATGGCCTCGGTGTGTGAAACTGATAAATTTCCGAGCTGAATTGCGTCGGGCTCGGAGTGAAGAGAGCGGTTAACATAATAAAACCATCGAGGCAAGCCCATTCATCCGAGTTTGAAATGCAAAGAATACGGCACCTGCCCCGCACTCTACTGGAACCCACGAGATCCGTGGGGTGGCCGAATAACAAATGAACCGGGAGAAAGGAGACGTCACGAGTGTGGAAACTCCATTTACATTTTTGCCTTCTCATTTGAAAAGTTTCAGAGCTGAACTTTCCGTGTTGTATACGTGTGAGCAGGTGGGATTATGTAGAACAAAACGGCGTATTTCCCCCTGTAGAATTTTCCTTCCTTGTTAGGAATAGGTGATCAACTAAGCAACAACAGCATTGATTGTTGGCGTCACCTCAAGACATAAGCGTTACTATTATAAATCATGTTTCGGATAATTTTTGGATGACATCAAAACAGAAAATTAATTCCAAAATGTAGATACACATCCTAAGGGTTGCAATTTTTGAGTTTAGGTATTGACCCTGCTTTGGTAGGACACGTAATTGTTACGTGTTAGTGAAGGAAATCCACCCAAATCTATTTAATTCTCAACGGACAGATACCTTTAGTGTCACACTAAGAACAGATTGGCTCAATTCCCACAATTCTTTTCGAACTTAAAATCATTTCCAGTACTTGTTTACTCTTTTCGAGGATTCAAAGATACTTTAATTACTACAAGAACGCGATTTCTTCAAAATAAACTCCAAAAACTTTGAATTATCTCAATATTTGAACTTTTTTCTAGATTATAAGTCGGAAATCCTCTCCTGCTGGTTAGTTATTACTCATATTATGGTACTACTTACTCATTATGGTATTTTCCGCTATCTATGTATTCTAGAAAATCACTCTCTCTCTCTCTCTTCTCTTGAATCTTTGCATTCAAACCACAAATCGAAATAAATTTATATAAGTAAGTACTAGTGTTCATTATGGTTATCGGGAAATATTTGAATTTGAAAATTGTCCCAAATGATTGTGATGAATAGGAATGATTTCAATAGATTTCAACCCATTTGAACGGCCATTTACTATAATATTCCCAAATCAATTCGTCAACTGGCGAGTCATGGCAGACAGATTGGCGCCTAGAGAGCCACCTAGACCATTTTTTGCACTTAACACGTCACGTGCCGAACAATAAGTAATCTCAAGGGTTGAGTGAGATCTAGGGTCTGGATGGAAGGATTGGATTAGAGGTAAGAAGGGGTGGAGGGGGTCTTCGGAGCACATCTCTCAAGAGCATTGCCCTTTTTCCTATTGCACTTTTTCCTATCTGTCCGTTGAGGGTTAATGCACTCTTGTAACCCACACCTACTCATTCCCAAAGGAAAACTTACTACTACTATTCCCTGGGACTGACCGACGACACATCTCCAACCGTTGAGGTCCATCGTCACAGCGAAGTAAACCTTACACGTCAGATTTACGTAACACTTCCTGGGCACTCAATTGCACCTTTTGAACCATCAAAGTGGACCGTACTATTACGTTAAAATTTAAAAAAGGTACCTGATTTGAAATGTGACTGTTGAAATTACATAATTTGTACATACACCAACCAGAACTGAGATGACGATTTTAAGGATCCAAAGCTCTTAGAACCCTTAGACACCATGAAGACACGTGAATATTACGTAGAACCTCGCTCGCCTAGTGGAGAGCATCAACAAGTGTAAGGTTAATCATGAACTTACTAAAAAATGTCAAATTTTGGAGTGCATCGAGAAGTGACGATTATTGTTTATGTGAATTTTCCTGTAAAATTCAACTGAAGGTATAGAAGGAGGAATTTCTCACAAGGTATGAACATTCTCATTCCATGGAGCATTATTCGAAAATAATATTTGTAAAATATCTGTTGAACTGATGGAGGTGCAGAGCCACACAGTCAGGTAGTCGGCTATGATTCTACCTGGGCTTGTAGGGTTCACTTGCCACCCTCAACCAGGGAAGCCTCTCATTGTTATGCCCTCTATTAATTAATTTCCCATTGACCCCATGAATGTAATTTTATGGTTTGATTTGTCTGAGGCTCCTTTCCTCAGGGATTTCCCTCCATGCCCATTGTATAACTTGTACAAAAGGCCAAGGAGCCAACAAAATACTCGACTTGAGCTCAATTCATTCAATGTTCATGGTACTTTTGGAAGCTTGTCGGCTAGACATTGCCTCAAAACACTCATCAATGAAACATACAACGATTTCATTGAATTTGAAGTGAAATCTCGAAAAAATACAATGTATGATATATTCATTCGTAAATTTTGAGCACATCCATGTTTTCAAGTTGAATAAAAGCATAATAATCAGAGGAATACATTAAAACTCCTGCCACCAACACAATCTATTTTTTGAGCAGTCCACAATCCAATAAGCAGTCCACCATACCCTTGCGTACTCATGACTTGGTGCTTTTGAGCTATCTTTTCGATGAAGAACGTGAATTAAAATAAAGATCCCATTTTGAATAAATTACATTTGTTGGCTATTGTTGGAGAAAATGGCCTTTTCCAACTTCTCTCTCTCATAATTCAACCTCTAAATCCATCTATCTTGGTATTGATAAGACCAACTACTAGTGAACCTCATATTCACTTCTCACAAAAATCATTAGGTTTGCCACCGTCGTACTCCAGTATTATCCCTGCAAATAAGCTCTGGAACTATAATAATATTTTTGAGTGGAGATTCTCTCATCCTTCATCAACAAACTTTCAACAATATATATCCTCATTTTACATTAAGGGATTGTGTAAATCAAGCTGTCTAGTTGTACTCAATATGAAAATGGGCGACTATCATGGCCGAATCTGAGAGTACCTGAAATTGGGTTCATAGTCGTCTGGTTTATTTCTAAGCATAACGACGAAAAAAGGAGTTTGAGGTTCATGAATTAATGTCGTCCCTATACTCCCAGATAAAAAATTAATAAAAACGAATGTTTATGAGATAACCTGTAAATATGTACTGCGTCTTCGATATAACTCTGCTCTAGGAGTCTTTGTTTCGGATCTGATAAGCTACTGGACGTTGTTTCAGACGAAAGAGTTCAAAGTGACGAATAAAAATAAAAGTAGGGAAGACGTCAACTCGGGATACATCAAACCCCTAACTGTAAAGAACCTGAGTTGATAAGATCTTGGAGATTTTCAGGTAGTTGGTGGGATCTTCAAATTATTCCTTCGGGGCACCTGGGAATGCCTAAATGAAGGCATTAAAATTCCCGTATTGTAATACGAGACATCCACTACGAAACCTGGCACGAGGAGACATACTTTTGGAGCGCTTTAGAATGCATGTTAAAGGGCATAAATGAGTTTACATTCCACATTATTTTCGAGCGATTTTCATGAATATTCACTCGCAGTTAGTTAGTTGGTGGTGATCGACTGAGTGAAAGGTTAGAGCTCACAAATTGTGGATAAATCTGTTTTTGACCGACTTCATAATACTCAACAAACTGAAGGAGAAACAATTCAATCCGGTATCATAGGACGACGTTTTCGGTAGGAACACTTCGCATTTTCTTAGAAATCACTGAAAGCAATGATTGGAACCTCATTTGGAGAGCCTACTTCCTTATCGATACCTTAACCAATTTATACCCGTAAATATTTTAATCCGAATTTTTCTTTGAAATTCCATGTAATAGTCCCATTTCGGTCTAGAAACACGGGAAAAATGTCTATAAAAATGTTCAATCCCTATTTTGGAAATAGGGCACAAGAAAAGTTGGGTGCCGTATGGCACCGCTGGGCGTCAGCGGGTACTGGGTTTCGAAATAGCTACAATAGACGAGAAAGGGTTTCAAAATTTGAATTTTCTTCAAATAACTAAACTACAACAAGAAAATAACTTAACTCATGAATGATAAAAACTTAAGAACTGAGTAGGTAAAAAGAAATGAAAAAGAAGAAGAAGAAGAAGAAGAAAAAAAAAGAAGAAGAAGAAAAGAAGAAGAACTTTTGACTTTTGACTTTTTTTTTAAGTTCCAATGAAAAAGTTTACACTCCAAAATACAATATATTCCAAACTTAGTCCAACCCGATATTTTGAGCACATTCCAGTTTGGGAGTCGGACATTTCTAGAGCACATTTCCGGCCATTGATGATTTTTTTTAAATTTTAAATATTCAATATTGAAATAGTGGAAAATGTTTGTAGAAGAATTTTTTATCGTTCATGCTGTTTCTAATCTTTTCAAAGAAAAATGTCTTCGACAATCGGGAGCTCAATGCGATTTGGTAATTTTTTTTTGGAAAGGAGACCTTTTGGTCGAAAGCATGGTTATGGTGGCTCAAATTTGGTCCTGGGAGAGTGGGCGTTCTGGGCCATGAGTCGAAACAGATTCCGGTTCATAAAGATAGATTTTTAGATTTTGTCTACATTTTTTGGATTTTTGACAATGAAATGGATAAATCATATCGATTTGGAAAAATGAGACCTCTGAAATCGTATTAAAATGTAAAATTCATTCTATCGATTTGTGAGTAAATGATGCCTTATTTCGGCCGGAATTCTATAAAATAGTTGTCTTCCCCTCATTACTCTGTTATTTCTACCCTCGGCTTGAAATGGGTTAAGGTATCGCTATAGAGATTAACATATGTTCTAGAGCAGACGTTGTAGTATTTTGTGCAATTCAAGTCGCCTTGAAGTACCAAGACCTCATTTTCCACGGTCCACAACCTAATTGTGAAGGCCTCTAGAACTACTTTGATAGTCAAGACTTGGACGTAACCTCTTCAGCTCTGGGTCAAACGGGCCCTTTACCGTTCACCGTAGTGAGGAGACAATGGGCCATGGATGCGATGTGGTTGATGGAGGGAGGGCAGGTAATGTACTTGAGGTACCAGATGCGTCCAGACCTCCGTCCAGCTGCCGCCAAGACAAAGAGGAACCCTCTAATCAGGCTTCAGTCCTTCCTACCGTATTACGCCTACAAGTCCCATCAGAGTCGCCTCTAACGCTGTTACCCTATTACACCCTCTTGAGGTAACCTTTTCGGAATGAAACCTCACCGCTGTTCGCGGTTTCGCCTTCCCCTTTCCTCCATTGCTCAGTTCTGGCCAAAGTCCCCCAGATCGTGTCTGGAAGCAGTTTATTAAAATTAGAAGCGTCTCCTACACCATCCCCACTAAAATGGTTACTGCCCGCGGCCCACTTCTCCCTTCCCTCCAAACCAAATTACTCGGCCATTAAAGACATCAAGTGGACGCCACACTCGAGAGGGTTCCACTTCATTTTCCCGTTAGTGCCGGAAAAGCGATCGGACCGAAATTCGCTCGTAATGGCTCGAAATGTTTTCCTCAAGTTTATTTACTGGCTGCGCGTGGAGAGAAAACCAATTTCCGAAGTCCTCGCCCTGGTGGCTCCCAAGCCATAACAAACCCAAATGGTCTATTTTCATCATGTAGGTATCTTAATGCCTCCTATGTGGCTCAGTAACATTTTGGTTGTTTGCTTAAAATGATCCTACATTTTGGTTTATTATTTTCAATGACTTCCCTTTCGAATCGATCATGTAACAAATTTTAATCCCGCTTCAAAATTGTATGGTTTACGTTTCAAGGTACTTTGCTGCATTGTATGGATCCTTATATAAATGCAACAAAGAATAATAATTATTATTAAGGTACTTAGAATCCGGAAATCAAATTTAAAAATCCGTCCGTCAGTTGTTATTATGGGCCCATTTTGATGAAATTTGGGATGCTGGCTCTATTTGGAGTCTAGTTGTGCCGCGAAGCTTCTGTTAATTGCAGTCACTTTTAATGCCTGAAAAATGAGGGTTGTAATTTTCAAATCGCCTTAGCTAGAAAACTTTTAACATAAATGTATGGGTTGTTTCTCTATTTCGAATAAAATTTAGAACCTGTAGAATCTGAATTAAGAATTTGTTAGAATCGAATGAGACCACCCAGAATTCTGTTGAAGAAACCGTTTATTCCCTATGAGGTCTTAATGGTTGGACTTACAATCAATAACACTAGTGTTTTACGTTCATTGAAAGACGAATCATAACACAAGGCATAGCTTATTACTTCCTCTACCGCCTATTTACGAAGGAAGTTCTCTATTCGGTGAATGAAACTTGGGAGGAAAAAATTATTCTGTAATAATTATTTATCTATTATCATTAGTTAATCAGATGTTTCTTTCTGTTTCAGGTAAGACATGACTTTCAAATCGCATGCCAACCTACATTTGGAAAGAGCTGATGTGAGTAGAATTTCTACTATTGCTAGGCAGTAAGAACAGGTTTAATCTGAGCATGTTTCTGCGAAAACGTAGGAGTTCCACAAATCAATGAGTACCTCATTTGTCAACTGGCGCAATCAGTTAATGATCCATAATATAGAAAATGTAAAACTATATCAACTACAAGTCCAATTTTCAAGCAAAAATCCATCTTTATTCAAAGATTAGAACGAACATAAATATTGTATTTAATTAAAATTGCTAATCTGAATTTGAAATTATTATTGAGAGGAAAACACATAAATATCCACGGAGGGAGAAAAAGCAAAAATTAATATGACGGAGCTGGTTCAACCGAGTCCAGGCATGGCTTGTGGGGTGTAAATAGTGCCTTGAGTTACGTGATTTAGGAGTCTCTGCCGGAGTACTCAGTGGCGTCATCACCTGCGTCTTACTCGGCACCTACGTGATGATCTCCACACTACTTACTCTTTCTAATCATTTCGTTGTGATTCTAGCGTCTTTTCTCCCCTTCTAATACTTAGTCGATTTGGGGAGCTATGAGGGGACATATCTTGTTAGGTGTTCTTCTCTTATTTTTGAGACAGTTGCTGTGTACATGCCTAGTGCTTCTTTGCTTCGTCTCTTAACTGTCTAATTGTGTCTTTATTCTTACAATGGTTAACTTTTTTCGTTCATACTTTTGACATTTCTCATGAGAGTAGGAATATGTACTTCTGAAGTGCTGAAAATATTCCTAGATGTACATATTCCTAGCTTTCATATTCATAGCCACTAGTTGGAGTACTGATGGTAAGAAGCTCCAGTAAGCATCCCATGGACATCTTAGCCCAATACCCAGAGCTTTGCTGCAAAACTGACCACCAAAGAGTGCTTGCAGAACTGAATACAGAAATTTCATCCAGTCAAATTAAAAACGAGAACTTGAGACCAACCAAAATTCAAAAAGGTCACTCGAAACTTTGATAATTTCCCAAAAAATCCTAGTATGATGCTTTACCACCACATTTTACACTGACGAGTAATCCAGTTGAATATCTACCAGATATTCAACATTGATACCCACCTAGTGAGTATCATAATACAATTAGTTAATTTCACTATTGGAGAGTCTAAATCCAACAGGAGCGAAGCAGAGGAACTCTTGGAAAATCAAGCAAAACTGACCATCAAAGAGTGCTTGCAAAAATGAACACATCCACTTCATCCAGTCAAATTAGAAACGGAAACTTGAAACCAACCAAAATTCAAAAAGGTCACTTGAAACTTTGATAATTTCCCAAAATCCTAGTATGATGCTCTACCACCACGTTTTATACTGACGAGTAATCCATTCTGATCCTTGCTATATTCTACAAACTATTCGAGTATGTCTGATTTTTTATCGTCGCATCAAATCTTTTAACTTTTCCAGGTATTTCAGTTTGTTCCCCACCCTGTTTTCACTTGCTGCTACAAGAGCAACTAAACCCAGGCAAAGTTTCCAAAACGAGTCGCTAGCATTCACAATCCATCTCCAAACACTGACTCCCGGCGTACTCCGATTGTGTATCGACTCCCCAGGATCTCAACAGATTAGCAACTTTCACACAAGCTCGTCGATGAAGTCATTAGTAACTTTATTGGCGTTCGACGGGCTCTACCAGTCTGGGCGATGAATCATATCAGCCTCACGAGATCTGAGACACGCGCTGGGAAGACGCAGGTTCATTATTCATGTGCCTCCTCGGAATAGTTGGCGCTCACGTTTGAAAATGAAACGTCGAGGTGAACGTCACAAAGCGGGACGACCCTCTTTCTAATATCCTTGGTGCGATTCATGATATACCGTTCGACAATAAACTTAGAATGTGCTTCGGTGACGTTTTAATATGCGAGACGTTTCATCAGCTGCCTCACGCTGATTCTGCCATATAAGGATATCCATGGAAATAGAATCAAATTCATGTGCATGAATAGCTAGAAGAAGAAAAAGAAAAGCATGTTTTTACAGAAAAACGTAAATTACTTCTTGTAAAATTAAAAAAACACGAATAAGATTCAGTAGTTCGCCGTTAACCGAATTCTGCTGGTAATTTCATTCTCTGGTTCATTCTCGTCCTTTTCAATCAATCGAAGATGAAAAAAAAGCCTTTGAAGTGGTCATTTCTCTCGAGTAAACCATCAAGTTTCGATGATTCATTCTCGTCTTTTTCAAACAATCGAAAGAGAAAACAAGTATTTGAAGTGGTCGTTTCTCTCGAGTAAACCAACAAGTTTCGATGATTCATTCTCGTCTTTTTCAAACAATCGAAGGTGGAAACGAGCATTTGGAGTGGTCGTTTCTCTCAAGTAAACCAACAAGTTTCGATGATTTCAACGTTCAATCTCGTCTTTTTCAAACAATCGAAGGTGGAAACATGCCTTTGAAGTGGTCATGCCTTCAAAGTAGTCGTTTCTCTTGAAGAAACTGGCAAGTTTCGATGAAATTAACGTTAATTCTAGACTTTATTCACCCTGTATAATTAAAATAATATTATTAATCTCCTCAATAATTAGTATACATTTGTAGTTACTATGATTTTCTACTACTTCTCACCAAGATTTTAGATAATAGATACCTCTCAGAAGTTATTCCCAAAAGATAAAAAAAAGAGCATAAATATTACCGATGCCCGAGACAACCTTCAATCGCTCTTCCTCTCTTTTTTTAGCAACATTCACGAGCTTCTTTTCCATACAAGCCTTAATCATTTCAGCAAACTCTTAATCCCCTACTTTCCAGAATGTTCCACAGTAAGACTTGGCCGTTCTCATACGATTAGATTAATCTGGGGTGAAGGAGAAAAAAACATATGGAGAACTCAATGGAGAAAAAAACACATAGAAATCTGTTTTAGACCATTCTGAACCCAAATCCCCTAAAAGTAGGTGAATGTCCGATGTATGAGAGAGACAAAATCTTGTGTACTCTGCCCAAGCTTGGTTCTTTTTTGTTCGACGCATAAGTCTATCTAGTTGTGTAATTTTTGAAATTTCAAATTTAAGGAGGTGTTATTTAGTGAAAATAAGGTGCTATCTGAAGATTTCTCGAGCTTCTTAAATCTCAAACGATCGACTTTTTTCATTTTTTGTTAGACTTAGGTAATTTCCCAGTTGCCCATCACGTCACCAATGTATCGATATTCTCATGGCGAGGGGGCGAGTGAGGGAAAATATTCACAAAATATACGATTTTTCAATATTTCGGTCCTTTTTGAGGCTCACTATGGCTTTGGAATTGAGGGAACATTATCAATATGCCTCTGGATTTTCAAGAACTATCCTTTGTGTCACCATGGAAACAGCCAGTGGTGCCACCATGGTGCCAGGACACGCGTATTTCGTTTCACCTTGAATACTGATTCTACGTACTTCTGTCTTTTCGTGCAGCCAGGAGGTGAGCTATTAACCCCTTTCGGCTTCGGTGGCTCCCAGTCGGCGAAAAATATTCTCCTTGTAACTCACTAATTTCCTGAGATGAAATGGTCTACAGGAATCTGGTGCACAGGAATATAACACATCCTGTCTGACTGTACGCGGTCTCATAACCAAGGATCTATGAGTATCCGAGTATTTGAAGATTTCTCAAAGTTTATGGAAGGTTGGTAAATTTCGTTATTCAAATTGATGGGCAACCTTTGAATTTTAGTATCAAATTCAAACCAACGCCCTAAATATCATGTAGCCTAAGCTTCTACTATTGTCACTTGTTCCTCACGGTACAATAGCGCTGCTAGAGATCGACTGGAAAACCTAACGGAGTCACTGACGCGAAAATATAAACTCCTCAAGTGGAACAAGGAAACGAAGACACGTCTGAATCTACGTCGACGAAAAAGTCACAACATCTTAGAGCAAGATACTCAGTGGAGTGTTCACGTTTGGAGACGCTATAATATCACAAATCCCTCGCTTCTAGAATCTGTTTTTTTTTTTCAGTTAAAAGGCCCTTTTATGGGACCATTTAGTCGAAAGTAATTTTTTTTACTCTCACCTCTGGGAAGAGAAAAATAGAGAGGGGTCAAGCGATGGTTTTCCTACCAGGGATAATCCTGTTACGGGAACGGGGTATGATTGTAGTTTATGGCCGAATGTCCCTCCGAGCGAGCAGGAAGCGAAAAACTGGGGAAAGGGGATTGAATTCTTTTTATACAGCTGGTGCCGGAGGTAATCCTGCCTCGTAAAGAACGGTCTAAAGGGAAGGTGGTAGCTTATGGGTGTGCCAGTGCCTTCTGTATCGGGACGTGATGGGACGGAGATTGACCCCTGCCCTCCAATCCTGGATATTCCCTGTTTCATATTTCGGCCCCAGCACCTGCGTTTTATGTAATTGAACCTTTATTTCGAATATTACTGGAAATATTTTCTAGAAGGAGATAGGAAACATTTTCAGAAAACTTGCAACTCAAATTATCCTGAAAATTTATGAATTCAATATATTTGTACTTTAGGAACAAACCCACCTACCTACTGTGGGAAATGTTCAAGATTGTGGGTACACAATTTCCCATGAAAGCTATATTCACCACAAATGGGAGATGACCCATCTCCCATTCTTATGGACCCCATAATAAGAGTGGAATATCGAGGGGTTAAGACATACACGAGTTATGCCTTGAATTTCAGGGGGTCTCAGTCAGTGAATAAACGAAGTTTTCTCCTTTTTCTCCGACATTTATTGTTCACTTTTGATGATACCTGCGACAAACTTTTATATTTTCAATTCCTTAGTTATTAGCACTAATGATTTTGAAGATCCTTAAAAATTTCGAATTTAGGTTCAACTTTTTAATATTTATTATTTTTGGAATTAAACAAGTGTAAAAACAGAGAAAAACCAGTAAAGTCACTTTTTTATCGAAAACGAGATAATGATACCGCAGTGTTCAGGACACGCTAATGCTCGTTGTGAATGCTTGAAACTGGGAAAGAAGCATCGTCAAGAGTCGCTTGAAAGATGGCAGTGTGATCAGGTAGGTTACAGGTGGCTTATCATGACATTGGTTCGTGTGTTTCACAGGTTCATTGCCGATTTAGTTGTGCTCGTTAGTTCGCTTGGTTTTCGAGTTTCGTATTGTTTTTTTTTCGCATTATGTCGGACGAAAGTTTCTGGAATCCGAGGTTCCAGCCGCAATACCATTACTGACGTTAGTAAGAAAATAGGACTATCATCACATGAAATGGGAAGTTCTTGTGATTGCAGTAGTTACAAATGTTTCGAAAGGTTGGATGAGCAACAAAGGAGATCGATTTTGCGTCATTTTAATTCAATCAATCACAAGAAGAATAAAATTCATATCTTTCAGGGTTGGTTGCACTGCTTCCAGGGTAATTGGGTAATTAACACGTAAATTTATTCATAAAAGAAGTAAGTAGTATGATGATACTGAAAAATAGTCGTGACTGATAGCTGGGTCTTTCGCTGTTTCAGATGACTTCTCTGGTTTCTTCCCTGACATTTTGTGGGTTTCGTCGCTTTTTTTTATCGATTCTGAATCATGCTAAGAACGCCAAAAACTTATTCTTCTTATAAAACCGATCTGTAGGGACATTTCCCAAAAATCAACTTTGAGTGTTTGCCACTGCGTTTTGAAATTAAAAATTTGTTTTTTTCAGTTTAAAAAAAGAAGTGACTTTTTTGGTTTTTTCCCTGTACCCTTCAAGTGTAGAGATTTTTAAAAAATGCCACAAGAAACATGGAAATTGGATGACTATTTCCTTGGAAAATTGGGAAAAACTGTTGATGAAAACTGACTAGCTATGAGAAGGCTGGGGGAGGCACTGGGGGTGGTGGGTGGCGATGTTGATCCTTAGGACGGGGGTGGTTAGGAGCAACCGTGCGTCGGTTCGTAATAGATTAGACTAACTCGGAACGAGGGAGAAACGGCGACCGAGACCCCCCAAATACCCAAGAAAATAACCTCTGGAGGTAAAGCTTTTCCAGAGCGGCTCACTGGCAGCATTGTTGTTGCCGAGTTCGTCCGTCACTAGTTAGTCCTTGAGAGCTTCTTCTCTCCCTTGAATTGAATGTTCATCTTCACCTATCCGTCAAAAAAAGACTAACAAAAATCAATGCATCCATCCTTCTACACCAAATAAAGTGTTCAATTTATCATTATCACATTTTATCAACACTCTGGTTGAGCGTCCCAGCTAAGAAACAAACCTTTTTTTGTAAAATTGTCTCATTATACAACTGAGCAGTACCGAAAAAATCACATCATAAATCAGCACCATATTACCAATCTCGTTACACATTGATCACTTCGATGGTGAACCCTAGTTTTCTCCGTAGTCCTGAATTCCAATGGTGACGGATAAGGAGACCTTACGTCAAACTACTAAAGGCTAATATCCTCATCAATATGTATACCTAACCCTTCCAGAATATATATTAAGGGAAATAGGTGAAATGCCTTCATATCATTATAGCCTTATGAAGGATTTATTGGGCGAGAATATTGGACACAAGGGAGTGAGTGAGAAGGAGAATACCTTTTAATAACAAAACAAGGTTCAATGGGATGGTCGGTATGGTGAAAGGGGTATTGGCGGTGATTATACCCCGTTATATAGGAATATCAGCCTTAACCCTCCACCGCAGGGTTTTACCCCGAACCTCATCCCGGAGGGATCTGATAGGCAGTGTACCTTCTCTATGTTATACGTATGCCTCGGCTTCGTATACCTTCTCCGTGTAGGTAACCGGTTATCGCGAGAAACCTCCCTCATGCACAACGGCCTCGTCATCTAACCAATACCACCGACAGGTTTTGCCTTCCTCCCTCTTGTTCGTATAAGCGTAGAAACCGCCCTCTATTCTCCCTAAACCTCATCTCTTGGATACCTCGGATTCCTGCCTTAATTACATGAATTTTTCGACCCTTCACCTCCCCACCTCCGCTTATTCCCCCTTTTACTCGTATTTTCCCCCTCTCTCAACACTCTCCCGGGAATGTTAATAACCCCGTACGGTAGTCTCTCCTATGCTTGAACTCTACATAGCGTGAACAAGACCAAATCCTCCGAGGTGCCGACGGATTCTCTGCGGTATGTAGGAATGGTAATTGAGTTGCGACTTCTACCTCATGCGAAAGGGATTGAAAATATAACTTTTACGCCGCTTTTGACGAGTTATCCTTGCGTTCGAAATACTTGTCCATACAAATACCAGCTTGGTTAGTATAAAATGGGTTGTAAGATGACAACAAACAGCGAAAATTGTATCTTATGTTCGTTACATTAGATAAAAACGCTGCAAATTATTATACAATGGTTTATTATTATTTTATTTTTTTTCTATATAGATCACTCTTCTGCAAAGCCACAAACCATCCAACCAATTTGGGGCACAACTAGACCCCAAATGGAGCCTACATACCTAATTTCATCAGAAGTGAGAAAAGTGCCGCGTACGGCGTACGGCGGACGGACGGCCAAATTTTTATTCGATTTTTGGATTCTACGTACCTTGAAACGTAAACCATCAAATTTTGAGGGGCTGTTAAAATTTTTTCTCTTGGTCGATTCCAAAGGTTCATTATTGAAAATAATAAACCAAAATCGGGTATTTTCTAGGTCGAAAAGGGGTGTTCGCGTGAGTCGGAAAAACTGTTTATTGTTATTTTTAATCTACGAGTTATTATTTATATTTACTAGTTATATTATATCTACGAGTGTTATTTTTAATCTCGTAAACTAGACCCCATTTCGAGAATTTTGACACCAACCGCGATTGTCTAGCGTGAGAAGACCTTCTTCTATGATTTTTCAAAGTTTCGAATGTATATGACGTCACCCTGGGCAGGGGGTCCCGCCCAAGCAATAGGGGCGCGTGAATTCCCACCTACCCTTCTACATGTAGCTTGGAGAGCCTGTAGAGCTCCTGTTGGTTTAGTCGGACTAGAAGTTTCAAGCAACGCTCAGGTTCAAACCGTTTTTCCCAAGATTTTTTTGGTAAGAGAGATAAATTCGTCAGTTTCAGGGTCTAAAAATGTTACAACTAAAATAGGGCATTCTATGGAAAAGAAGGCTACGTTCAGGTCTGCGACCCTTAGGTAATGTGGGGTGTATTCGTGATCATCGAGAAATTCCCTCAAGGAATTTGCGGAAACGAGAATGTTGTACAGTGCGGACAAACGCACTCTGCGACATCACGAAAAGTGAATCATATTCTTCTAGGAGAACCAAAAATTTTTCAATTCACTCAAGGTTCTATCAATTTGCCGCAAAGCCCTCTGAAGGGCAAGAAAGCAACCCGTTATTCTTCGATAAACCTGGAGGCAAGTTCATGCCAAAAAGTGGCCTTTACTTTTTCAATTCTCATCGGACTTTGGAACTGGTCGCAGGAGCCACACATAAAACTGTTCCCAGGTCCCTCCAGACCGCCGCACTCCGTCGAATGTTTGCTCCTGAATATTGAATATTATCCGACTAAAGTTATTCGTTCCACTTTCCCTATTCCGAGCCTTCCATTACAAATATTTGAGTTCCCTCCGTCACTTCCTCTCAGTCGCCTGGTTTTCGGGGCCCTGGAAAACCCCGCACTCTAATAGTAATATCCCCACAGCGAGGTGGGTTCCCCAACTGAATAATTCAAAGTGCAATCTAAAGTTTGCCACCTACGCGGTACCACTGGCTCTAACCCTACGGATCGCTGCCTAAAAATAACCTTACTACCTTGCGATGTGGTGCAAGGCGCGAATTGAAGTCATCCGCAGGGCGTTCTACAAACGTAGGATACACGAAACACAAAACATTGAGGATCAAATCTCCAACATTTATAAGAAGAAATTCTTTCGATAATTTATTTTTTGAGAAAGGAAAACATTAAATGTTTTAAAATTAAATAAATTTTATTTAAAATTTTAGAAGTGAAAACTCGGCTCTCCGCGCCTCGCCAGGGGGCAAGCCCCCTGGACCCCCGGTTACCTCTATTTACATACTTCGGACGGAATTATTGAAACACAGTTTAAGCTCACGCGTTTCACATAATTTCGCTACTTTCCTCCCACTAAATCAGAATTGTATATAATCACCGTGTCACAACAAAATATTGCATAGGTTACACCAGGTTGGACAAGGACTCCAGTAGTTGTCAAAACGTAACAAATTTGCCAAAATTTCAAATTAAGTTGCCAAAAATTAAAATTCATTTGTGCCAAATTTGATAATGGAATTGATAATTACAATACCTGTAATTGATAATTAGGAAGAAGATAATGATAATAATAATAAGATAGGTATCTCCCAATTTTGGAACTGCAAGCATTCGATCATCTAATCAACAATTATTTCCCAACAAGAAGGAATCATTACCACTCGTTTTTGTATGTCTTCATAAACAACTCACCATCGATAAAGAACCTTTGTTTTCGTCCCGCAGCTCAAAATATTGTGTGCCCCAAAATCAAAAATTGCAATCGAATTTTGGGTTTTTGAATTTTTGAACAATTTCGATTCCACGTCTGTCAATTGTACTTAGGCGGAACCAGTTGAAAATAGATACTCATGGAAATCATCTGCGAATTTGAGGAAATGCGAGGATGAGTCTCCAGAGACCATTTAAGTGTCATTGTTGTTAAACTAACGGTTGACAAACCCACCAGGTAGCGGTTCAGGCTTCAAGACCATAAATCCAACAATTTGATGTCATTGCACTTGGATGAGTAGAAACAAATGTTCAGGAAATACCAGACAAACGTCCAATTCATTCCGAATCCCGAGCGACTGTAATGAGAAAACTCCGCAAATTAGTACACAAAGGTTTATTATTTTTCTATATAGATCACTCGTCTGCAAAGAACACGGCTTTGCCATTGTTACCACCAACCAACTTGAAGAAAAACATCGATCGCATTTCGGTCAGCTACAATTCGAACGGAGATTAGGCCTCTTTTGCGATTCACGCTCGTTTTTCTGATTTATTCTAAGTCCAACCCTTAAATTCTCGTAGAGAGCGAACGGTTTGACCTACAAGGCTCCGCGTGGTCTAAAAAAATTCTAAAGCTCTATAATTTCCTAAATTGATGGAAAAACTATATCTGTATATCAAATTTTTTTGAGTTTTTTTCAAAATTGCATACCTTATTTTTCAACCCTTAGAAGTGATCTACATCTACCAAAATCTTCGGGGCACAACTAGACCCCAAATGGAGCCCTCATACCAATTCATCAAAATCTGTCAATGCTAAGTGGTTAAAGTGTCGCGTACGGCGGACGGCGGACGGACGGCCAAATTTTTATTCGATTTTTGGATTCTATGTACCTTGGAACTTAAACCAAAAAATTTTGAGGGGAGTTAAAAAAAAATTTTCTTGGTCGATTCTAAAGGTTCATTATTGAAATGATGAATCAAAATGACTCGATTTTAATGAAATTTTCAGTCATTCCATCATTGTAGATTTTTGCTGTAGATTTGTAGATGCTAAGATGAAAAACCGTGTGATGAAGTTCCGGTTCCATGTCATAGAACATAGATGCATACCTTTTCATGGTACCAATGTAAATTAATAATATATGGAAAATGAAGTATGAGAGTGGATGGAAATAATGGACGAGTAGCAATTGCAATACTATGATAATGTGAAGACGAGGTAAATTGAGACATTGAGAGAACCAGAGTCGACAATCTCAGCACAAACTGCTTTGACCTCAATTTAACTCAATTTAATAGTACCTTCTAGGAGACTACTGAGTATTGGCCCTTCTCGAATTGTTCATCCCTTTACCTAAAGACCGGAATGGGGTCGACCCAAAGCTATTGAAAGTCCTGTAAATGCCAGAAGGAAGACTGATGGAGTATTTAGTAGAATGTAGGGCTCCAAGGCGCCAATGCCCTTTGCCAGACCACACCAAAGTTCACGGGGAACCCTCGTCACCCCTCCCGATAGATTTATAACGTAACCGAAGGGATAAGACCCGCCAGACAGGGACATCTGTCACGTTTACATAGGTCCCTCTATGTTTACATAGTTCTAGGGCACCGTGGCAGCATCTTCGCCCTTATCCCCAGAAAAACTTAATACCCCCGTGTGTACATATGTGGTCTAACTCAAGATAGAGTTAACATTTGACGGGTGGAAGATAAATAGTATTGGAGGGGAGTGAGATGTGTAGCTTAAAAAATGATCGAACAGCTTCAATTCCTAAACAAACAATTGATATAAATATCCAATGTTATCATAAAATATCTCATATTCATAGCAAAACTGATGAGATAGGAAGCGTCTCTACAACATAATATAATATATTGAGTAATCCACTCCGAAACTACCTACCTAACAAGATTATTTTTGTATCTCGACTTTCCTTATTTTGGTTTATTATTTTCAATAATGAACCTTTGGAATCGACCAAGAAAATGTTTTTACCCCCTTCAAAAGTTGTTGGTTTACGTTTCAAGGTACGAAGAATTCAAAAATCGGATAAAAATTTTTCCGTCCGTCCGCCGTACGCGGCACTTTCCCCACTTAGCATTGATGAAATGTTGATGAAATTTGGTATGTAGGCTCCATTTGGGGTCTAGTTGTGCCCCAAAGATTTTGGTTGATGTAGGTCACTTTTAAGAGTCAAAAAATAAATTTTGAAATTTTGAAAATTCCCTAACTCAAAAAATTGTGCTATAAAGGTATTGTGTTTCCATCAATAAAAGATAGTATAGAATTTTTTGAGACCACGCGGAGCCCTATAGGACAAACCGTTCGCTCCCTACGAGGATTAAAGGGTTGGACGTACGATAAATCAGATAGACGAGTGTGAATCGCAAAAGAGGTCTAATCCCCTTTCAAATTTTAGCTGACCGAAATGCGATCGATGTTTTTCTTCATCTTTGATGTTGGTGGCTTTGCAGACGAGTGATCTATATAGAAAAATAATAAACCATTGTGTAATAATTTGCATCGTTTTTATTTTCATTGATCTAGTGCACTTTCCCTGCCACAGCATCGTCAGGATTCTTGTATTGTTTTTGTGATACAAATCTTCTCAGCATTCTTGGTCTGGTCTATAGGATATACTAAGTCATTTTAATCAATTTTGTTCCATATAAAGTTTATATTAAATTGGATAGATAATAACTGTTAAATTTGAGAGGCCTCCATTAAATCGGAAAGGGCTGGGATACGTATCAGTAGTGGATGGTAATCAGAAAACCACTTTTCCTAGACCAGCAAAGATTTTCCACGAGATTTGTACAAGATTCTAAAAAACTCCTCTCGACAAAATTGTTCCAAATTCCAGCAAATTTGGTTCAATTTTCTTTCAGGAAAAAATTCAAATTTTTCCCTTTTTCAAAGAGACCCCTAAGAATTCATGTAATGATTGATTTTTGTGCCAGTGATTCTTCATCTGTATTCCAAACGATCTTTCAAGAATTTCAGCCCTTCACACTTATAACAAGAGAAAAACGAAGAAAACTGGCAACGAATAGTAAAAAAAAAAAAAAAAAACGCTAACATGAGCAATGGATAATAATTTGTCTCCGGATTATCTGTGGAACCCTTAACGACTGTAATACTGAGGAATATATCCAGTTTTGTGGGATTTCCATTCACCTGAATCAACCTACATAATGATCTTCTATTGCAGTTGTTATTATGCTGTGATGTTCTGACTATGTCGATGAATATGGTAAAGTTGGTACTTATATCAAAGCCTCTGTATGTTATCAAGGCCTTGAGCTTACAAGTTCTTCTAGCCGGGAATAGCGGTGAACTAATGATGACGAAACTAGAAAGACATGTTTTTCCCTTTCAATCCCTCGCATTCAGACGCCGTCTTTTTCATAAGATGAAAAGACTCCGCGACATTGATCCGGCTCGAGGACATCTCAAATCTCTCGACACTAGAGAGGCCAAGGACAAGCCATGTTGGTCCAGAATGAAGCAACTACCACGCATCCACAAGAATGTCGTGTTCAGTCGTCACGTATGAAAATGTCGGAGGACGAGGGAAAATGTCTCAATGATGCGAACCGCGTTTCTTCTAGTTTTGAGTGTTTTAATAGAAAATTAAGTTCTTACTGCTCAAAAAGTGAACACAATAGGTTCACCATTTGCCATAATTAGAGGTCGGTAAATAGGTAAAACATATCAGTCAAGTCTGGTCACACTTTGAAATAATGTTGCACTTTATGCCCGATTTCAATACACCCAAAATCAAAAAGAAGGAGATGTAAGAGTTTCGTGAGTCGTGGGTCGACTTCTTAAAGTTCAAAGAACGGTACCTAATATGGGACAGTGAGGTTGGTTTCGTCGACATTGAAGTAGTAAAATGGTTTTCTGAGGTGAATTTCAGATATTAGAAATATTCTTTAATTGAAAATGATCACGAGGTATGAAATGTAACGCAAGTAGTAAAAACATTAATGATATAAATAAAAATTAAGAAAAACTTGTCCAACGTTGTGGGCCGAAATGTGAGATTATCGTGAATTCAAGATGACCCATGGGTTGGTCGTCATATTCCATGATGTTAGGCCTACAAGTACTGCAAATGTGTCCGAACTGGAAGACCTTACGAGAGATGACCAATCTAGCAGTTGTGAACCAACCTCCATTCTGTTTGAAAATATTGTAGAAAATTACGTATTTAGGTATCTATGTTTCTAAGGTCCCACCATTCAACAATCCTTCGACCCCTTCAGCACAGATCAGTCTTAGTTGTAGTATGTAGCAATGGATGGTTGTAGCTCTGGCAAGTTCCCACCCTACAATTCTTCAATCCCTTCAGCACTGATCAACCTAAGATGAATATATGAAGCTATGGTTGGTCGTGGCTCTGGAAGCTCCCAGTTCTTCCACCCCTTCAGTACAGATCAGTCTTAGTTGTAGCTATGGAGCTACGGTTGGTTGTTGTTCTGGCAAGCTCCCACCCAACAATTCTTCAACCTCTTCAGTACAGCTCAGTCTTAGTCGTAGCTATGAAGTAATGGAGCTATGATTGGTTGTGGCTCAGGCAAGATCCTGGCAAGATTCTTCCACACCTTCAACAGATCAGTCTTAGTTGTAGCTATGGCGCTATGATTGATTGCGGCTTTGGCAAGTCCCCACCCAACAATTCTTCAACCCCTTCAGTACAGCTCAGTCTTAGTCGTAGCTATAAAGTTATGGCTGGTTGTGGATCTGGCAACTTCCCAACTTCATGGCATCCCGTTCCATCCAAAATGCCTCAATATTTTCACTGAAACTGTTATAAAATCTTCATCCTATGTAATCGAGCTATACCTATATCAAGAAATTGGTTTGTATCTTGTCAAACTGAATGGTAGTTAGATCGAAATGGGTGCATCCTGTAAAATAATACAGATGTAACCAGACAACTTATGGGGCATAATTTACTCACATCCCCGAATTTTGGAACAGATTTCGAGTGACGCCATAATTGATGAGAGAGAGGAGGGTTGTGGAACCTGTGTTTTGTTGATAACTCATTTCTGTGATAACCCACGACCATATTATCCATTATTTCAACGTTGCCTGTATCTGAAGCTGCGTTTGTAAGCCAAATTGTGAAAAATAAGGAATCGATTGAAAAATTTCGGCTTTTGCTATTTTAATTTATATTGATTTTTTCAATTATTTATTTTCCGACTTTGTGTGATCGTTCCAACTCTAGTTGAGCCTATTAAGGTTCTTCAAATAAAAATCACGCATACATAAATTTTCTTCGGTATTTCAACCAACAGTCCGTTGAATGACTGCGAAAGGAGTGACTCGGCGTGGGAGGACCGTCAAGAAAGTCTGGCAGCTTGTCATTACAAAGTTCCCGCGGAAAAGGATTAGTTGATGTGTGTGCGGTTCTTCACCCCGCGTTTTCCCTCAGACTTAAGTCCTACTGGGGGATTTATAGTGATGAGAAAATCCCGTTTCCTCCCTTCCAGCGGTTCTCTGGAGAACTTGAAGGCGGTTTTCTCCCCCTTAATAAATCATTTTAGGGGTAAATTACTCTTGGAAAGGATGTAAATTACTCGGCGGCTAAATGACCTGTCAAGGTGTGAGCGAATTGAAGGCTCGTTATTGGTTTTTGGATACAATGGCGAGAGACGGAACACTCGTTTTCAATAATAGCGAAATGCCAAGAAGAGGAATTCAATTTTCGTTCACAGCATGAACAAAATACACAATACAAGTATAGGTTCAACCTGATTCATAACCCGTACACGGAGAAAGATGAAAAATATTACGTGTTCCCTTCAACAAACAATTCTACCTGAAAAGAACGTCCTAGGAAAGGGAGTAATAAACCACAGCTCGCCTCGAAAGCGCTAGCCAAATTAAACGTGAATGAAGAAGGATAAGTACGTATAATCTGGTTCCTTCTCCACAACAACCATAATATGTATAATTATTGCAAAATCCGCTCGAATAGAAAGTTTCTTCATCATGTTGCCCTTTAACTGCGAAGGTTTAGATAGAAGAGTCCTTATTCTTACCTTCGCTCAGTAGTAGCCAACTCAGGTTGCTCTTATAAACACGAAACTCACTCATAATTTATTAATTTTGTATTAATGCGGGACCAAATGATGTCAAAGATTGTAAGCGATAAATGAAGAATAAAAGGAATTTAATTACATAATATGAAATCAGCCGTCATTTACGAGGTGATTCAAACCCGATGTTGACACGCTCCCTCAAAACGTGGCACCCTATCAATAAAAAACCGCAACCCGAAATTGTTTTTCGGGTGGACTCATAAAACAGAATATTAACTTCGCGTTAAGATTATTTGGAGAGATTTTATGTTGGAGGAGAGTCGGAGTGATTTACGGTTGTTTACAAGGCAAGCGGGGAGAGCTCTTCCCAATTAGGGCTGTGGAGGAGCTTCGAGTGAATGACACAGCCAGTGCCACATTAATCTCTGCTGGGAGCCCCTCAGACTCATCCCGTCCCTTTGTGGAGGTTTAGAAACTACAGAAGTTGTGGGGATTTTCTTTGAAGACGCGGGAGATCCATCTCGAGCGATTACTGAGTGAAGGCGATCAGGGAGCTGGAGAATACCATTAGCATCTTGTTATTGAATAACAATGATAAAATGGAGAGACTACAATAGTGTTTCTTAAATGATGATTAACTGATTAATTTGAATCAAAATTGTCATCTTTATGCAACTACTGCTTGAGCACTGTGTACTAAGAACTCAGCTCAGCTGGAGTATCATAAACAGACAAGTATTCAGCGGAATCTTAGTTATCTTAGTAGGCAGTAGATGGGTTTTCTATTCAGTATAACTCATTTTATTCAGAACGACTTTTACTAGTTAATATCTGCCTTTGGATGTGTGATGTCGAACTGATCATATTGACATGGACATGTCTTTTGGCTGGGGGTCAAGGAATTTTTCGCGACACTTTTTTTTGCCACAAAAAAGCTAAATATCGGTAGCTATGAAGCAAGGTTCTCTAAAATATTGCAATATATTACGTGCGATTTTTTTAAAATCTGTTTATTCATAGAAACAGTGGAAATATCCACGATCTATTGTTTTTCCCTCTAAGGGAGAAATTTCATCTTGAAATCTACCATTCATTTCTTCCTAATCTAGAAAAAAGACGTGTTGATTGGCGGAATACATTTTATCAGTAGAACTCATACAGCAAAGAATCACTCCTTCATGCCAGTTGAACACTATAGACGAATCATATTGTGACTCGCCAAATGAACTCAACGGAAAGCTGCCTTACTTTGCAGAGTACAGTCTTTTGATGTATTTGACACCAAAACTCAATCAGAGAGGCAATAGATGGGTTTTCTATACAGTATAACGCATTTTATTCAGAAAGACTTTTACTAGTTATTTTTGACTGTGGATGTGTGGTGTCGAACTGGTCATATTAATCTAGCAAAAAGTCATCTTGATTGGGGGGATACATTTTTGAGGTGTTTTTGCAGGAGGAAGAACTCAAACTGCAAAGCATACTCTTGCGTGTCAGTGGAACACTTATAGACAAACTATACTGTGACCTGCAAAATGAACTCATCGGAAAGCAGCCTTAGTTTGCAGAGTACAGTGTT
The DNA here is from genome assembly GCA_009739505.2 of Apolygus lucorum. NCBI lineage: Eukaryota > Metazoa > Arthropoda > Insecta > Hemiptera > Miridae > Apolygus > Apolygus lucorum. The sequence continues at coordinate 3,419,939 of CM019171.2, forward strand.
TTGGTGTATTTGACACTAGAACTCATTCTGTGAAGAACAGAATGCATGTCAAGCTCTCAATATTGTGAGCTGCCTAATGAATTCAACGGAAAGCCGCCTTTTGTTTGTTGAGAACAGTGTTCTGGCGTGAAAAATAATTCGTTCTGTAGAGATCTACTTTTGCTAGTCAAGGCCTCAATTATAAACAATTTATATTGTGAGCTTCCAAACGGACTTAAAGGAAAGCCGCCTTAGTTTTCAGGACATAGTGTTATGGTGTATTTGGTACTAACACTCATTGTGTGAAGAACAACGTTTTCTTATCAGTGCATAAAATATAGGCGAATTATATTGTGACCCGCCTAAGAGGACGACTCAACGGGAACCATCTTAGTTTGCAGAGTACATTGTTTTGGTGTATTTGGCTCTGAAACTCATTTTGTGAAGAGACTGTTTGCTTGTCAGCCTCAATGAAAGACAAATTATATTGTGACTCGCCAAATGCACTCAACGGAAAGTCATCTTAGTTTGCAGATTACATTGTTTTGGTTTATTTGGTACTAAAACTCATGGATCCAATCATTAATCTTCATAGCATCCTACCACTTCCTTCACCAATGAAGGTCAAGAGTCAATATTACTTTATTTTGGAAACCATTTTTTCATCCACCTCTCCCATCATATGCTATGTAGATTTATGATTCAATCCATATGATGGGAGAGGTGGATGAAAAAAATGGTTTCCAAAAATAAAGTAATGTTGACTCTTGACCTTCATTGGTGAAGAAAGTGCCAGTTCGTAAATAATTTCGGCCAGGGAATTGAAGCCGGGGGGAGTTTGATGGTATGTGATGGTTTGGTGAGACTTGGGTTTCTGTGAATAATCAATTCATTAAATGCGAACAGAACAACTACTTAAAAAGGAAGAAAAAGAAAAATAACACCAAAAACTTGTTTAAAAAACCTTCACAAATACCCTTTAAAATATCCTCTAAAATATCCTTTAAAACTATCCTTTAAAATATCCTTTTAAAATATTCGAAAGAGACGCAAGAGACAGGAGATAAGAATAAAAAATAAGAATGAAAATAAAACCTTTAAAAACATGTTTTAAAATATCCTTAAAAATATCATTTAAAATATCCTTTTAGAATATTCGAAGGAGAAGCGAGAGATAAGAAAGAGGGAACTGTCAGGCCTGAGGAAGGGCGAAATTAGAGGAAAGAACTCGTAGGCAGGCTGGCCAACCTACTATAGGTAAGTCTGCAGATTGGGAAACTAGTGTTCATGAATTCAACGTGGAAGGGTGGTTTCTTAAGACAACATAATGAGTGATTCTTAAGGCATCATAACAATATACCTAGTTTAGTTTGGAAATAAATTAACACTGTTATAGACCATACATAATGATAGTTAAACTTGAATAGACACTGCACTAGGAGGAGTAGAGGCTGGATTTTGGGCCACAAGCCACATTTATAGATTAGTTGGGGGCTTCATCCTATGATGAAACTGGGAAATTTCCCTCGAACAATAGGAAACGAAGAGAACAGTCGAAACCGATCGATGCCACCTCAAACCACCCAGGTTGCAGTTATTTCTTCATTCCCCTAAAAAAAGAGAAAAGGCTCGACCCCCACGAGAATTCTCGCCTCCATTGGCGTCAAATGACCTGAACGAGTATTTCCATCTGAGTGCGAACTGTTGATGGATTGGAAAACTTCCCCCAATCCCGTTCGACAATGTTTCCTATACCTTTTTCTCTTCTTCTCCTCAAGCTGACCCCTTCTTCAGCCGTTCTCAAATCTTTACCGCATTTCTCAGTACCTACTCCGTGATTTTCCTAACAATTTTCCTGACTTTTATCCTCAGTTGCAACACAGCCATACATCACCCGTGTTTTAATATCAGCTCAGGTTTTCTACTTGTTCTTTCTTTCCTTGGGAGAGATCCCTTATCCAGCCGTAGTTATGGATGATTTATGGGTTTTCACGACCAGTTTTATACAACTTCACGGAAGCAAGAAGTGAAAACAACACGAATTAGAAGAAGTGATTGAGCAGTGTAAATTGATACATGTCGGTTGAATTCTACTTTTAGATGACACGTCAAACTTGGAGTTCCTTCTTTAATTTAGTCAAAGAGCCAGTTGACAAGCAAACAAGAGATGAAATTTTGGAATAAAAAAGTTTCAGAAACCTGCCAAGTTTGAGGGGCAGTAAAACCTTTCACTTGCCTAACAAGTACGATTCATTCGGCGAAACTATCGATAAGTAGGAGAAATTAACCAATAATAAATCATAAATAATATTCACAATCCTGTTAATTCTGACAATTTTTCAACAATCACCAACATAATTGAGAAATAATAGGTAGTTTCGCTCTCACACAAGCCTGACATTGCAATAACTATGGAATCCATGGAAACCCCATAACCAAATCTACCCTTATAATTGGAACAAAATTATTTAGAACTAAGATAAAATCGGGTTTTGCGACAAATGTAAAAAAAGGTTTACTATGTTCTGTATAGTTCAGCCGCACAGAAAGGTCATAGTTAGGTCTCAATACTGTTGAAATAATAATCTATACTTAAAATTATCGTAAACAGGAGTTAGAAAGACTTACCCAGTGTTCTTCGGTCTTTTGCTGTAACATAAAAAATAAAATAAAATATTTAAAAAAATAAAATTAAATATAATTAGAGGAACTATAACCTTACGTAGATGCTTCACTCGGGAGGGTCGAATGAGCGAAATCGCAGATGGTTTTTCTGAAATACTATACGCAAAGGGTGGGTCAGCAGCTGTTGGTGGTCTCATTCAATTCGAAAATTCGGACGGTATTTTAAATTCAAGTAAAAACCATACGTTTAAACCTAATTAGACCATGGTGTCACTGGTGTCACCGAAAACATCTTGGGACTTCCACAGCTGTCCCAAGGTATTAACTAGATTTAAATTGTAATTAAAAATTAATGGACAGAGATACTTTTTTTATAAGTTATTGGAGGTCAAAAAATTATGTTATGACAAAAATTTTGACAATTTTTCTATCGATTTCTTGGGAAATTTTTTTCATATCTCTATTTTGAGACTTCCAATAGTCCACACAAAATTCTGCAGCCCATTAAACTTAAAACTTCACTTACTCTTGGTTACTCCAGTGACACTTTGGGATATTTGGGGAGTTCCTGATATGTTTTTCGGTGACGCTAGTGATATCATGGTCCAATTAGGGTTAACATTGGCATTTTCTGAGCAAAACATTGGAATAGCATTTTGAAAATTGGTTAAAAAAACATATTTTTGACATCGGAATTTTTCGAGCAAAGCAATGAAAGCATTTTGAAAATTTCATCTTTTACTTTTAATATTTTCCTAAAGCTTCAGAGGACAACTAGACCTCATTTGAAGCCATTAAACCAAATTTTAATAATTTCAGTTAATCTCATGATTTGTACTATAGCAAATTTAGAAAGGTTGATTTCATATTGACTGAATTTGACCCTAAAAAATTTTTCTCTGTCTATATGACTGACTGACTCCAAAAATGTACTATTTGAAATTGAATATTGAAGAAGTTGGTATGAGGAGGGAGATGGCATTCTGGCTGATGAAAATCAGGATACTAGATTGGCATTCTGGTCTGTCAAAACCAAGGTACCAAGTTGGAGATGGCTTTCTGGTTTATCAAAACCAGGATACCGGATAGGTGCAGGATATTCCTAGCCCAGTTCTCCAATTCATTTGAAGTGAACCTGTGAGACCTTAGGGTTTCGATATAAGTGAACACCAAGAGGATGGAGATATGAAGGATACGTCAGGTTCCTAGCTCGACCCGGCCTTGTATATTCCCCGGTCGGAGGTAGTCTCGTCGGGTTTCTGTTGTGATACTAGCCCTGAAACGTTGAAGGAAATGGTTTCTAGTACCAATGATTGATGGTCATCATAGGGTTAGAAACATGCTCTCTTTTGATCCAAAATGATCGCAAAAAGTCTTGATCTTTTAAAAAAATCGGTTCGAAGTGGAGGAGTAACTATCACATTATCTTGGATGGAGTCGATGGACTAGCCATATAAAACAGTTTCACGAACTTCGTATCCAACACACTCAAGCCAGGAAGCCGTCCAAGTCACAAAGGAAGTTGAGAATCACCTTTAGTGGCGAGAACGTGACGTCAATGTGGAGGTAACGACGGGGTGGCTGAAGACATTTCGACAGGTGATAGAGCGAAAGGGTTTTGAAGGTGCGTGTCAGAGCAATCAGAGCGAAGTTTTCCCGTCGTGGGCCGAAGGGTGACGACGCGAATACAGATCGTTACATTCATCCTTTCTTCCCTTTGCCCTTTTCTCGGAGTCGAGCTGAGGAATAGTCAATCCACCCGATAAACACGGATATTCGTTGGTTTCCAAATTCGAACACAAGCAGATCGAGGTGATAATTTCACCATTAAACCACCAATAAATATTGTGTTCATTCAAACAAAGGAATGGCATCACACATTAGTCCATAAATAGCTGTTACCTCATAAGAGCCTAGTAAATCATGCGACTGAAGAGATGATGTACCAGTTAATGTGGTCAATACTTCAATGGGCGATTCTACAACTAATTAGCAATAAAAAAAATGTTGTATAATACAAAACATATTTTTTTCATCCACGTAACGCGATTTTTTTGACATTTAAGAGTTTTACATGAGTTCGACCCTGTGTCAATAAAAATACTATATAACCATAATTGATTCGATAAGTTTACATCTGAGGAAATCGTTGAAAAGATCATCAAATTTCCTTTCTTTCTAATGTCTAACCAACATTTTTTGATGGGATTTATTCACTGAAAAAACTACTTGAACATAGAATTACCACGAGTTCGAAATATTCAAATTTTTTTACCCGGATGTGAGTGTTTTATTTCGGGATTGTTTACTATGTAACTCTACTGTAAAATCTACAAACAAAAAATTTACGTTTTTCCGCGTTCAAAAAAAAAATTTCTCCTAAATTTGATTGTAGAAAATTTGATTATTATACCGTTGGAAAGTTAAAAAAAATTGCGAGCCAGTTTTAATATAAGTAATGTAGGTAGTCAAAGTGAACAGATTTTTTTAAAGGGAGTAAATGTCACAAAAATGCCATTTTACTTTTTCTTCATTTTTTTGTTCTGTTGTTCAGTATTTCGCGAACTTCCGAGCAGTTAACATCGGCCGGAGCTCCCGTGAAAAGTAAACATTTAGTGACCTAATTCTTCGCCGTGCCTGCAATGGTATAGTGATGGACGAGGAAAGCGACGGCGAATCACTCGCCGCGATTGCTGACAAAGCAAAGCTAGAGGTTGTGCAACACCGAACCTCTACCGCGGCGTTCCGAATCCAGGACGAGCATGTCAACAAAGCATTTGGTGAGCTGTACAACCTAATTATTTCGCTTTGTGATCACTTGAAACTAGCTGATCTTAAAATCAACGCTAAGCAAACAGGAAATAACGAACCTCGTAGTGTTAAGCCTAATGAATATTCTACGGACGAGGATGTCCTCGAACGAGAAACAAATTGGATCCTCAAGAGAAATAAAAAGAAGCGTAAAGCAACCTCCTCTCCGGAAATAATAATTGGTTCAACCAAACCAAGTAAAAGTAATGCTGGACCTTCCCTAGTCCAGCCAAAAATAGTTAAAAAAGAATCAACGCCGCCTCCCATAACAGTTACTGGTGTTGCTGCTTACGATACCATTCAAAATGTAATCAAAAGTGGGGAAACTACCAAAGAGTGCACCATTAAGGCACTCTCAAACAATGTTTGGAAAATTTTTGCCAAAGATAGTGACTCGTACCGTGCACTCACGAAAGTTCTGAATGAACAGAGCCTCCAGTGGTACACCTACGAGAATAAAAATGAACGGCCCTTTAGAGTAGTTGCTAGAGGGTTGCACCACTCATGTCTAACAGAGGACATTGTATCTGACCTTCAAGGAAAAGGATACAAAATTATCGAGGCAGTTAATCTCATTAAAAAAACTAGGGAGCTTGATGATAAAGGTGATTCCGTTTTGGTCAAACAGAATCTTCCCCTCTTTATTCTCAGCTTCGAAAATACTGAAGAGGTTGGTAAGTTATACGAGATCCAATCTATTCTTAACATCAGAGTTAAGATTGAGCCACTGAGGAAGACCTCAAACCTTATTCCTCAGTGCAAAAAATGTCAGGGGTTCAACCACACAAAAACCTACTGTCAGAGAGAGGCAAGGTGCGTGAAGTGTGCAGGAAAGCATGAAGCCACGAGCTGCTCCCACAATGAAGGACCGGCAAAATGCGTCAATTGTGGAGATGCGCATCCAGCGAACTATCGTGGGTGTGGAGGTAGCCAGGGAGCTACAGAAAATGAAAGATAAGACAAAAGGCTCCAAGATTGGGAAGCCTGAAGCGAGTCAATTATCAAAAAAAGATCAAAAACCCCCCAACGAAAATAGTAACTTGAAAAAATTTGGTACTAGTAGAAAATCAACGGTTTCTTATGCCGATACTGTGCGCAGTCAACATATCAGTTCACCGGTTGACAAGATGCTCACCTTGCTATTCGAAATGGTTAACGAACAAAAAGTAACCAATAAACTCCTGATTGAGAGAGTCAACGTACTCGAAAAGAGTATGAAAATTAAGCCAACATTAAGAAAGTCATGAAAATGCAGAATACATTCAGAATAGCAACATGGAACGCGAATGGACTTCGGCAAAACACTCCAGAACTCGAGCTTTTTCTGAATCAAGAAAAAATAGACATTTGTTTGATTTCAGAAACACATTTCACGCTATCATCTCACAGGAAAATCAAAGGATATGCATGTTATCGTGCGGATCATCCCTCTAGAAAAGCACGAGGGGGCTCAGCTATCTTTATAAATGAAGCCATTGACCACTATGAACAACCTAGTATCCTAGAAGAATGCATGCAAGTAACTACAATAAACGTTAGAATAAATAACAAAAACTGCAACATTTCAGCCATCTACTGTCCACCACGCTATGCTATGAAAGAAGAGGACTACGTTTCACTCTTTAGAAGTTTGGGTTCCAATTTTGTAATTGGTGGGGATTTCAACGCTAAGAATACATATTGGGGCTCACGCCTCTCGACAACCAAAGGCCGAGAGCTATTCTCTGCTGGGAAAAAATTAAACTGTGACTTTTACTCCTCAGGAAAGCCTACTTACTGGCCAACAGATAGAACGAAGACCCCTGACCTCATAGATTTTTTTGTAATCAAAGGAGTATCGACCAATTTCACTCACGTTGAAGACTGTGGAAGTTTAATGTCCGATCACTCTGCTATCGTGCTTACAATAAGTGACACAATCATAATGAAAGAAGATATGCCGAAATTAGTCTCACAACATACTGATTGGAAAACTTTTCGGGAATACATATCCCATAATATTAACTTATCAGTTCCACTGAAAACACCAGAGCAGCTCGAAAATGAAGCTGAGAACCTTATCAAGTGTATTCAACGAGCTGCATGGACCGCCACCCCGCCTAAGTGCGGAATAGTATCGAAAAATAACGTCTCGTATCCTTATGAAATAAGAGAGCTAATCAGAGAAAAGAGAAAAGCGAGAAATGTCTGGCAAAAGAGTAGAGCTCCTTGCGACAAAGCAAAATTGAATAAATTAAAGAATAGGCTCGATGCTCTTACTGAAGCAATCAAGCAAGAAACCCACGCTATATTACTCATGGGATTGACACCCGAAAAGGATACAGAATACTCCTTATGGAAAGTAACTAAATCTCTCAAGCAGCCTAAAGAACACATACCTCCTATTAGAAAAGAGGACGGAGAATGGGCGAAAAGTCCAGATGAGAAAACCGAGCTATTTGCCGAACATCTTGAAAATACGTTTACCCCGCTTCCTGGAAGTCCTGCCTACAACGATTTTCCAATCCTCCCTTCCTCGGATTTACAACACATTAGGCCGGTATCACTTAACGAACTCAAAGAGGAAATACGAAACCTCAAAACGCGTAAAGCACCGGGATACGATCTCATTACTGGCTGCATCATCAAACAACTTCCTACAGAAGGAATACGAATGTTACTTTATCTCATAAATGCTGTAATTCGACTAAAATATGTACCTCGCTGTTGGAAGGTGGCAGAAGTCATTATGATCCTAAAACCAGGCAAGGAATCATCAGATAAAAAGTCTTATCGTCCTATATCATTGATACCAGTTATGTCTAAGCTTTTTGAGAGATTGCTCATAAAGAGGCTGAAAACTGTCATTCAAGAAAAGGAACTCATACCTCATCATCAGTTCGGGTTCAGAGAAAAACACTCTACTATAGATCAAGTACATCGCATCACAGAAGTAATTGAAAACACTCTTGAGAAGAAACAAGTTTGTGCTAGTGTTTTCCTTGATGTTTCCCAGGCGTTCGATAAGGTCTGGCATGAAGGTCTACTATACAAACTCCAAAGGGACTTGCCACATCAATACTACTTATTGCTAAAATCATACCTCAGTGAGAGACACTTCAGAGTCAAGCATGAAGGAGCATACTCTAGTCTTAAGGAAATTAAGGCAGGCGTTCCTCAAGGAAGTGTGGTGGGCCCGCTCCTATATCTTCTTTATACGAATGATGTACCAAGCAACGAGGACACAATCATTGCGACATTTGCGGACGATACTGCCCTACTATCGGTAGGTGAATCCCTCGAAGAAGCCACTTCAAAATTACAGAGAACCGTCAACGATATCAGTGAATGGACCAAAAAATGGCGTCTCAATCTGAATGAACAAAAATCTACCCAGATCAGCTTCACTAACAAGCAGATAACTAGTTTGCCAATCATGCTGAACGGACAAGCGATACCCATAGCTAATACTGCTAAATACTTGGGGATGACCCTTGACACAAAACTGAAATGGAAAGAGCACGTTAAAAAGAAAAACGAAGAACTGAAGATAAATTATAGAAAACTGTATTGGTTACTCGGTAGGCACTCCGAGCTTTCCGTTCACAACAAACTGCTGATATACAGGCAAATCCTGAAACCTGTGTGGACATATGGCATCCAGCTTTGGGGCTGCACGAAAAAATCTAACATCAAGGTTATACAAACTTTCCAAAATAAGGTATTAAGGAGCATTGTAAATGCCCCCTGGTATGTGCGCAACGACGACCTCCATCGTGATCTTAAAATGGAAACCGTCAGCGAAGCGATCAAGCAACATGCTATTAAACACGAACATCGGCTTCATGGTCATACAAACCCCGAAGTTCTCCGTCTCCTAGACAGTACAAATGCCGTCCGGCGACTGGATAGAAAAAAACCCTACGAACTTGTGACTGACACAGTGTAGTGCGTGGGGTGTTCTCTTCTAGAGCGCAGCCATTGGGCTGCTAACTCTAAAAAAGTGTAAATATTGTATGCATAGAAATTAGCTTGATGGGCACAAATGCTCAGTTGTTATGATATTGATATTTTTAATAAAATATATCGATTTGAAAAAAAAAAAAAAAAAAAAAAAAATTTTTTTGTTCTAAAACCCGAGGCGCATGCGAAAGGGCATGCAAATGAGGTCTCAGAAAGAGTGGCAATCGCTTTTGAAAATCCACAATTTTATTCAACAACGGCATACGGGAAGTTTTTTTTTTTTTTTTGATCTCCCATAAGTTTGGTTGCAAGGACTTAAGCCCTTTAAAAAAAACCGATTCAAATATTACCTCATATTCATCAAATCAACACTCCTGTTCAATACCTCAGAATCCATAATTTGTATCCCCTTGCAATCCAAAGTTTGTTCAAAGTTCACATTTTTCATTGTTATTTGTATTTTCGCATGATTTACGATTGAATAAGTACCAAAAATTAGGCAGCTAGCTTAGAAAATATCTAGTCATCGAATCAGAAAAGCTCCAGAGTACGATTTTGACGGAGTCTCAACAAACGCATACAAACGCCTGAGCATTCAATTTTGGCTAGAATTAAGCTATCTTTTACAATTAGACTGCAAAAATACCTTAAACCTGCACTTCTGTACATACTGATATAAATCCCCTACTGGAGGCTTTGCATCATTATCGCATACTGGCAATTTCTCAATCACCATTATTTTACGGCTATGGAATGATGCAATTACCCACTAAAACAACATCTTCGACCCCACAATGAAGAAACCTGCCCACCCAGTGAAGGGGTAGGGGTAGGGGTAGGTAGGGATGTGGGCTCCATTAAGTCCTGCCAATCATATTCGCTACCATCTACCTGAACTTGCGTATCGTCTTGGATAATTCAATACACGAATTCCAGAGTATCTGTCCGAATAGTGAGTGTATGATGTCCATCAGCCACAATTGCTGACTGGAGTCTCGCTTTTTGGCAGATCGAAGCACAAAATTGACAGTCCCTCCATCACATCATAACGTATTCGTGAAGAACACGCACACGTAAGAATTCATATTGCCCTCACTTTTTTTGCTCAGCATTCCCAACGAACAAGTTCACACTATCTCACAATGCCAGTGGTACAACGATGAAGAACTTCTCCCCCATCTCCGAGGCTTCGCACGGCGTCGATACAGACATTCCAAAGACACATGAAGCGCTTTTTATCCTCCCCTTTTCCACTACTTGCGCCGCCTGCTCTTCTCGTCTGAGTTATTTCCAAGTCGGAGTGGGAATGGCAATGCGGAGAATATTGTACGAGCCCACGTGGAGCACCCAGTTTTTCCCTTCAGCTCGATGTTCCCCGTATGAATATACTACGTAGCTCAGCTAGCTGTCAATTTTGTAAAGAAGAAGAAGCATCGTGAATTAGACCACCGAGATTTGTTAGATGAAAATATCAACTTCGCTAATATCTACCTGACAGGTTTACGTTGCCTATCGATGTACCATACTGTCTTTCCGAGTGCCATGGGCCTCCTGGTATGTCCTATCTTAGAATTTTCCCAGATTCAGGAAGAACTGTTTGGAAACATCTAAGCATTTGGAAACATCTAAGCAGTTTGGAACATCTAAGCAGCTAACAAGTTAAGTCATAAATATTATCTTGTAATTTATGGTGGTCTTTTGCTGTTTGCGAGTTTTGCAGCTGGATCCTTTGATATGAATCTGCTACGAGTCGACGAAAAGCAAATTCATTTCTGAATAAATCTAGCTTTTGAAGCAAAGAAGCGTGTTCTGCAGCAAAAAATACCACTTTTTGGTTTGTTTTATTAGGCTGTTTCCGAACTTATCTTGAATAGATACTCGAATTATTCAGTCTAATCTTCTGAATATGAATTTCCTGTGAAATTATTTTCACATTTTTGGTGGAGACCGTTGATTCCACGATTATTGTTTGGGCTTTAGCCGAAGTCTTTGAGCACTAGCTATCTAACAGTTCAGCTCACATGTTGAATAGTATGAAAACGTAGTTATCTGATGAAAGGGAGAACCCATATTATTAAATTTTGTCTGGCAGTGACATTGCAAGAAACCCTACAGACAGTCTCTTCTAGATTGTAGATGATTTCCTGTAAATATTAAAACAAGACACTATTCATCCCATCCAATTGTTATTGAATTCAGACTTAAACCTAGCTACCCTTTTGAACAACCTCGACCACCGAAAAATTTCGTTTTAGCTCATTAAGTTATCAAGCATGAAAAATGACCAATTAATCCTCCCCATTTCTAGTTTACATCCGAATTTATAGCATCCAAAATGGGAGAAGAGAATATAAATTGTATTTATGGGATTAGGCGGAGGTTATTAGTGTCCTCTGGATCGGGCCATTCCCGCAGTTAGTGGATTACTGTTGATTTGTGACAGAAACAGTTGGTTTCCGTGAAACTTGGAAACCTAGAAAATTGGTTTTGACTTCTACTCGAATTATTTTTTTTCATTATTCGGATCTATTTTGTTTCTTCATTACCACAAATAAGTACCTACCTAGCCTTTTAATGTATTGAATGTTTACTCTCAAGACGTGATCTTTCTAAAAGTTTAGCAGGAAATCTCAGCACAAATATACTTTAACATTGCTGAATATAATTGGGGCATAATCTGCACAGTTATGAGAGCTCAAACCTGTTGATGAATTAGAATAATTCGATTGCGAAAATCCACGTTTTAATCCTCCACCATACGTTACAATTCAGTTACTATGAAATGTTTTTGGAGCCAAATTTCCAAAATTACATTATATAGAGCATAATATTTAGAGCATAATATGCTCTAAATCCTCACAACCATCAAAATGTTTTAAAAAAGTTAAAATGTTAAAGCAAGTGCTTACCTATGTAACATCAATGTGTCGAGCTCGATGTTCGGTTCTATTTCTTGAAATATCCTGAATCAGAAGCCTCAACAAGTCTTTGAAAAGAAGTTTTTCCAAATTCTTTATTGGCTTTATAATATCGTAAATACATTCAGATCTTACGTCCATTGTCTGTAATAAACTTGAAAATAATATTTTACACTTCTAAATCTTGAGAAATAAAAAAAACATTACCTAATGGGCTGGCCAACAATTCAGATACCGAATTCAATAACAATATATAGGTGTCATTCTCTGGCCAAATTAAAATTATATGCTCTAACTCCTCACAATCATCAAAATGTAAAAACGCTGCAAATTAGTACACAAAGGTTTATTATTTTTCTAAATAGATCACTCGTCTGCAAAGAACTCGGCTTTGCCATTTTCCCCACCTACCACGTACCTACAGCGATCCCATTTTGGTTAGCAAATATTTGAACGGAGATCATGCCTTTTGCGATTCACTTTTGTGTTTCTGATTTATCGTAAGTCCAACCCTTAAATTCTTGTAGGGAGCGAACGGTTTGTCCTACAGGGCTCCGCATGGTCTCTAAGTTCAATAATATTTTAAATTGATGGAAAAACAATACCTTTATATCAACATTTTTTTGGTTAGAGCGTTTTCAAAATGTCAAACCTTATTTTCCAACCCTTAGAAGTGATCTACATCAACCAAAATCTTCGGGGCACAACTAGACCCCAAATGGAGCTTCTAAACGAAATTTCATCAAAATCGGTCTCTTTGTGAAAAAAAACCATTGTGTAATAATTTGCAGCGTTTTTCTGGAGATATATCTATAAATATATTTATTGCGGTCGATGTCACATGCCTACAAAAAAAAAAGGCGACGAACATCTGGAGATTCTGCCTTTAAAACCTGACGAACGACCACACGGTGAAAGACCGAGTCAAAGAGCGAAGAGGATTCCACCGATCTCGCGTCTATAACGACGAACAGATGTACAAATTGGCAGGTGGCCTGAGAAAGGGACTTGGAATTACAAATGAAGTCTCGGACACCTCTTGAAGCCCTCCGGGGTTGGGAAGCGGACGCGGGCTTCTGCTGTTGCGGTGCGAACTCGATGAATCAACGCGCCAGATCCGATCGGACAGTCCTGAGACCTGCCCTCCAGCCACAAAGGGGATCGCCGATCAGTTACACTTGCTAATGCCTATCAACTCGGCTACCGGCTTTTCTTTGCATCTGTTCTACAATTGGGTTCCGTGTCGATGTTCACACTTTTTTTCCGAATCTCATTGATATTCTGCAGAAGTCTGAAGCTTAGTGTTGTACAGTTTTTAGTCTGCCAGATTTCTGGGTTCTTTTTTTTTCTTCGTTAGGGTTTACCATAGATTCGTATCGACGATGTTTTCCATTTTCGTTTTGGCCCTCAGAAAGAACGATCTTGGAAACTTGAAATGGTGTTTACGAAATCTCACATTTTTTTCAGAATTCATTCCTCATTCCTACAGCAGCACAATTGTAACGCTCGTTGTATCAGATTATAACCGTAATGCTTCCTTTGTCTTTCACCGCCTCTACTGTCATTCCTCAGCTTCTGTTCCAACAGTTGGATTCCTTGTCGTTCACACTCCTTGTTTTGGAAGCTCATTGATATTCTTCTGAGCACGTAGCCCGGTCTTATTCAGTTTTTGCTTTGTTCTGGGTTTCTACGTGAGAGATCAGTATCGAAATATATTTAAATTTTCGCTAGCCCTGTGAAACAAAGATCGTGGAACAGATGTGCTCACTATAATTCATCAATTACTTCATTGATAAGGAACTTGTTGTCTCATATCGCTACTCTTAGCCGACTTCTTCTTAGTTTACAGTAGTTCTTTTTTGTTACATCTCCCCAGGTACTCATCAGTTGCACATAATACGAGTAGAAGTGTATCTCCGGTGATAAATTACCCTGCTACTTCCTCACTAACGGTTCATCAAGCATTTAGTTATAATTTCAAATGTTAGTAAGATCTGTCTCTGACCCATCAAGTACTCCAACTCTGTGATATTTTGTCTAACGATTGCATTACTTCGTTTTTGGTCTGTTTTTCATACTCCTTGTTCGACCGAATATCTGTTTGTGTGAACCTCAGTGATGTCTGGGTCTGATTTATTTATCTCACTATCAGCAACTCTGATATCTACAGGATATTGTTGAAATGGCAGTGGTGGTGGTTGATCTACTCTTCAGTGAAAGATTTCTGTATGGGCATCTCAATAGCTAGTTGTCCTAAATTTTTTTTTTTAATCTCTATTCACTCAAAATTCAAATTTAAGAAAACGTACAGGTTTTCAATGCTAAATGTTATTCATTTTTTCCCACAAATGGTGATTGTGTAGGGACCTACAGCTCCAAGCGAGTTCTCAGCTCCCGAGTGAAGACCTTCAGGGTCATAAAATTTACGTAATAACTTAACATTCTGATATACATACTACATATATAACATACATTAAAAATATATATGGCATAACAGGAAGGTATTAATAACATGGAAGTATGGGTCAACTTCATCAAGTCATTCGATAATGTGGCGCTCCTTGAGTTCTAGTTATCAACTTTCATCCCAAAGAATTTTTATAGGGATTTCTGTGTTGAATTACTCCTATTAAAATCTTATGTTGATTACAATCAGAAAGCATAATTTCGTTTTGAAAGAATTCGCTTTCTGGACGAACAACGGAAAAGACACCACCAATCAAAGCATAACACGAGATTTCCGCTATCATAGTGAACCAGGGAGATCCAATTTACCGAAACCTGATGGAAAAATTCGTGTTAAATGCCAAAGACTCGATGGGGGAGGAATAGTTCGAAATGTGAAAACCATGCTTTGAAATCCATTGCCTCCCTCAGACACCATTTCTGCCCCAACGTTCCGTGCTTTCAGTTGCAGAAGCTGCTTTGTATTCCGAGGTCTTCACCACTTTTCGTTCTCTTACTGGGTGGGTGCCTCGAGTTGAAGACAAAGTTACTTTTTCCTTCGCAGCCACTTCCCGTTCCGCTTCGCGGAATTCCTTCCCCCCATTTTCGCTCTCCAAGTTGGTGACGAAAATGGGTTCGGATTTGCGGCGTCCCCTTCTGGAAGCTGCCTTCTCGAATCACCGTACGACTACTCGCAGTCTTCCGAGGTCCTATGTACAGTCGGATTCGGGAGAGTCGGTTGAAGTGAACATTGAGGTTGACTACAATACCAAATTACTTCAAAACACTTACTACAAAAGTTACCATTATTTCTGGTAAATAGGAGTGAGTAAATTGAGGCTAAATTTCAAGAAGTTTTAGTGAGATTCAGAGATGAGAAAGGCACTTTTTGAGCAAGTTCAACATTTGAACCATTTTTTGGAGCAGTGAGCAAAAGACATTGCACACTTTTTAACCCTTCAGTAGTCGCAGCCGATCTGACAGATTGCGGAAAGGTATTTTTTGTTTCTCCACAGAGGAGGTTGGCAGTCCTGCGCTGTCCTTCCCAGTAGCTTCCTGATGGACGAAAAGGGAGGGTGTAGTGTTGTGTCGTTCTCTGTAACGTTTGTTAGTGATGCATTTGCTCTGAGATGCGTTCTGTGGCGCACATACAAAATTTGTATGTGATTGCTGTTCAAGTCTGATTTTATAGTAAAACCATCGTTTATCTAGGGTTTATCTAGTTATGTTATAAGAGTTGAATACCAAAAAGAAAAACGCTAAGTAAGAAATAATGGAAATTATCAAGATGAAAGGAAGGTCCTGGTTCCTCTAGGTATTACACCTAAATTTAGCCATTAATTAATTTCTTAGATTTTTTTCTGCTACTTTCTGCCTCTAAAACCATGTATGCACCTAGTGTGAGTTGGTAAAACTCAGATTTGAACAGAAATGTAAGTTTCCACAAATTTGATCTGTCAGATCGCCGCGACAAATATGTCCCGTAAAGGAGCCGCGACTGAAGAGTTAAACCTAGCAACTGGAATTCTACGCGAATCGTGAAGAGAAATCCGTTTGTAGAAATTAATTTTTAGTTCTCTTCTCAAATAATGAGACGTAAATGCAAATTTCTGGCGTAGGTTTCATAAACTTGCATACAGTGATTATGATCGAAACTATTTCCGGTGTGTTAGGTCAAGTTTTCCTTTTTCGTTTGGTCAACTTTTACTAGAGCTAACCTGACCATTCTTCTATCTGCACCTAGCGATACAGTGCTATTTCACCTTCTCGGGATACCTTTCGAAAGAAGCATTTCGACAAAATCATCTTCCTTACTTCCTCATTAATTTTACAAAGTTTTACTGAAACTAGGCAGTAATTAAATTTTGAATTCTGATGACCAAATCAAGGTTTTGTTACTTTCGCTCAATTTCCTATTCGAGGCTTTCTCCAAATTTTGTACTGAACACACATTTATACCCAAAATTAATCGGGGAAAAAGCCTTCAAAATTACCATGAAAACCTACAAAATGGCGTTAACAGATTTCGAATCCGAGTTTTCAGTCATGAGATAATGTGAAATCAAATTGTGATAATTTCAAGGTGCTACTGGTGGCGGGTTAGGAAAACCTTGGACACTAAGCAGTTCGAACTGTTCCTAGCGACCTCTTCACGACCAAAATCTGACTAATTTGGCAAAATGAACTCTTGAGTTTACCGACTTGTATTACCACTAGTCTAACTTGTTGTATTCCTAAGAGTACAATGTAATACAATGGAATATGTCATATTCCTTTATCATAGAGTTGATTAATCAAAACGGTTGAGATTTTCACGTATAATGATCCCTCAATCGAAAGTCAGAATCACAAATCTTCCTAATTGGCAATTATGTCCCTACCAGCCTGGTGGGCATCATCGGCGAGAGATCTCCATCTGTCTCGCCTCTCCTCAAGTATTGACTTATTTGACACCAGTAAAGCTCTATTCTTCGACTCATTAAAGCGTTTAAGGCTCTAAGCAATATGTTGAATTAATATTTAAATTTCTTGTTGAAATTGAGTGGCTCAAAAATCTCTTCTTAACCCTGAAGATGATTGTAGGCATGTCCCCCCACTACCTTGAATTATTCTCCCTCACAGGTACTATTTACTAGGTACCTCTTGGCTACTAAAGTTATCATATAACCTCTACTGCGTGTGATTTCGTAGGTTCGGTCAACAAGTGAGAAGCATGACAAAAGTTGATAACGATGAAGAGGGATAACATCATCGTTTTGCTCGATATTCATTTATCTTTCTCCCCACACGCAATTTTTATGGACTTTACGAGGAATTCTGATTCCTAGATGATTTCTTTTAATTATATCGAATGGAGTATGTCCACTGGACATATTCATATTATGGATACGAGGAAGCTATGTGTCACACCCACTTAACACACTTCTTCCCAACCCGCTGTTAAATTTATCAATATAATTTTGGCGATTTTTTCAAATTTCTCTTCACATTTTCTGAAAAAATATTCAAACATCTAATTTCAGTCTATACTGTGCCTAGTCTTCGAATACTGGCGGCGCCTGAACCCCATTCAACAATGACCAATTAATTAGCAGAATTCATCATAATCTCGGATTTAATTCAATTTGCGAATAATATAAATCTCCATTCTACTTTTCATAAAAGACCCGCAATAAATCTCATTTAAGTGCAAAGAGCGTGAAACGGGTTCCCCCATTTCGGCGAATTACCTAAATTTATTGTCTTTCCCCTTTCGTCTCGAACTGGTTATTATCACCCCTTAGGTGGGCGGATGGGGTACTCTTATCGGGGGCACTTATCCCCCTGGGTGTCCCGGGGGTTCTTCACCCCGCGATGGTTATCTCTGGAAGGTACCGAGGCAGCCCCGACGGATACCCTCGGAAATTCACCTCCCAGTTTTCACGTAACTACGAAAAATCTCTTTTTTCCCCTTATTCGTTCAATTAAAGAAAAACTCACCCTCTCGAGTTTCAACTCCCACATTTTTGCTTTTCATTCTCCCCTCTCATTCCTTTTTCAGTTTTTTTTTTTTCTGAATACAAAACAGCTAATTTTACGAAACCTTCCATAAAAAACACTTGGGACCTCCTAAATATTCGTTCTCGATTCTATTTAAAATATTCACCCTCTTCACTGCCGCGATTCACGACCAAATAATCCGAGAAACAAGATTATCGTGTTTCACAACCATGAAAGAATGGAAGGATTCCAGAAATGACTTTTGTTGATTTTGTTACTTAGGTACTGCTCTTGTTGATGTTTTCAATGAATCCATGTTACCTCTGGAGTCCGCTTAATGTAGGTAATAATAGCTAACCCCCCCCCCCCCTCCTCTCACTATTAAAAGGTAGGTACCACAAAAAAAACGTCTGCCAAGTGGGTGTGGCACATAGCTTCCTCGTATCCATAACCCGATTATATAGATGATCAGATGCATAGTTGTTAATCTCAAAACACCAATCTCTAAGTACCTTCCCCTACCCTCATAGGGGACCATCTACATGCTAATCTGGACAATCCTAGAAAATTTCATCAAATTCGGGTGAAAAATTAAGTGAGTAGATGTATGTGATTGGATCAAAAAAATACTTAGCCTCGGCTGGGATTCGAACCCGCGACCCCTGGGGGACAGTTGAAGTTACGGCTGTTACAAGTAATTCACGTTTGCGCATGCGCAGTCGCTTCTATCAGTCCGGGGATGATGATTTTCATAGGGGACTATCTACAACCTAATCCACATTATCCCTGAAAATTTCATCGAAATCGGGTGGAAAATGTGGAAGTTATGGCCGTTACAAGGGAATTCACGTTTGCGCATGCGCAGTGGCTACTATCAGTCCGAAGGTGATGATTTCCATAGGGGACCATCTAAATACTAGTCTGTAACATCCCTGAAAATTTCATTGAAATCGGATGGAAAATGTAGAAGTTATGGTCGTTACAAGGAATTCACGTTTGCGCATGCGCAGTCGCTTCTATCAGTCCGAGGATGATGATTTTCATAGGGGACCGTCTACACACTAACCCGCACAATCCCTGAAAATTTCATCGAAATCGGACAATAACTTCGTATAGTTATGCGCGTTACAAGGAATTCATGACAGACACACAGACAGACAGACAGACAGACAGACAGACAGACAGACAGACAGACAGACAGACAGACACACAGACACGGAACCAAAATTGTTCAGAAAGGTCTGAAACGCAAAACGCGAGTGGAAATTTTGATTTTGGAGAACTTTTTTTTTTCGTCCTTGAAAAGTGAAAACAAAGCTTCCGCTACCTTGGTAGACTCGGAAGCAATAAATAAAAAAGATGAAAAAATAATTAAAAACAAATAGCAAAAAAATTAAAGAAAAAAAAATAAAAACTTTTTTAAATTTATTATTTTATTTTTTAACTTTTTTTGATTTTTTAGTTAGGTGGGAAATATATCGTTCTTCAGTTCAATCAGTTGTGTGAAAATCGTCTCTGAAAAATGTATTGTATCGGAACAAGTCACCTTGACAGTCTCCTGAATTGACAAGCATCAACACGATTGAGAGTTTTCCCCAAATTTTCACGTTTACTGTAGCTTTTGATGATATGGTAGTGATGGAAAACAGGAATGATTCGACCTGTAAATCATGTCACGGCTAGACTCAAACTACCCTTTAAATTTGAGTAAATCAGGGTAATATCGTGGACCAAATAATGTTCAGGAAGCCCCTGAGCGCAAGTGATAATGTTTCAATGTATTGGACCAATATTTTTGCAGCTTGCTACCCAACTACATAGCTTCCCTACCTTCAGATCGAGGAAGCATAATTTCGTTATAAGTTGGACGAAATCTCAAGTAGTTATTTTTATTCTCCTTTCAAACTCATCAATAGTCGACTCACCAATATTTGAGGCTCCAACACACCTGAGAACCAGTTAGTAGCGAATACGGAGTTATTCAGGGAGATAATCTAGTTCCTGTGATCTTCATACTCAGTGTTAAGCTGCCAAATTATGATATCAATGGACACTTGCACTGTTGGATAGCAGCATAATTACAATTATAATTATAAGGTACGTGGTATGAAATTATGTAGGAATATATTGATATTATGGTTAATCTTGCGATCTTTAGAACTGTTGTCTTTATGGAGATCTTAATTTCCTTATTTTCATGATGTATAACCAATTCAAGTTACTATGTATATTCTTCATCAATGAAAATCTGTAAAACATTATTTCTTAAAATGGATGTGGAATATCCACTAGCTTATGGCCAGAAAACACTAGTAAATTTTTCATTCCTATGGATAGATGAGCTCATTGGAGGATGGTCGTAGTTTTTGGTTGGTTAATTGAATTCAGATTCGAAATAAGGAACGTATGATACGAGTATTCGACATTCAACCATAGTGCATTCCATTTTGAAAGGGTACCAACGTTGAATGATCGTATTTCCGTGGTTTTGTACTTTCAAATGTCAAATTAGCAGTCTCCTTGTTCAAATGAACGCAACTCCTACCATTTCCACGGTATCGACGGAAGTCAGGTGAACGCTTGATGAAGCACTTGAGACCGCCCCCCTGGAGAGGGAAAACGTTGGCAGCAGATAAGAGCAGTCTGGGGGTTGGGCTGTAATTAACAGTTCGATAGGGTAAATAAATGTGACCATTCCACTCCCCCACAGGAAGAGCATGCGTTGGGGCGTTGGCACCCTGGGGTTTCAAATGTGCTTTTTGATGACGCATGATGAGGTGGGAGCGGATTTGCGGTGAATATTGTGGATAATCGTCAAGTTAAACTAACAGTGGGGGTCGAAACACAAAATAATGTTGCAGTTTGATGCCATTTATTGTGTTTGAGAACGATGGTGCTGATTAATCAATATGTGCGCGTCTATAAATCAATATTGCACGTTCTCAGGCGATATGCTACTAAAATCTTCATCGTATCCTGAAGACTGTGACGTTTCCATCACTACCGAACGAATATTCGCACGAAATAAAAATAATAACGACTCGAAATGAGGAAGTCGGCATGAGTAGGTGCTATCTACCTACCAGCTCAAACAAGAAAAACGTTTTCTGTCTTCGTAGAACTCTCTCTATTATCTCAAGTGGAAATCCTAAAGACGCAAAGTCGAGGATTTCCCCATCTCATCACCAAGAAAGCTACAAGATAAGAGAAGAAGCACAAGACTCCCAAGTTGATTATTTTTACTACTGCCGCATTCTTGAACATCCAAAGACATTTATACTTTTACTAGAAGAATACAGTTCATCACCGTATATTAGTTTCCTCATTTCTAGCCTAATATATGTAGTTGAGTAAGAATCTCATGAAGTAGTTGGACGTATCTAGTCTCTGATCGTCTCAAGACTATGTTTGGAGAATCTTGGAGAATCGAATCAGCAGCTAAGTTGTGTTGACTCAACTATACACGATACCTGCTTCCACTTGATCCGAAGGAACAATGAAGTGAAACTTAACACTTTCCACGCCGAGTTTCTATTGGCAGGAACGTCATATCTTACTCCTCTACGTCTGCAATTCAGCAAATATCTGAGTATTGTAATACTCCAAAATCAATTATAATCGATCCTAATTCTTCTGATATTATCAAAGCGCATCTCAGTGGTGACGGGGAGTACTAATCGAAATGGCAAAGATCAGTGCTGTCAGCGGGTTCAGTCGGTGTGTGATCTAAGTAGGTCCTGGCTATACCTACATATACATGTCTTCATTTGTAGGAATGAATTAGGGAATCTATTACCGGAGTCCCTACAATATTTCTGATGGGTTAAACATTTTGTTAAAGATACATTCTTTCTGTGATCTGAAGAGTAAGAATCTGAAAATTTTGAGGGAAATTGCACCTAAGATCATCTGGAGACCAGCTTCACCTCTCCTTGATTCACTCACATCCCTCTGCGGTTTCTCTAACATGATGTCACCTGGGCCATTGATTATCAGCAATATTTGACATCCTGTTTTCCACAAAAAGAAAAAACCCATTGGTAGGTAATCTAATTTATCTAATGTTTTAGAGAACTGATAGCCACCATCAAAGTAAAACAAACACTTGCTTTGACTTAGCCATTTATACTAGGGCTGCTACATTGATGAAAAACATCGTTGTTTAAATACATCGACATTTAAAAAACCAACCATCGATGTAAACAAAAACATCGGTGTCTTGAAAAATCGATTTATTTTTCAAAACCCTCAGTAGACCGTGTTTTAAGCAGAAAATTTAATCAATGAGGGTTTCGCCCGAAGCACCGAACTGAATAGCATGTCAACAATAGCAACTTCCTAACACAGTGCAGGTGTACCACTCTTGAAATTGGAAACTTCCAATATAATTTGAATTTCGGAAAAGCATGTGTACTTGGAGAATGGAATAATATCTCACCAATTAGTCACAACGTTTTGTATTTGAAGAGTTATGGGGTAAAGGGATTAAACTCCTCTTTTCCTAATTGTATGAAAACCGAAAAACAAAGTTTGAAGTCGTCCTAGACAGAGGCATTAAAAAGTGAACTTTAAGGACCACCTGACCGGAAATTCAATTATTTTTGAATGACAGAAAGAAAATTGAGAAGGTAGATCGAAGATAATTTCCAGAAATATTTAAAAATTTCAAACAAGGTATGGACTTTGACCTTTTTTCCTCACAAATATATTTATAAAAATGATGCACAAACATCAGCTTGGTGAAAACGATCAGAGATAACAGGGAAAAAGGAGAAACATTGACAGAATCGCTAGTAAAACATCGATTTTATTAAAATATCGCACTTAAACATCGATGCTAAAAACATCGATGTCTTCGAAACATCGACATCGATGTCGCAGCCCTAATTTACACCAATGAGCCCATGATTTGATACTCGTCACTCATAACCTGAGAACTGATCTGATCCTGATTTAGGTGATCTCACGGGAACCGGTTCAGTCAGATACATAATGTCCATTGGTGCATGGATACGCCCTTGAGTAGCTAGACCGTCAACTAAGTCATTAGTCGGGATCTCTATGTTCGAAATCATTCATCAGTAACATCGTATTACTTCTTCCAATAGCAAGTCCCACTTAATACCGAGATGCAATAAAAACAGTTTGTTTTTGCTAGCAGGAGGAGTAACAGCAACAGAACAGTAATTAAATTATTATAACCATGGATTTATCAAATCTCATGAGCACATAATGTGAGGTAGAATATTTGAAAATTCCACCCACACTAACTCGTCGAAAATTACCCTCAAGAAAATTGGGGTTCATCCGATAAAACTGCCTGTCATTCAAAAGTTTGGCACTTGACTGGCGCGAACTGCAAAAAAGTAACTCAAGTTGCGTTCTTCTTTCCCAAGAGGGTTCAAGCCTGGTCGTATCTCCTGACAGACGCTCAGCACTTCGTGGCCACCGGCCGTCTCAGAGCCCTAATCTCTTTTGGAGAGTTTTTCCTCTATCGAGAACAACCTTTCTTCCACATCCTTCCTGATAGAGTTTTCAACGTTCTCAAGATTGGGTTCATTCGCCTCGAAGACAGAACGATGTGGTCTTATCCGAAGAATTTCCCATTTGCTCCGATCTTAAAGACGGATACACTCAGATTCTATTGTATTATTTGATCACCAAATTAGAAGATATCGTTGATATTTTGCTTCCGAGTCTACCTATAAAAGAGCCATTTTTTTCATTTGTGGTAGATAATGAAAATTTCCTCCAATACCTACCGTTTTGGCTGCAGTGGGAACATTGGATTTTTCCAATGAATAAATAATGTGATGTATTCTTATTGGATCTATTGCAATGCGTTTATGTGATGCACTATGATAAATAAACAAGGACTGCATCAAGAGTTGAAATGACTTTGTTTCACTTCATTGATGCAATTTTCACAAAGTAAAAATATGGTGGAAAACATCATAGGACCTTACTCTTTCATGAGAATACATGATTGTATCGCCAAAATCGTTTAAAATGGCTTAAAAACGGGAAATTGGCTTTTTCAATACGTTAAATTTCTGTGATATTTTACTAAACAGTAGGTAACTTACGTATAGATTGGTAGTTAAAGAGGACGATTTTGGTGATCTTTTGAAACCAAGATTTTGTTTACTCTTAATAGATATAATATTAGGATTTTGTAATTATTTGATTTTTCTAGGAGAATAATATAGTTAAAATATAAATATTGATTCTCAGTAATCCATGTATTATGCATGAATAAATAGCATTCAAAATGTATGATCAACTATACCCATCACGTGAAACCTCCTGGCGACACCACCCTCTGGTGCCGTTCTAACACCAAGAAACCGGCGGTGACGCCAAATTATGATCGAGAGTGCGATAAATTCCTTTACCCAAAGGAGTAACTTCCACGATAGAACCCCAAAGGAGTCATGTCCACGATAGAACCCCAAAGGAGTCATGTCCACTACAGAACTTGATCAGAGGATGCACGTCCCTAACCTTACTTGGCCAAATAATCCAAGATGGTCCATCATGTTCCACTTTTTTTTTAATTTCAGAAACACTAAAATTCAACGAAACTATTATTGGAAGACCTTCTTAAAGACTACACCTTATAAAAAATTGAAGAGTTTAGTGGAATAAGCCATTATTTTAGGAATTGTTCACTGGTGAAAACTTCTTTTGCGTTTTTCTCAAAACTCCGTTTTTGGACATAGCGCCTTTGCGCTTTAAGGTATCGATTTGGCGTTTGCGATCAGTCTGTGTGATAGCAATCCTTATTACGAGCAACAATAAACCAAACGACTCTCTAATTTCGATATCTTACGATATTTTCATTAATTGTGAGGAATGAGCACTCAGTGATGATATTCCGTGATAATCATTATTGCATCATTTCCACACCACCAAATTGCCATAACTTGAGAATTGTGAGGACCGACGTTTTGATCTCATTCCTTCAGACTTAGAACTATTCGAATAAAAATAATTAATATGCATATGAGGAAAAATATGTAGGAGGAAAGAATTAATATATCTCAGATGTTAATAGCGTTTTTGAGGTATTTTTCTCTAAAAGGATTTCACGGGTTTTTCTCTTCCTTTTACTCGGGGAGATGACGCAGCTTTACGGGCGTCTGTCTCCAGAATGAGGACTCCGATGCAAAACCTCGTAAAACCCGACAGAAGTTGGACGGAGCGGTCTTAAGCGC
Organism: Apolygus lucorum; assembly: GCA_009739505.2. NCBI lineage: Eukaryota > Metazoa > Arthropoda > Insecta > Hemiptera > Miridae > Apolygus > Apolygus lucorum. Next base: position 3,445,356 of record CM019171.2, read on the forward strand.
TCAATAAACACGTTATAAAGGGTGGGAAACGGGGCCGTTAAAATTTATCCGAATTGAATATACCGAGGGAAAACATAAGTTCCTTTCTGGTAGGCGTTGTTTGATGGAGTCAATAAACCACGGGTAGCTCTCCAAGGTTGTAAAACAAGTCCAAGAGAAAGAGGACTCTGTAAAGTACTGAAGCTGAGTTGTGCGATGTGACGTTACATCTCGAGGACTTGAGTCGCCACGAGATACGACTATAGTTGTTTTCTTCTTTTCCGTACAAGGGCAAAACGAAGAACATTGAGCTTCTTGTTGATTACGAGTTGTTTCACGTGGGAAGTGCTGATTTATGTGTCACTGTGCACCCAAGTTAGTATCGAGGAAACTTGTCAAAAAAAAAAAAAAAAAATCTAAAAAAGTATTGTAAACTGAGATGAACTTGCACCTGATAGTATGACGGAGCGGATGGGTTGTTCATTGACTTGGATATTGACTGGCCTACGTAAGCATGAAAATTCCCACAATAATTTTAGTATGGAACATGCTTTAGCCACCACCTAACTGGGCAAAAAACGTGACGCAACTGTGGAACGAACGTAGCACGGGATTTTGTTATGGTTTTCAATAACAACCGACTCGTTTCTAGGGAGATGTATCGCCGTTTACCATTCGTCAAAAAGCCCTCAATTTACGCGTAAATTATATACTGCCAAAAAAAGCTGTAAATATGGACGAAGCTGGGATATACCTCTGATTTAAGATAACTGTAAACCACATTCGCGGTAAAAACCAACATCGATTTAGTAGATTTTTACGAATGTAATCAAATGATTTCAAAACCTAGGCGAGATTTTGTTATGAACGTATGTTCTCGATTTCTTAATAATAAGAATACCTTTGGGATATCAAGAGGTGAATGAAATGAGCAATTTTAAAGGCAGGCCCATGAAGAGCTAAATTAGGACGACAAACAACAAATTCCTCGTAAAATGAAACAGCAAACAAAGAAAACATGGCTAAAGCATCTTTGAGAGAAGGGATGAAGCAAACAGGGCCTGCATAGCAAAGGAAGAAAGGGAGCACATAATGGCAAACTGGCAAGATTTATGGACGGGAGAACATAGAGGAAGGTGGACTGCACGGCTGGTGCCAAACATTCAGACGTGGATGGAAATGAAACATGGAGAAGTGAGCTTCTTCCTTACGCAGTTCTTTACAGGACATGGACTTGTTTATGTCTACTTGCATAAAATTTGGAAGGCATCTACCAAAACAAGCATGAAGATGATGTGCTCCACACCTTCTTCAAATTTACCAAATGGGCGCCTGAAAGAGACCAGCTGATGGCAGACCTGGAGTTAGCTCCCCAGAGTTCAACACCAAAGTATGTTGTCAGCAGGATGCTGGAAGATGAAAGGAGCTGGACCGCTGTGGCAGAGTACACAGATAGCATCCTGGCAAGGAAGATACTCTTAGAACGAGAAAGAGAGATGGGGGATGGAGCATTTGTTAAACGGTTCCGGGCTGAGTTCCAACATGGGAGAAAAGGAGGTATTTTTTTTAGTGGGTTTGAATACCACATAACCGGAAGACGCGGATCCTTCCAGGAATCTTATGAGATCCAACTACACCTATGGATCTTAATATTTCCTCACCTGCCTGCCGAAGAAAAAAAAAAGAAAAAAATCATGTTCCGGGGAATTTTGAAATGATGATTCATCGAATGATGTTGTAATCAGTAGTTTAGTTTTGTTTCCAAAATTTTATTGTTGCCTACTATCTATTAATACTCCTAAAAATTTTGAAATAGATTTTTTTTGTTATTGCTGATGCTTTATTTGAAAGTTTTCGATTTTATACAAATTGAATGGGAACCAGATAGAGAGTATGAGTTGGTGGGTGCTCTCTCCTCAAGTATAACTACCGTTGAGCTTGTGATGAAGGAAACATATTTTCCGAAAGCTAGGCGATAACAGCGTTATTTCTGGATGACCCCAGTCCCGATATTTGACAATTTATTTCTAGATTGATTCACCACCTGAGATGTGGTCAGAACCATCGATTGGATGCTAGGAGTACATTCTCTTATCCTCGATAGAATTAATAGAGTTTGACCAGAAACCTGATCAAGGCGGAAACGATCACGCTGATACACGCAATTTGGCTAAAAACAGTCAAATTTGGTGTAAATGAAGTCCCGAATAGTCTATCATTAGGAAAGCGGTGTCTTTTAGAATGATAGTTGATGAGGTATTTAAGGGAAGGTAAATTGACAAGATGATGATGATTAGAGTGGAAGTCGTGAGATCGTGTGAGGTCCACCACGCAACGTTTAACTGATGTTATGAAATGGATGTAGAGCGGATGCGCTGGAAACTAATTTCCCCAAGAATGTGCCTCCAGCCAGAGGCTATTGACAAGGATTTTGTTGAAAAATTCGAGAATAGTCTGTCATTTCGACGATAATGAAGACAACTTGACTATTAGGTACGAACTGTGAAAGCTGACTTTCAGATACCCATCATTTACTACAAGATTATAACAAGTCATCATCTTGTGAAATTTGTTAGACATTGGTCAGTCTAAAACTCTTTTAATTCATTCTTGGGTATATCATATGGGTAATTTGTGGGAGAAATGAGAGAATTATTATCATAAGGTCGAAACAGAAAAAAATTAAACTGAAAAAAAGTGGCACTGGTAGCGTAGTATAACACAGTACTAGGACGAAAAGTTGGACAAAGGGACAATAATCCAAAGATGGAAAAATAATAATTATTTAACTCTCTAATTTTATCAACCGAAATTCTTTGAACAAAAAGAGGAAAATTCGTTCGTACTGGATCAATTTCTTTCCATTATGAGAACCTGTAGCACGCAAATTTCCCCCCAAACCCTGCAATCGTATTCGGAATACGAAATAGCCTTGGATGGGAAACAAAGGAAAATGCAAAAAGGTGCTGGATGGACATTAGGAACCGAATTATACTATGTAAATTCCTCCGTGGTGGGTCGTCGGCAAGATGAGAAAAAAACTCGATCGAACGAGAAAGACTCCAAGAGGAAAACAAATGATTATTCGATGAGACATTGTATCCAGATTAATTACTTCGCCAGAACTGATTTCTTCTTGTTTCTCAAAACCTCCGCTACCGGTGGTCTATAGTTTCAAGGGAGTTTGAAATGTAAATTTGAACTTTTTAAGGGCCCGGAGTTCTTGCGGCGCCCCGAAGTTCGGCTTTGAGGAAAATTCTTTTTATTCGCGCGCGGCGCTCGTAAACTTGCGCGAGATTGATGTCCTAATCTGAAGGAACCGGATTTTTGAGGATCTTTTTCTGAATAAAGGATCTTCTCCCGGTAGAAAAGTTGAGACGTCACGGCTGAGGATGAAAGGGGTGAACGCATAAATATTAATCGTTGGATCGTCTAGCGCCCTCCTACCACGAAAACGAAGATAAATTACGATAAACGATTTTTTTTTCTCGACTGACGTCCCGTAAATAACGTGAAAACATTAAGTTTTTCGTTCATGCGGAACATACGCCGAAGGAGTTTTTTGAAGCGCGGAAAAAAATCCGGAAAAAAACCGCTTGGCTCAACAAGTCTTTAAAAAAAGTCTTAATGGTCTGTTGTTGGTTGTCTTGAAGGGGAATGTTTCCCATGTGTGGTCTGGAAGGATGGAGAGATGACGGGTGGAAGGGGTTTTTGAGGGATATCAACCCCCTTGGAGGGTGAGATAAGGGGGATATGGGGATTGAATGAAGTTCGTGTAGCGAAGTTGTGATCTGAGGATGAGTGATATGTTAATCGATTTTGTGATCGTGTATCAATCAAAATTGTATATGTAGAGGTACAAAAAATCAAAACCTGCATGGGTATGCAAAAAATTTTTGCTCCATGAGAAACGGAAATGGAACATGGATATGTCGAGAAAGCACCCTGATACATCAAAAATTCCAACCTTCATAAGGACGTTGACATCCCAACTATTCATGAAGTTCTTCGTACTACATACAGCCGTACTAAATACAACTCTAGACTCCTAAGACTTAACTAAGAAATTGGAAAACTAAAAGATTGCCAGTGGAATAATCAAAATCGAACAATAATTGCAAGAGAAAAATGGAGAATTTTTTAAAAATCAAAATGAGAAAAAAAAGTAAATTATCTTCCCCCCTGCAAATCACTCCTTACACACAATGCTTCACCTGAATGGAAACTTGTACATTTTATAGTATCCTCCGTTCATTACAGTTTACTAAAGATTACTTAGTAATTATCATGGACCCTTTATAGTATCCTAACATCTTTAAAGTATTCTCTCAATTGTGTAGTGTTTTCTACGATGTGTATTCCCCCCTACACTCCACAGTATCCTCCATTTTGAATAGTTTCATCCAATCGTTATAGTATCCACCCTCCGAACTGTACAGTGTACCTACAAATCTTTTTTTTTTCAGCATCCCCGCCATTTATAGTATCATCCGTATTTTATGATTGTCCTCCACATCTGCATAGTATCCTGCACCCTTTATGTGCAGGTGGGGGTAACTCCACCAATTAGAGTATGATACCCTATTCAGTCTACTACACCCATTATAGTGTCCTAACATCTTTAAAATATCCTCCAAATAATATAGTATTTCCCATTATGTGTATTTTCCTCTACTTTCCAAAATTTCCTTCGACCTATATAGCACCATCCACCATTTACAGTATCCAACAAGTACAAAGTATGCCATATCGACCTAACAACCTGCGCCAGTTAAAGTATCCATCTTCACACTATTACAGTATCCCCCCAATTGCAAAGTACTTTCAGCGATGTAAAAAAAGTTTCCTCTACTGTTCTCACTACCCTCCATTCCATACAGTTTTACCCACGCTTTATGTTTATCGCACCCTGTTGTGTAATGTACAATCCATAGAAAACGTAGTTGCACGCATTCCTATCCATTAGAATTGTCAAGAATGTAAAGAACATAATTGGAATGCATTTTACTTGATACTGTAGCAATTTTATTGCTCTACTGAAAAGTTGGAAAAAATGATATGGATTGTGTTGGTTCTCATCCATCCTTTATAGTATCTACCAACCTTTCACATTGTGCAGAAACCTTCAGCCAGTCAGAAATCAGGAGCCTTCGATGACGATCTCGCTAGAATGCAGGAGCCTCAGCAAATCAGGAGACAGGAGACTTATTGGAAAAAATTACGCTTTCTAGCCATATTCATGTCAATAGGTGATGATCTCTGATGAGAGTAATTTTTTGGGTGATTTTAAATATTTTTCCAACCCAATTCTGATCGAATACTGATGGTAGTACGCTGGTCCCTTGATCAATAAGACGATTCAATTGAGACATGTTTATAATAATGCTACCATGTGATTGCTACTATAAAAATTAATAATATAATTATTTCTATTGTTTCAGGTAAGAACGTTATTCATGAAGAAAACCTCCATCCTCGTCGATCTAGTAAGTCCCATGTTAGAATAAGTGATTACTTGTTTTATAGATGAGTTGCACTCTTCGGTAGTACATTCATCAATTAGTTGTCCAAATTTACCATCATCTTGTGACCACGCTGATGGTCAAATAACAATATTGATGTAGTTTCTTAATGGGTAAACATATTTTTTCGGACCCTTCTCAAGCTGTTCTCCGCAAAATACTTTCTCAATTTAATTTATCGCAAGCCAGACCTCAAAAAGATTTAAAAACCAGATAATAATTATAATCAATTACTCGAGAGGGCCTTTGAACCCCAGATCCTCCTAAGTGCTCTTCTAAGGGGTCGAATTGAACTCCTTGAATTGCGCCAACTCAACTCGAAAAAGAATGAATCTCCCTAGAGAGGCGGGGCAGTCTTAGATTGAAAAGAAGATAATAGGCATATTTCAAAAGACAAATACACAGGACGATCTTCCTTCTAATTAAACTGCCCCTATTTTTCAAAGTTTTAATTACTAAAAAGATGGCTTGACTTAGCGGGGCTTCTTTCCTCCGTATTTTTTCTTATCCTTTATCTTTCAACTTGAAGGGTCGTGGAAGAGCAATGGTGTTTGAATGTGCCAATTCTTCTCGGAGTGGTTCGAAAAAAACCGGACTGTCTTTTTTTGGTACATCTCGGGACAGTTGAAATTGTCGGGGAAAATGAGAGTTTAAATGGACAAGTCGACATTGCAATACTTACCTAATTTTAAAAAAAATTAAGATCATTATCAGGTGTTTAGTGAAGTACACTGCTACTCCAAAATCGGGCAGGAATTGTGACGTTCAATACAAAATTATTGAAGGAATTATTACCAACTTATTATGTTATAATAATGGTACCTAATTATATTTAAGGCTGAACTAATTTACGTCCCTTTATTTCCATGTGTTCGAAGAGTTAGTATGGTGATTGGGCATTCAGATCGACGATCTCACCTCTCAAGCTAACTTCTCTGTTTATTCAAGATTCTTGAAGGTGAAATTCGGAACTCTGCCTTTTGGGGATCACGGGGAAGAAAATGGACTGAGGTTGAGGTTCAGATCAGTTTTGAACGAAGAGCTAACATGCCGTTTAGGAGGAACTCGGATTGATGGTTTGAGTCCTCAAGCAAGGTACTTTCTCTATCTATCATGAAGTGCTAATATGGCGATTATGAGGAACTTAGATCGATGGTTTGAGTCCTCAAGCTTGGTACCTTTCCTGTTCATCATGAAGTGCAAATATGGCGATTTTGAGGAACTCAGATCGGTTATTCAGATTGATGATTTGAGTCATCAAGCTACTTTCTCTATTCATCATGGAGGTGAAATTTGGAACTCCACCTCGGGAATTGACATCAGTAGAGGATCAGATCAGCTGTAACGAAGTGCAAATATGGCGATTTTGAGGAACTTAAATCGGTTATTCAGATTGATGGTTTGAGTCCTCAAGTTACTTTCTATATTCATCGTGGAAGTGAAATTTGGAACTCCATCTTGGGAATTGGGATCAGACCAGCTGTAACGAAGTAGAAATATGGCGATTATGAGGAACTCAGATTTAGTGCACAAGCTACCGTCTCTGTTCACCTTGAAGGTGAAGTTTGGCATACTGTCTCTTGGGGATCATGGGAAATGTACTGTGGGAGAGGTTCAGATCAGCTGTGTTCAACAATGCCATTAACAATCTTGTGGAACCTTGTTATCTCATGCTCTTCATTCACAGCTTCATGATATTATGATATAGTTCCCTCAGCTGAACAAACTGTTCACGTAAGGTACAGTATTGGAGAATCAGGCGTCGACTTTAAATTATAGAACCTCACATTATTCAAACGAACATACTCATGATTCCAAGACTGGTACAATTATAGGGGAAGGACATCTACCGGGTAGTTGGGCAGTATAGCTCCCTCACAGCAGAACCACATTGACTTCATAATGAAGATTGACGTCGATGGCTCGAAGTAATAGTAGAAAGTGGAAGTGCCCACTTCGTGGAGGAAAAGATAGGTCACGTCTACATCTCTCCTGACCATCATTGTTGTTTGCTTCCCATCGACAAGTCATTCCCCCGAAAGGATTCGACAGGAGTCTATTGAATGAAATCTCTCTCAGGACCTTCCGCCGCCATTCAGAGCTATCTTCATCCTCTCGGGGAGATCTCTTCTTCGTTTTTTTTTTTCTCTCCTTAGAAGGAAACGGTCATTCGGTGGCTCACGTCATTGGACGTGTCTTCCTTCTTCGCACGTGATCGATTGTCACCGTTATCACGTGTAAAGTGAGTTCCGTATTCAGAAAAATATCAACCAATGACCATTTCGTTGATTAGGCTCGATTAAAGTGTCCAGGAGCCTCCGAATAAATAATCGAGTTTCGCCTCACAAAAAGCTTCTACGGAAGCAAGATCCAAGTAGTTGATCATTGACGATGTGAAGATATTCGCCTTTCGTGCTCAAAATAGGAATTGGTATCGTTAATAAAGTATCGATATCTCATGTATCATTTGGCATGAGTATTGATCATTCAAGATATCAAGTATCGATACTTTAGTGTGACAAAATATCGACATACCCAACATTCTCAAGGAAAATATTCTTCTGAACAATTTTTATTCATTTCTCATTATAAAGAGTCCAAGCTGAGCGTATTTACACAATATACCGTCATTTATAAATAATTGTGAATATATTAGTTATTCAACATTTTCTCCATGATTTAAACCGCGTAATGACCCAGCAGCCTCTTTACTTTCTTTATCTTTTCATTTTTCAGCCATTACGTTGAATTTGAGAATTGAATGTAACAAACAATATCGACTCCAAACTATCGATATCCAAAAATATCAGATCAACACTAAAATGTCGAGTATTGGTACGAAAGTATCGACATTTCGAAATATCGGGTATCGATACCCACCCCTATATCCACCCTAACTGGACTCATCTACTTTGTTTGGTAGTAATGATGGGAAAATCCTTGAAGTTTTGAATCATCTCATCCTACGGTTGTACCTACATTGGAACTAATTATCTCAGGTATTGGAATTTGTTGCATCATTCGCTGTACTCCAGTAAAGCTGGTCTCAAATGACATGAATGATCACTCTTCGCGTCAAACGCCGTGTTGGTTTCACACGAGTGGCGATTAGCCCCTTGGGTGGGCCGGGGGCAGTCACACGTGGTTACATCCCCTTCGCCCTTCCACTCCCCCTCCACGTGGACAGAAAAGAGGTAAATCACGTGGCAAATAAGGGACACGTGTAAGTTTCCTCGTATCTCGTTAACGTCTCTTTCATTTTCCAAGGGGCACCCGGCCTCTTAGACCCGTTACACCCTCACTACTGTCTTTCGGTACGACATCGTTCTGTCTCTAATTTTTTTTGTTCGTAAGAGGTTTTGTATTTGTGAAGCTTCCGACACCGATGCGGGCCTAACAGGGTAATATGTCGAAAATGACGGGTCCGTCAGACCGTAACGCCAGCTGTTTGTCACAAGGCATCCTCAACATCCGTGTAGTTGGTCAGGAGTTCATAACATCTTTGTTCTGCGGGTGCTTAAAAAAAACCCGGTAGTTTAAAAATTAAAAATGTCATAATCTTCCTATTTTTTGATTAAAATCTATAAAGAAGCAAAATTGAGTACATGTATATTTTTTATTCCATTCAAAAATGTCTAATTTTACTTCGGAACAAGTCAAGTCAGAGTTACCTCATAAGCTAACCCAGTTCTTCTCTTGACAAACATTGAAGCCTCGGCATTTACCAAACACAACCAAGTTTTATGTAGTGAAGATCATCTGTAGGGTGTAATACGTATGTTCCTGCTAGCCTAAGGATTGATTCTACAACTAATTTATGACTTTTTTTAACCCACCTTGAAATCCGACTTTTTTCACTTTTAAGATCAATATTTCACTTTTTCGTGTTTTCGACCTTGTATAATTAAAATTTTAATAACTCCTTCAATTTACTAGATAAATTCAAATTTGACGATACCATTGGAAAGAGCGTTAAATTTCCTCCCCGAATAGTAAAATCTCGGAAATGTACAGTTTTTTCAAAAGTATGTAAGCCTAACTGAACCTGCCGGTTAAGTTCCCACTGTAACCCCAAAAGTTAACCCAAAAGCTCAGCTTTCCAACGGTATGGTCAGAATTGTTTCCAATATTTTATTAGTGGAGAAAACCGCGCTTGAATGAGAAAAAACGTCATTTTTTTCAACGAAATCGACGGTTTGACGGGAGTATTCAGGGTTGGATAGAGTCAGAGGAGCGTCGGTGGAGGGGACCCCCCGAATCCTCCCGTCAAACCGTCGATTTCGTTGAAAAAAAAATCACGAATTTAACGCTCTTTCCAACAGTATAATTACATTTGAATATTGACTTAGAAACAAGGGAGTTATGGCTGTTATAATGGTTTAAGGCCGAAAATACAAAAACTATCTTAAAAGTGAAAACAGAAGAATTTTAAGGAGGTTTAAAAAAGTTAAGAGACAAAAAATGACTACAATTAGCTGTAGAATCAATCCTTAGGCTATGGTAGGAACATTATAGGTGTTACACCCTGTATATGCAATAAATCAAAACATCCCTACTGAAAAAGATGAAAGAAAATACTAAACAAAATTTGCATATTTGTTAATTTAATTAATTTTTTGTTGGTTTGTTTTATTTATTTGTTTGATTTTTTAAATATGAAGTATTTAATACTTCTTGGGAGATAACCAGAAGATTTAGAAGAGATTGATTGAGTTGGAGGTGGTAGATAGCTAGAAGAAGGAAGATTTTGTGGACGGATTTTGTCAGAGGGACTTTGTGGTTTTCGTGGATCTGAGATCGTCTATACGCATCTACCAGGAGGTGTTCTTGTCAGTTTTTTGGATAACTGGCAAAGCGCCTACCATTAAAAACAAACCTCGGAAAAATCGAATAAGCAACTTTGCCAACAATACTAAATACGAAGAAATTATTGTCCAAGAAGAGAACAAATGTGATTTTCTTCTCCTTCTTCACTTTCAATAATGTTGATGACGTTGACGACAGACGTCGGCAGTGGTTCTGAGTTTTTGGTAGTTTATTCTTCCCATTTGACTCATTGATGATGTGAAAAAACCCGATCTTCAAAAAAGACACGTTTTTGACACTTCTGCCCCAGTTCGTATGCACTGGTAGGTTTGGTCGTCATTAGTAAATTTTTTATTGAAAGCACTACAATTCATCTTGATTGTAGTCGTGTTTCTTCAGCTTACCACTACAAGTTCAGGAATGATTTTTTTGAGCTGGCAAGAAACCGGAAAATGTTCCTGAACTTTAGTTTGTAACCACTTTCTCAATAATAATTGACAAAATCTATCCGTCTAAAATGGTCTTGACTGCATTTTACCTGCTGAAATATAATCGTTGTATTTGAGCTAGTAGTTTTGGAGAACTAGGTGCAAGAAAATGACTTTGAGGAGTCAAAATACTGCAGAGTACTGGATCTGTTTGAACTCCCCGCCCGTTCCTGGCCATTAGTTCAAATGCGCCCGCACACCTCTAGTTCTAAAGCCCACTTACAGAGGTCAGCGCTATCGCCCCCTTCCACCGCAACTTTGTTCAATTGCAAACCTGAACATACGAACCAGTGCGAGTAAATATAAGTACAATTAAAGAACTAAACAAGTACGGAAATAAGATCATTTTCCCACCGAGTGCTCGTTCCAGAACGGCCAGCAAAAAGCCCGGGTTCCCTGTCCGCCATCTTAGCTCACTCTTGTTCTGTTTCACCTGCTCTCGCTCGCTCCGATCTTTTCTCGCTTTATTCAAGTACCGCCAATATATTGTACAATAAATAACCTTTACCGTATTTATTGCGCTGTTCTCGTTCTTCCGTTTCTCCCGAGGTATCCAACAGGGTCTCCATATATGTTAAATTTCTCTATTATAGAACGTAATGATGCTTAAGTGATTTGGTGTCATTATGAACGATTGGACTACATTGAATATCAAAAATTACTTGGATTGCGTCTTGATGATTACTATCGAAAAAAATGGACCCAAAACAGCAAAATGACGTAAGCCGTCTGGACCTCTCATCCCACCATTACAATAACAAGGCCCTTTGAAGGGAAAGGACTAGCACGGCAAGGTTCCCTTCTCGTTACTTCACCGCCCTTTCCTCAAACACTCCGCGCCCTTTGACGTCCCTTTCTTTGCAGTTATAATGGGTCTTTTGTTCATTCATTAACGCTTCCTCTCCCGCCTTGAAAACCTCATCGTCAATTTTCGACGTCCTTTTTGAACGGGTTTTCGACGGTTGGGTTTTGTCGGATAAACAAAAGGTTCAATTTGTACCGATGAAGCTGGAAAACCCGCTCAGTCACACCTGTAATATCAACCCGTCAGATCTGTTAATATCAATTCTTTGAACGTGTGATACGATGGCTCAATCTTGAATGAAAATACCCATTATTGTCTTTCTCAAAGCAGTCGTATCTGACCTGTTCTTCTAAGAAGGGTCAAACAGTGCAAGATGAAAACCCCGTTTTGCACAGTCACTCCGTTGGTCGCTTCCGCTTTAGGAAGGTAGAAACTACCTGTTTAATAGAGAAACTTGTTCTTTCAAAATAAAAATTTTCATGTAGGTATCTCTGTCCATTTCCCTCGGGAAAAAATACGCAATAATTATCCTTATTCAGAGAAATTTTCGGAGTTTGAGTGAATTCGTTCAGCGTCATACAATCAATTCGTTGTTACCTTAAATACAGTAAACTCAAATTGAAGAATCATGGGTGTGAGTGGTTAAATAACGAAACTAAAACAGAACAAATTATAGATAGTAAGGCCTTCACATTCAAACCGAACTGAGTGATCTCCTTCTTTCGTCAAGATGTTCTTGAAAATCAGTAAATTTTCTTAGGTGAGACAGTTTACGATGCCTAATTTTTACTTTTATTCAAATTTAATCGAAGTTTGGTAAGTACAGTGAGAGCAATTATCTTAATTTGATTTGTCATTGGACGAATTTAAAAAAAATTTTGATAAGTATTGAAAAAGAGGTGAAAGTATGAGTATTTTAACAACAATATTACGATCGCTGTTGATGTTTGTACAAAATGCATTAACCTGAAATCAGAAAAATAGTATAAAAGGAGCTTTACTAGTGATTTTTGTTTACATACCTAGGTCTCTAACAAAGCGCTTTTTGGTTTATTATTTTCAATAATGAGCCTTTGGAATTGACCAAGAAATTTTTTTTTTAACACACCTTCAAAATTTGATGGTTTACGTTTCAAGGCACGTAGAATCCAAAAATCGAATAAAAATTTGTCCGTCCGTACGTGGCACTTTTGCCACTTAGCATTGACCGATTTGATGAAATTTGGTTTGTAGGCTCCATTTGGGGTCTAGTTGTGCCCCGAAGATTTTGGTTGATGTTGGTCACTTCTAAGGGTTCCAAAATGAATTTAGAAATTTTGAAAACTCCCTAACTCAAAAAATTTTGGTATAAAGGTATTGTTTTTCCTTCAATTTAAGATTCTATAGAATTTTTAGAATTTTTTGAGACCACGCGGAGCTCTGTAGGACAAACCGTTCGCTCCCTACGAGAATTTAAGGGTTTTACGTACGATAAATCAGAAACACGAGTGTGAATCGCAAAAGAGGCCTAATCTCCGTTCAAATGTTAGCTGCCAGAAATGCGATCGATGTTTTTCTTCTTGTTGGATGGTTGGTGGCTTTGCATACGAGTGATCTATATAAAAATAATAAACCATTTTGTAATAATTTGCAGCGTTTTTCCAATTATTTGTGAAGTCAGGTTCCCAAATCGTCTCAAATTATTTATAGGTACTATTCCGAAAATTTTCAATTTTTGTACACGTTTTGTCCTCAACCAGGACTAAAATAACAATTTACAAAAATTTTAGTTTTTAACAGAATGTATACATAAAATATTAGTTGGAATCAAAATTTCTGGTGCTTGAACAAAACCCTTACCTACTAGAAACAAGAAGTTTTTCAAAACCATATTTCTATAGTAAACAACTTAATGAAGGGATCTTAAGCAACTCGAGACTCTCAAAAATCAATTATAACCACAGGAGCAGCAAATAATAATAATAATAATAAATTGATTACAATGCATGAATGAGCTTGAAGTTGGGATATCTACCGATGGAATCCACGATGGTGCGAGTGTCGCTGTAAACTAACCAAAAATGACCGCTTTCTCGCTTATTTCCCATCTAAATGTCACAATAACATTATCTGTAGAACTTGTAGTTGTTGTGGGACCGTCAATAATGTCTCAGAGAGGACCCTAGCGACGACAAGCACAGTTCAAAAGTTGTGTACAGTATACAGCACAAAGGGACTGAAGGGGTTAAGTAGAAGCCTTTTGCTACACCTAGATATTCCTTACTATAACACCGATAGGCGATAGTAGGTAATTCACGGGTTGTCGGGGGTCATTCGTTGGATACGGTAATTACCGAGAGGCATGCCTCATAATTACGTCCGAAGTTGCCTAATGATGAGTTATTCACCGTAGAGGAGACCGAATCGCCTTTCACTTCATAACGAACTTCAAAATCGGCCCTTCCAGATTCGATATCCTAAGGGCAAAAAACAATTTCCGATTCAAGAAAAACTGCTCTTTGTAAGATTGGAGGCTGTTTTTCAATCGCAGACGAACCAACACACCAAAAAATCCGACAAGTGGGGTGGAAAATGAATTTCTTCCCCGAGAATAACATAATTCCACTGACTAGAGCTCTCTCTACCTAGGCTTTTGAGGTAACTAGATTTTTTAATACGAAATGAGAGAAGTAGGAAGAGTCTCTTATCGAGATTATGATGTAGAGAGTTTCTCCAAACAACGAATCTACGGATTTCATAGAGGACCTACCTACCCTTCTAATCTCAATAAAATACTATTCTTACAAGAATAAATTATTGAGATTATTATAGGGAGCCAAAATAATTCGAATGTTATTCAACTTTCATTGTATCAAGGTGTTTCTCTGTACGTCAGTTATTTTCAAAGAATTTACTGTTTTTCTACCACAAAACATGGTCAGTACAGCCCCGATCGATGACTACATTACCAGTTTTCACGCAGCGGGGAATGTTGTAGCTCCACTCAATCGTTCTTCAAACATTCTTCATGTTTTGTACATAAACTGCGTAGAATTACAGGGTTGCGGTGATTGCTTAATTGATTACGTCGAACCATCATGAGTTCTGAATCTATTTTACACAGAATTTATGTTGATTAATCTCTCTTGTGTTCATTATTCTCACAATGAGTGCTGCCTAAACCAGAAAAACTAACATCGACCACTACTTCACCAATACCAACAAGCGCGTCTGAGTCGTACAATTTTCCAAAAGTCGCTCGAACATTTTAGTTTAACCTACAATCACAGGAACTTAAGTTATATCGATCTATACTTAGTATTGGGAAGAATAAAAGTCAATTTTATCACTGGTGAAGGTTTCAAAAACTCATTTTTTTTTTTTTAAGTTCTCAATCCTTCAATAATACATTTTGCTTCTATTACTAACTGAAGCCCATCAGGAGTAAGTGCCTCCAGAAAAACATCCATTACTCACCGGTAGACGACATTACCCAAGGCACGACTGATGATTTTGATTGGAGGACAATATCACGTGATTATTGACGGCGGAGGACTCATTCACATCAAAGTAAACGCTTGTGAGGTGTTCTATATGGGAATAAAACATTTTGAATTGAATTTGGCGTGCAACCGGCACAATCCATGGAATGTTCGTCAAAATCGGATGAAAAGTGCAGAATTTATGATTTGCGTGTAGGCTACGGAGATAATAGGTTGAAAACAAAATAATAGGGTGAAAGGATAATAATCGCCGTTCATCCTCGTTCCGGTTTAGTATATCAGGAAATCGAAGGCGCAAGAACTTGAAAAGTTGTTCCTAAATTTGAAATTTTGAAGGATTTTAGAAATTCATTAGTACACGGCCCTAGGGAATTGAAAAACTTAAATATTGCCGCTGCAATCATCAAAATCGAACAATAATTGCCAGAGAAATCTAGGAAAACATGGGAAAACCTGTTTATTCAGAAGTTCTTCCCATTTTTCTTCGACAATTATTGTTCAATTTTGATGATTCCAGCGGCAATATTTCAGTTTTTCAATTCCCTAGGGCCGTGCACTAATGAATTTCTAAAATTCTTTAAAATTTCAAATTTAGATACACCTTTTCATGTTTTTGCGCCTTCAGTTTCGTGAAATACTAAGAAAGAAGGGCTACCGACTGAGAAGGTTCTTGAGGTTCAGATGAATAAAGACACTTCGTTAGGCCGACATTTCGGTATATTTATATACCATCTTCAGGACTATAATGAACATTAAAAAACCAGAGGAGTATAGACATACAGCAAAACGTCGTTCTTGCATGAATCATTAAAACTCACATTTCAACTATAGATTATCATGATATTTTTACATAACTTGTATCCGACTGAACCTCAAGAGCCCTAACACCTATTGTCATTATCAAGCAGTCGAAAAATTAGAACCATATTTAGCTACGGAGATACGCAATGACAACTCCACTAGTTGAGTCTACATCTTCCAGGAGGAGTATGAAGGCTGGCCGATATTGAAGCAGCGGAGAAGAGAAAAAAAGTCGTAAATTGATTGGAATCGCGATAAGGCTCATCGAGGTGGAGAAGTGAGTTTAAAAGGGCTTGACGAGCTCTTTACAAACCTAGTAAACATAAGGACAACATGAGGGCGTCCACTTGTAGCCTGGGGGCGATTGAAGAGTATGACCCGGGTACTAAAAGGGGTGCTTGAGACTTCGTCTCAATTAATCGAACAAAGCAGGCTTGAAGTGTTTTAATTTTAAGGTCGTCAGTCGAGAGAGACCCTCTGTGGGATCATGGGAGTAATGGAATGATCACGTGACCCCAATAATCGTAAAAGTAACATTTAACTCCGTATAAGAACTGTCAACGGTCATCAACAACGAATCAATTATACATGTACGAGCACCAGCTACACGCGTTTGCATCTTCGGTACATGACTATTTATCACGCCTGTTTGTCTGCTCTGTCTTTAATCAGCCTCGTAGGGGGGATATTGGGATCTATTCCCCAAATAGAAAGATGGACCACATCAATGATGAGGAAATCTGTAAATCCAGAGATCCAAGATTAATGGACCACACATCAACAGCCATTTATTCAAACAATTTCCTACAAAAACGCCGTAATTGTGAATATTTATTGTAGAGTACTTTCTTCCTCACTAACAATGGCAGAAAACCTTCAAAATTCGTTAAGCAGGCCATACAAATTGTTTTGAAAAAAAAAGCATTTTGAGAAGTTAGAATTTTTAGTGCGTATTTTGCTTTCACGAGCTTTTAAAATGATTTTGATTCCTTGTCTTTTGGCCTTTTTACGTGCAGAATCATGTATAAAAAAATGGTTCGATTCTGATAAGGTGATTTATACGCAGCTGATGATCTTGCTAAGTACAAATCACTGATATTGGTCCATATTAATCCATCCTAAGGTAAGGGACCAAAAAAATCCCAAAAACGGTCAAAATCCATTTATACAGACCTTGGAATTCAGTGGCACTTTGATGTACTCCGAGGCATATTGGATTCACCGGTAACCAAATTGATGATAACTATGGTCTAGAGTCAGATAAATGGAATTCCCTAAAATGTCGATTATTATGCTTGAATTCGGAGGGTAGGAGTCGGTTCAAGAATGATTGCTGATTTCAATAATGAACCTTTAGAATCGAGCAAGAAAAAAAATCACCCCCCCCCCACCCCCGCCCCCAAACTCAAAATTTGATGGTTTTCAATTGAAAATGAAAAAATCCAAAAATCAAATTAAAAAAAAATCCGTCCGTTATATTATTTATAATTATGCTGGTCAGAAGGAGAGTAAGACCACTTTACCAAAATCTGGAATCTAGGAAAGATTTGTTTTCACAATTTTCTATGGGGAAGCTACACTGACCACCTAACTAGGCAGACTTTTTTCAGGTTTTTAAATTTAATTGTTCATTTAGTTTTAATTTTCATAATATTCCTTTTTACAACTGGGCATAAATATGTAAAAATTAATGTACGTTTGATATTAGAAATGCAATTAACAAAAACATTATCCAATCACCCTGCTTTCTGTTCTCACGGCTATCGTCTTAAAGAGCAACATCAAACACTCAGAACAGCTGAAAGTAGAAACTGAAGTGACCTCAATAAATGTGACGACTAAGAACTCCAATATTGCTAATATAATATCGAATATTGACCTCCTAGAAGGAGTAATGATTGCTGATGATTTTTCAAATTTATAGTTGCTGGTCAGGAGGAGGAAAATCACAAGCTGGGTTGTTGAGTTCTTCTCAGTTTTTCGCACCATCAGCTTCTATTTGTCTTTGCTGCTCTTTGCGGGGTTTTACATGACAGCCCCCCACCCACCACCCCCTGACACATCTGTTGGGACCTTTGGCAGCATTCGCTTTCAATCAACTTTCTATTATGAAAGTTTTCAATCATTGATGCTCAAAAATACAACAATAACTTTTTTTTTAACGTGATTTATTATTGCAACTGAATATTAAATACAATCCATCTAGCAATATTACATATCATTATTACACTCCTTGAGAGCCCGTTCACAGTAAAACGCAGTCCCTTCTCATAACAGAAGAACAATAACTGGTTTGAATTTTCCTTGAGGGAATTTTCAGTTTACTCCAAGCTCAAAGAACCCATTTCTATTGAGGGATTATTGTATTTTATGAATGTAGATTTCTATTTCTGGTGCCATGAACCCTTGCGAAATATTAATGTCCACATCGCAATCTTTGTTTCCCAAAGATCAAAATTAATCACTCTGATTAGAAGTAGAAAGAACATGTGTCCAAGCACCCAAGTATATCGAGAATCTCTTCGAAACCTATCACTTGCATTCGACAGAGTTCGATCGTAACCATCACAGCACGCGATGAAGCTGATCTGATCGCCTCCTAATAATAGAGTGAGCGTCGTTCGGAGACCAGAAATCACTGAAGGGAATCACCCTAGGAGAGAGTCTCAGGATCACGGTCATCTTTGAACGCCGATTTCTGGTATTATCTTGCGCAGCGACCAGAGAGCCCTTCCAAAAAAAAATCGTTTCGGCAGAGGCGGCTTTGGGTCTTTTTTAAAGACAGTTCCCGAACGGGAAATGACAATGATTCGGCTCAAGAGCCGTTGGAATGGACCGATCATCCTGTGATCATCGTCTGATCATCAATCTCGAGCCCAATTTTCTTCGTAATAAGAAATAAAGTGGTGCGATCGGGTCTTCCTAAGCTGCAGAGCGATCTAATCAAAAATAGATAGGCGTGTTATAACTAGTGGAACGAATCGATTTTCCAAAATAATCCTATCATCCATGCTTAAAGGAAACTTGTTGGAACAAACAAGAGCACTTGTCGCAATCCCCAAAATATTGTTTTTTTTCGCGCTATCTGTAGTTTGCAAGTGATGTAAGTACTACCTATTTAATTCAAAAGATATTTCGATCACAGAATCCATAATTTCCCTGAAAATTATTTGTTCCACGATAATCTGAAGGTTGAGAAAATAATATTAGTGACTTGCATCGCGGGAAGATTATGGGGGGACATACTAACCTAAAACAGAACTCTCTGGTATGGAGACAACGAAGAACTCCAGTTTTTAGTCCCCCCCTCCACTCTTTCTTATGACGTGGCAGTGATTTTGTTTTAGTCTCCTCCCAGGAAACCCTATGGTAGTAGAAATTGTGGAGAAGGAACATGCTGATGCTGAGGAACAGAGCAAGTAAGCAGGAAGTAGTAAAAGCAACTCTAGTAGTAAAAGCAACTCTAGTAGTAAAAGCAACTCTAGTAAGCAGGAAGCAAACTTCATAATTTTGCTGGTATGAACGCTTTTGCTTGTTCTCATTCATGTGGAGAACGCTAATTGAGCTGTATTATCCTATCATATGCATGATATCGTCCAGCAGAGCCCAGACCAGGCTCCTTGAGCTCCTATGACTGAGTCACAGAGCTCTCTAGTGAGCGGAAAGTGAACTGCACTGTTTGCGGTATAGTCGCTTTTGCTTGTTTTCAATCCTCTGGAGTTAGCTAGTCTGGTTGTATTTTCCTGTCAAGATTACGGTATTATGAGGAGATTACGAGGAAACTCGACCCATTTATGTTTATCTATGACTGAGCTTTGTACTGAGCGAAGAGTGTTCCCCTGTGAAGACACACTAATCTGGAGCACAAAAATAACATCAAGTGCAGTTTTAAATCTTCGAAGCAGCCACTAACATCCTCTTTCCTCGTTAATTGCAACAGGCAGCAGGGCGATCTGGAGAACCCCAAACCATCTCATTATAGCCCATGTTCTGGACTCTAACACAAAACGGTCTTGGTCCCTAGAGACACCTTTGCTCTCCCATTCCCTATTTTTAAATGCAATCGATGACGTCAGACGATTAGAACAGACGTTTCAGACAAAGGTCGGCATTTCCCCATGGTGTTCCCGGGTTTCTCGATCGCGTCATCAAATTATCAAAGACAGATAGCGTACCGGTCTGAAACATTCTTCGAGGAGTCCCAGTTTGTGTTACACCTCCAGAGAATGTTGTAACAATAATAGAGGAACAGTTGGCTTGGATGACGTCCCAACTGCCGATTCTCCTGAAAGGAATGACTGATCTTCTGCCAACTTTTTTTCCTGTCTTCTCAGCGGTTTGCAGTGAGAGGTGACCCTCCAATATGTCACTGGTGTTTCATGTCTTGCTAGAATTTCCGGTTCTGATGAACTCGATCGAAACAAATGAGGTTCAAAATTGATGTCATTTATCTCAATTTTCATCGCTTTAATTTGCCTCGGAACCATCGATTTTGCCTCGAGTTCTTCAATGAAATTAAAAGTGATGTACAAACAAACAGTGAGCGCCTGTTAATGGTGAAAGTAGAATTGACCATTGGTTGAGAAAGTGAAGGGCTTAACAATCTAGTGGATGTATAGAGAGATAGACTATGGATTCTACTGGTACATAGAAATGAAGTAGGTTGGGAGGAACAACCAATGCCAATGAAGGTAGACATAGTGAATGGGGCTCAAACTCAAACCCAAAGGTTTGGTAAACGTTTTGAATGGGAAAACCTGGATATGTCCTGAGACTGGAGGTCTTTTCCGAAAGTGTTAGGAGAAAATGTCACGATTTCCGATGGTAGTGGGCTGTTTACGACTTGCCACGGAGGTCGACAGTACGATGGCTTCCAGGGTTTGGAAATTCAGGTTGGAGGTTTTGAAATGGGGTGGATGATACATAGGTCACCTATGAGAGGTGATTTGCAGTGTGATGTCTGCCAAGAGAGATGCACAATATAAAGTATGCTAAGGTAGGCGCTAGCACGATGGCTGCAAAAGGGATGGACAGTACAAACTACCATGAGGAATGATGAACAGTGAAAAGCCTGCCATGAATAAGCATTTCAGGAAACGGTGAGAGGTATAATATCTGCCAAGGGGTTGGGCGATAAAGTTATCTCTTTGAATCAATTCCCTCCCTTATTTGGTTCTAAGGTCGAAATTTGACCATTTAATGAGCTCATAGGGGCGAAACCAATACAAATTATCTCTTGATTATGGATCTCTTGAATCCTCAGCAGTCGCTCTGAATCAGCGTCAAAGACTGAAGTGTTTCGACTTTACTCAAGTAAGACATACCTGGTTTATAACTAACGGAAACTCCACAACGTCGGAAGGATTCAAGAGCGTAAAACACTCCGTAGAACACCAAATGGATCGTATCGTTAACTCGGAGCCGAAGTTCATCGTTAATTGGCGCATTATAAACTTTGGGTAAAACGCTTTTCCCAACGAGCACGTGAGCCAAACTTATGACAACGATCGGAGGAAAGGTGGGAAGCGACGCAGCGAGTCGGGCTGACGGGATGGGCTCTGAGGGTTAACGAACCAAGTTTTCGTCGTAGCGCCTTTATCGGGCACCGATGTGTCTCGATCTAAGACAAACTTGTTTAATGGGTTCCTTATCGAAGACGAAGAGGCATTTTTCGAATAAAACTGACCTGGAATCCAACAAACATCAGCAGTAAGTATGTAGTAGGTTTAGAAACATAACTTGTGTACTGATAAATGATTACACGAACAAAATATTATTCCAACTGAGCTCAAACAAGTAGCGACGCCTCACTGTTTTTGTATCTCATTGTGATCATACGAGACATATAAAAGGCCTTTGAGGTAACAAAGAGTTGGAGATGAGTGGGGATGCAATCATAGTTATGTCTGCTATTTTCTAAAGTAGAAAAATTATTGGAGTTTGAAGAACGCATTTATCAGGCGGAGGAGTTTTTTCAGACCTATTTCTGGTAGTTCTTTGAGAATTTTTCCAGTTATGAGACATAGCCTGGAGATTTTTTAGGGCTGAGATTATTATAATCCTATCTCTTGGGTGGTGACAGGCTGAATGTCTAAGACAACTTCAAAAATGATACAAACTAATACAAGGGTACCACACTTTCACTTATTTATCGAGAGCCATATCTTCGAACTTGGATATTAATGTAGGCCATGTTGTTTCTGACATATTCTGAACGATACTGAGCTAGATCCTGATCTAATAGTACACATTGACTCCACCAAGGTGTTCGGATAAGAGGAAGAGGATCTAAGTTATGGTAGGAGAGTTAGTACTAAAGTCCGTTATTGTAGTAATTAAGAGGCCGAGCGGTATAATGGGCTGGCGCTCAACTACCAATCAGCCGGATGACTGTAAACTCGCTGTGGTTTACTACCACGAGGACTTTATCAGGCTACCAGAGGAGTCTTGTTGTAGGGCTGCTCTAACACCCCCCCCCTCCACCCCAACAGAAATCAGACCGCCATTAAACGCGCATTAGTCGGTATGAGAGGCTGCTGCCCTGATAGCTATGACCTACTAATATGCTCAATAAACCTTAGATGATGAACATAACTGTTTCTACGATACGTACCGACACAACTATTGTTGCTATTACTCTTCCACACTTATCCAACTACATCAACATTCTATTATTAGATACCTGATTCACTAACTGTACAACTTAAGTGAGCTTTGCTTTGCTTTGAATAAGTAGACGAAGACTCATATGAGTTGTCTATTCAATATTGGTTGTCATTGATGTCATAAATATCTTCAAAGTCACTATCAAGTTTTCTGAATCTAACAACTTCGATATATTGAAAAACTGAGAACATAATAATATGTGAATAGCAAAGACTCCCTTATTTTTTTTTTTTTGTTTTTTGTAATTTATCACTATGAAAAATAATTTTGTGGAACTTATTTTCTCTTACATGTTTTTATTTATTTTATCGTTTATTCATATTTTTATGTATTTATTTTTCCAATTTTTTCTGTTTTACTTTTTTGTGAGGGTTGATTTACCCAACTGCAGAGCTGAAACTCGAGTTAAATGAACAACATTTATATTAAACTGCACTAATCGAACTGACGGTCAGTTAGCTGAATTACAGTAATAGCAAGGATACTTCAACAATTGATTATTTAAGTGGTCACAGGAGTATTTATTCCGTTTTTTGAATTTTCCTCAGTCATTTTTCCTCCGATTTTCTTGTGGTTTGCGCCAAATTTCGTTGGTATTACTTGATTCTCTAAAAGGCATCAGGAACTAACATATTGGATTTCTTGAATGTCGAATTTTATAACAAATTTTAAATTTATAATTTTAAAGTTCAATATTCGATCTTTGATGAGAAATAGAGGGAATGCCACGATACGCATGAAAATTCGTAGAAATTGACCAAGAAAGATGGAAAAACATGGCAAATATTGTTAAATGCACAAAAGTGGGAGGTCTGATTTTCTAGAATTTTTATTGGTCTTCAATAGTAAATAAAGTAATAGTTCAATAGTACATTGGTCGATAGTTCAATAGTACATTGGTCAATAGTTTAATAGTACATTGGTCAATAGTTCAATAGTTCAATAGTGCCTTGATCAATAGTTCAATAGTACATTGGTCGATAGTTCAATAGTGCAATAGTAAATTGATCTTCAAGGTAATAAAGTTATAATCGAAGTATCAATTGCTGGGATACATCCATTTTCAAGTATAATCATAGCCGGAATTTGGCCCCCCGTAATTGACTGTTATAGAAGGCTATGGAGTGTATAAAAGTGAGCATTCAATTGATTTTTCAATTTCTATCAAATTCCACGTGAAGGTAAAAATTTAAATAAATATTTCAAAAAAACTTAAATAACATATGACAAATTTATATAAAATCAAGGAAAATTGTTCGAAATCTCCAACTTGTAAGGAGCGTTCTTAGGTAGGGACTTGAAATATTGAATTGCCTAGGTTTAAAGACGAATTTCGTCACAGTAAAAACAAATATCACGGAAATTCGAGATTTAGCTGTCATATTGATACAGAATTGAGGACAGGAAGCCAAACTAAACTACAGATCCCCCAACCCACCATCAGGAGCCTGCTAACTTTACAGCTCAGCTATTGTTCTAACTGAATTTTCTTGAAATTGTAATTTAATGTGTATTTAAGTACAGCTTAGCTGCAATTGGCCTTAAGTGCTACTCAACGATGATTTTTAAATTGGGTTTCTTTCAAGAGATATCGTTCTTTCTGCTCGTGGTACGTACGAAGAGAAAAATATTTGCTTATGTAACAGTGGTAGCATGGTGATACATTGTACGACGACCCAATAAACCAGTAATGCCTATAAAGTCATGTCAATTCTGAGGCAGAAAGAGAAATAAGGGAGAAAACTAGGTTCTCTCATCTCAAAGTGAAGTAAATATTTCCATATCAACGTTATTGATCTCCGCACCCCTGTTAGAATGACGAGGAAAGAGGGATCTTGTAAATGCGATTCAAGGGAAAAGGAGGCCGTTTCTCTTTTTTTTTTCCTCCCCAAGTCCCTTTTTTCGGTGAAAAGATGAAATGGGGGTTGGGAGGGTGGAAGTTTTCGAACAGAAAAGCTAAGGGATATGTATATTACGGGGCCATCTATAGGAATGAAGGGAGGATTGGGGGAACAGCGATGTCCATTCCGAGAGTGCGGACAGGAGTAGGCCATTTCCTGATGTGTATACATGAATGCGGAACGGAGTAGAGAAAAAGAGATGCAAAAGGGAGCGAAAAAGAAGTAGGAACGTTCAAAGGGAAAAACGTCTCTCGCCTTGGCTCGTTCTGGTGGGCGATTGGGGGTTCTCAGGATGACGATGTTTTTGTTGTGTTCGTAGATACTATATCCTACTACCGGATCCATCTTTTTAGTAATAGGTGATTACTTTGCATTGGTCGTAAGTTATCACAGAACTTCACCTCAATGCCAATGCTTGAAATGGGAAGTGGGAATTTTCCACTTTTCCGGAACTACATCAAATTAGTTCTCAAGTTCAAAATTTTCTCCGCGCAAAACTTTTCAGCATGTCATGTCGTTATGATTGTATAATAATTAGACAAAAGCCACGTAACCTCTAGCAGGCTTGTACAACTATGCGACACCGGGAGCGCCGCTGCACCACGCTGCGGTCGCTTTAACCTCTAAACGTAGTTTCTTCATGGGGCATCTTCAAAGAATAGTAATAACTAGGACTTAATTCCGCTTGCTTAATCCAACCCAAAATCATCAAAATTCACTCTCCCGCTAAGCCCCTCTTTTAGAAGTATCTGTTAGACCCATCCTGGATTCGTTTTTGGCGATCTAGTAAACGTTCTACACTACTAACCGGAAAATTTCAAAGTTTGAATACAAACACAGACCAATTTCTTTTTAGGTTCAAATCCTAAAACAGGCCAATATCTTGTTAGGTTCAAACCCAAAAACAGACTAATATCTTGTTAGGTGACCGGAAAAGAACTGCGTTTTTGGGCTGAAGAATTCAAAGATTCTGATTCCCCTTGTATTAGGTATTATTTGTAAATACATCCTACTGTCGTGAGTAAACACTCACCTATCATGGCCGTCACAAACCCAGACCTCCTTTTGCCCAAACATCCACGAGAACGATCAAAATAAGTTTCAGGGAATCCATAGAGGGATAAAAATTGTACATTCACACTAAACTGGGAGAGAAAGAGCATATCCTTATTGCAGTAGCAAATGTTCATATTCAGATCACTCTACCGAATGTATTAATACAAGACTTACAATATGGTTGACATTTTTTTTTAATTTTTATTTTACCACATCCTGAGCACCAAAAAACGGACAACTAAATCACCAACCCAAATATCACTCAAACTATTCTCAGTCAGAATATTCCTTCCCATGGCATAAGGTTTACAGATTGATTGAAATTTAAACAGATCACCAAACCAAATATAGTTTTATGGGCAATTTACCTCTTATTACGTACATAATATAACTTTATGAGGAATTATTGGCGGCAACTACTATATTACCATTAAATTATTCCAAGTTCATCATATGTTCCCAAAATTTCCCGTTTTTAATTATTACAGTTCACGAATTTACCAAAGTGGTTCATTATTTCCGATAATATTATAGAATTAGCTGTTTACAAGAGCTATCGGTAACATTGTGGTCCTTTGAGCCGGATCAACTGCTTGGAAGGCAACTATGCTCACCATTACATTTCAGATACCATTATCGTATCTGAATTCGTCATTCTTCTGTCGATTTTCACTCGGTTTTATCACAACACACTGGTATTTTTACCTAACACCGTTTTGGCATTTCGGATGCGATTTTATCACAATTCTGAGTTTTTTTTTTTTTTTTTTTTGTACGAGGAGCAAAAGATAAACAATGGTCTTCCGGGATGGGAAAAGAAGAATGTGAGAGGAAAAGTTCAAGCAGGAACAAGCTCCTAGAGGAAAAGTGGAGGCACGGGAGCCTGAGCCGATGGAATTCAATCCTGTCGCCGTTCTGGGGACCCATCAATCAGAGCCTGGCGTCGCCTACAGAAAAAAAACCCTTTTCCTTCCGAAATGCTGGCAGCCCGCCCCAGAGGGGTTTCGGTTGGGGAGGTTTTTCGGGGATTTCCTATGAATAACATCACTTGCTAGCTTCGAGAAGAACAAAACGCCGAGGGAAGGAAAGATGCCTGCCCTAGGCATTCCTCCCTTCGGTCTGGAATCAAGGATTCCCGGAGTAAACTCGATTTCGGGCGGCTGATGGACCAGGAAGATTTATGAAGGGAGGGACCTTCGAGGGATGATGGCGGGAGAAACAAGTCCTCTCGATTTCAGTTTTCAACAGAGTTGTCTTGTCTTGCATTTTCAAGCCATGATCTGGAAAATACGATTACCATGCACCTTCCCCATATTAGGAACCTATTTGTTTTTATCTACATACATTGACCATACATAGAGTAAGAATACGAATAAGACAATAAATCAGGGATGGGAAATCTTCTTGCCGGTTTATTACCTCTTAGATCTTGACTCGTTAATTCATTTCAAATTACGAGTAGCACACTGTCATATAGAATTTCAGTCAATAAACTTTTCTAAAATAAATCAGAAAATGGTAAATTGATCCTTTAATACTACACAAAAACAGCAAATGCTCTACATAAATATTCCCATATCTGAAACTGCTGTAACGATTAAGTTTAGTCGTAGACACCATTTTTGATCAAGTTTCTTACTTGGACATTTGGGCAATCTGGTCATCTGTCCGTAATAGACTAAGACGTGAAGAAACAGTTCCCATTTTAGAACAACCATTTTGTGGACCAGTTTCCCATTCAATTCTCCTAACTATCTGCCCATTTTCCCCTACCCATTTCGGAAAGTTTCATCACTTAGTTCCACGAACTTTTCGAGAAACATTCTCAATTCGAGTACTACCATAATATGGTAGTGTATTATATTATAAGGTAGTAGTAGCTTATATTATAAGGACCAGATTTTCGTTCAATTTTTTCTATCTGCCCATTTTGGAGTGATTCCACATTGGACCCATGAGCCCATATTAAGCCTGTGACGTGAGCTGTTGAAGAAACAGTTCCAATACTATGGGATGTAAATTTTTTTTAAAACTCCTAACCACCTCTCTATGTTTGTGAACAAGGCGAAACCCCCCTAAATAGAAATTCATAATACAAGGAAATTTTCACCTTTTGTAAAGAATTCCGTGGACTTCTGGCCCAACAGACTTATCCCGTTTGGCTTTATGCAACAGTTCCAATTATCTTTACAAGGGTGATTTCTTACGGTTGCCAAAAATTGTAATTTGTGGACTAATCTTTGTGTACTTACAGATTTGTATGGGTTAGTCTCCAGTCTTGGTTCATATGACACTCTGTGTTCTTCTGGGAAGGAAGAGGATTATTGGAGGATAATCAAGTCGAAAGGAGCTTTCAGCCGATGAAAAGCGGAATGAGAAGGTTTCAAAATGCGACGTCGGCGTTCGATTCCTAAGATCAAGAACCCGATTGTTTGTCAAACGTGCCGTTTCCAAGCCAGCGGGGATTCAGGAGGGCGGTGGGATCAGCTTCCCCTCGCCGATCACCGTGCGGCATCCCGTCCTGGGGATCAACGCAAATCTTCTAAACAACCTCGACACCGTGTCCAATGAGGGATTTCGGGGTTGAGCACCGGTCCTGAGGGAACAATCACTTTGTATTTTTCTTCCCCGGCACCTCCTTTTCTTGTGATAGTTTGGGTCATGTCTTTACACCCTGTAACCTACCAGTCCATTGCACCAATAGGTAGGATTGGTAAGGTAGGAGAACTTCATGATCCAATCTAGTTTTGGGACTCTTTTGGGACTCATCCGGTTCCTTCATTGGCAGAGCATAAGGGCGTAGGCCTCAGTCCATATCCAGGGTGGAAAAGAGGAGAATTCTCAGTAACTGAAAGAAGTCAAATATCTTTATTCAAACCGTAGCTTCTTTTCAATGTCTTTGCTAAGCTGGACGTTGAACACTCCCACTTCCATGGCTGCCAGATCTCGAAAATCCATTATTTTTCTGAATTTATTATTTCAGGCAATATTGGGAGAGTATGTATGAGGAGGGATATAACAGCTGTGATGCATTGGTGGTACCTACCAAGTTAGGGTTCTTTAATGAACATCCACATGCACTCAGCAGCACGAATTTTCTGCTGTAAATTGATGGCAAGAGTCTTTCTCGAGAACTCCCTGATTGGCATTCCATAGGTTGATATATAGAGCTCCTAATAGGTAACACGAATCCTAGCCCAACCCACTAATTGGACGAAATTAAAAAAGAACCGAGTGCAGCTCCCCCGGAAGGCGATACGGTGAAAACGATCTCCAACCAACACCGATCACGTTACAACGAGCTGAAAACCAGAAAGGGACATATGTGGAGCAGATCGCATGTCCCAAGGGATCCCCACAAGGTATACGCAAGCTCTCATAATCGAGGGCGCATGTGTTGGAAGAACCGTGACGAAGACCCATGTGCTTGCGGTTTGGAAACCCGTCCAGCTCATTTCGAATCTCCCATGAGATCGGATTTGTGTCCAACGTCCCCAATACTTATGAAATTTCAACGAGTGGGTGTGGTGCATAGCTTCCTCGTATTCTTAACATTATGGCAGATAATCAAAACTTGAATTTCCTAATAAATTTCACTATCCTCAACATTTTATGATCATATCCTGATGAAATTTATAAGGAACGATTCAAAATCCCTACCCCACAAGAGTTCACCTTATTTTACCTGAATGTGACTCTCACTCCACTGAGCTTGAACATTTGACATCAAAACTTATAAAAGCTAAGCTATGGGTCAATAATTATGGGGAATGATCCCGAGAGAAACACCTATAGAGGCCAAATTTACTGTTTTTAAATCGGTTTGCAGAACAATTTTGAGCTGAGCTCACCGGATATGGAAATATGAGGTTCACATACAGGTGGCAAGTATCCACACTAAATGCATTAACTGCTCTTAAAATTCTTCATTGAAAATGTATTCTATACAACAACGAAAACTTCGTGATTATACGTTGAATTAGAAAGTGAAGTTGGCCAACTGTTAGCGCATATCTCGGGCCGCTGTATTGATTCAACAATTGTAGTCTCTAGTACGGCTCATTGTGAGGTCTATAGGGCATAAAAACATTGGTGGAAGACGTCAATAGTTGTCTTCCAAGGGAAGATCAGAATTGGTTCTTTTACTTGTTGCCTCGCCCCTTAACTGGAAAGAGGTTCACCAAGTACCTGACTCGAAATATTATTAATCCCGCGAGCGGTCACCAATCAAATTTTTATGATATACCATTAGTAGAGATTTAAAAAAAAGTTGTATGGAGATAACAACATTGAATTGATAGAATACTTATTTACTGGAGTACAGGTGCCCCTTCCTCAAAAATTGTTTCCAAGAAAATATATCTTTTCGCTATATCGAGTAAATCATACGACAGTTACCTATGTGTTCTAATAACTCGGCGCTTTGCGCCTCGGCGGGGGGCTCCGCCCCCCTGCACCCCCCGGTTTATTTCTTTTTCCATACTCTGTATGAAATCATAGGAACACAGAATGTGTTTTTGCGATACTAGTCATCCGTTAAATGAAAAACAACAATAATAAATGTGGAGTTGACATTAACATGACAACCAATAAACATATCACCAGATGTTTTTTCTGTCGCTTTTTCGTGACGATTTTTTTTCGGTAGGTCATCGCAAAAACACATTCTGAGTTAATAATAAGAAATTGACAAGTTGACAAATGAACACAGACATGAAATGCGTCAAAATTTTGCAAAATTACAAAAATTATATGTAGGCTGTACGATATAGGTAAATGTAGATTAAAAAATATGTATATATACATAAATAACATGTAGGTAAAAATATAGTTAACTGTAGGTTAATTGTAGGTCATGATTGAAATAGGAACTCGTGTGTTTTTCGTACTGCCTGATCAAAAAATGGGGAAAAATAGAAAGAAAAATAATAATATTAATAATAAAAGAGAATAAGTAAAGGCCCACCCACCATGGCGGCTTCCGGAGCCGCCTCCTACCACTCGGAGACAACCATAAAGTGTTTATACACAAAGGAATACGCCTGGGGAGGCGCACCCGGGCCGACCCCACCACCCGAGCCGGATTGAGCCGTAATTCTCAACCTAATCATTTTTTTTTTCTAATAATTTTTCGTAATATCAACCTAATTATTATGATCAAAGTATAACTTACCTATATTTAAAAGAAATGTGTCGCACCTAAAGAATGATAAACTCATATAAAAGATTGAACTACGATATAATTTAATCAACTCCTGAACTCTTGCTCGTAGCTGCTGTGCTACACAGCTGTACAATTTTCCTTTATTATTTACGTAAATTGGATTATATGTTCTAATGAAGCGTCATTGCTAAGATCCACATCTAAGAAGGAAGCCATAAATAGTTCTTTCTCCACTATCAACCCTTCTCAAGAGCTTATTCTCTGCAAACGGTTGGCCCTACAAAGAGGAGGGATATGGTCCTCTGGTTGGTCTCACTTGATTATAAAATTTGTATCCATTATCAATAATGATGAAACAATCCCATATATTGAAAGTTTTCGAACTAGGATGTTTTTTGGTTGATTATTTTGAATAATTACCCTTTGAAATCCTTCAAGAAAAAAATGTTTCAATTTCCCCTCAAAATTGAGAATTTTAAGGGTTGGACTTAATCAGAAACACGACTGTGAATCGCAAAAGAGGCTGAAACTCCGTTTCTTCGAGATGTACTCAGTTTTGATTCCTTAATGGAGGCACTCACAACTCGAATTGAGTGTGAAGAGTTTATTTGTTCAAAATGAACCTGATTGTGAAGCCAAACCATGGTTGGTTGGAAGTGGCAATGTTCTTTGCAGGCGAGTGATCTTTACAGAAAAAATAAACCTTTATGTAATAATTTGTAGCATTTTTAAAGTTCATGGACGTGTCAACTTGTTTCATTCGTGCTATGTGGGATATTCTGGGGAAAAGAGGTTAATTCATACTGAAGATGAGGTACCCTCGTGATGAAGGATGGAAAATGCGAACGCGGCTGGACCGCAATATCCATCATTTTCTCCCGAAATGAACCCTCTTTTTCCCTCTTGACTCGGACAACGCGAAAATCCCGCGAAAACGACATTTACATCATAAATCAGGTTTATGACGCCAGGGGAGGCCCTGTCGCGTCTTTCTTCATTGTGAAGCTTTCAGAAGGCGAGAGAGGAAACCTTTTGAATGTAAAACGTGGGCAGGTTGGAAAAGGAATGAGGGAAGAGAAATAAATGAGCTCGGGAAATTATTATTCCACGAATGAGAAAAAAGTGCAAGGGGATTTACAGGGGTGAAGTTTTTACTCCACAAAAGAAACCGTGTCCAGAATCCCCCGCTGGAGTGTTTTGAAGCTAATGTGTGAATGTGGGCAGGTTGTGTAAACATGGACGTGCGCTAGAGGCAAATGTACCAACTCTGGCCTGGCGAGGGGGTTGAGAGGCGTTTCCCTAGGAAAAACAGGATTAAAAGCTCCGGGTAGTGTGGAAGTGGTCCCTAGTGAGTGTCTTTTGCTCTTCTGAAGTAAGCAAAACCTTTTTCGCTCAATGTATTTAGTTTGAACCTTTGACGAGGTTTTGTTAATTTTTTCATGATCCTTCTGCCATCTTGATGATTCTTATTGAATCTGAGTCGAATATCTCTTTTTGCTCGTGAACGTTACGTAAATAAATATAATGCGGAAGGAGGAAATTCGAACCATAATATGTCAAATTGGGTTCTGAAAATGAAAAGAAGCCCGGAAAATGATGAGCAACATTTGAAACCTCTGCTCATAATTTTGGTTCCTACTTCTATAGAGAACAGCTTACGAATTCTAGGCATCAACAGATCATTCGAGTGGTCGCATTCTGAACAAGACGATTCAATGCCTACGAAGAAGTATCCAAATAGGGGATGATAAGAGGCATCATCCTGAACATTACCTTGGAATTGGAGACCAAAGCCGAGTCCACGACAATCCCTCAACGCAAATCCGAGTAGACTCTGAATTTGGTGATAGGAATAGAGCGAGAGTAACCATTACAACTGGTATTTTTTGAGGAAAGCGACAGGAATTGGGGTGACCAAGAGGCGCTCCAGGAGAGACCGGCGAGACTCGACATGTGATGTGGCATCTATCCACATCCATGGACCACCGAGCGCAGAATCCTGTAGCACCATTCACTACCCTGGTATGATTAAATAAAAGCTTGACCGCTAATAGTACTTTCTCGTGAAATAAAACCTATTTTTAAACGCAATTTTTCAGTAATCTAACTTTAAATTCGATTTTGAAAATAGATGTTTGTGGGAAGAAACAGACGTTCGATGTACGATTCTACAGTTGAATCATTTAATCTTTAACATTCAATCATAATCTTTTAAATATATACGCTAAATTATCAATTTTTGCCTTTTCCATTTTCTACAACGCCACGTATTGTTCAGGTTTGTGTGGTCCCTGTACAGGGTGTCTACCATTTGGATGGATCTAACTTTGAAGATCGATTCTACAATTGCTTTTCAACAAAAAAATGTCTATCAGCAATTTTTTTTAATCCACTCAAAATTCTTTTCTTTTCCATATTGAAGTTTTTATTCGTATTTTTGAGAGGGTCATAACTCCCTTATTTCGAAAGATACCTACCAAAAATGTTCAGGAAGGTCTAAAACGTAAAATCTGAGTGGAAATTTGATCTTGGAGGACTTTTTATTGCAATCATTGAAAAGTGAAAGCAATGATAGGTACTTGGTCGACTTTGTAGCGAAATATGCCCCAAAGAAGCACGTTTATTTTTGCATAAAACTCGACGTTTCCAAAGAAACTTCCCGCCAAAACCTTAAACTCACATACCGTTGGAAAGGAGAGATCTTGGGGGAGAACACCATAATAGCGCTATGTTTTAACGGGGGAATCCTTAGCCAGGAAAATAGTGAAAAATTGGGGTTCCTACTAAATGGATAGGGAATTTAACACTCTTCCTGACAGTGTAATCTTATTTGAAGTTTCATGAGAAATAAGGGAGTTATGAACATCTTAGTGCTGCAAGGTCGAAAATTCGAGAGAAAACTTAAAAGTAAAAAAAAAAATTTGAGTGGATTTTTAAAAACGTCTGCCAAGTTGGGTGGGCAGTATAGCTTTCTCACTCATTTTAACATGGACGTATAGAATCAGTTGGCGGAAAAAAATGATTCAAAGAGTTATTGAATACCAAAATATTGGCGATAATATGCGGGGTAGGGTTGCAGGTATTAATGTTTACAATATTTTTATAATTTTTATAAGGTATTATAGTTTATAATATTTTGTATTTTCAACGTAGAATTTTATTTAGCGGTCCACCGTCTAGGACCTAAACCACACAATCCCTGAAAATTTCATCGAAATTGGTTGAATAGTTGCGGAGTTTTGGTTGTAACAATAAATTTAAAGCTCGCGCATGCGCAGCGGCTATTGCTTGACCAATTTGATTGAAACTTATAGGGTGTCTCTTAGAAGTTAGTCCCTAACTAACCTCCAAATTTGAGCAAAATCGGTTCATTTGAAACCGAGGTTCCAGGAAATTCACGTTTGCGCATGCGCACTCGCTCCTATTGGTCCGAAGGTGCTGAAATTAATAGGGGACCGTCTAGTCCCTAACCCGCACGATCCCTGAAAATTTCATCAAAATCGGACCACAGGTTAGTATAGTTTTGCCCGGGACAAGGATTGACCCCGAACAGACCGACAGACAGACAGACAGACAGACACGGAACCAAAATTGTTCGGGAAGCTCTAAAACGCAAAAAGCAAGTGGAAATTTTGATTTTGGAGGACAATTTTTTTTTTTTTTTTTTTCACTTCTTTCACGAATACAAAGCTTCCCTACCTTCGGTAGTGAGGAAGCAAAATTGCTAGGAAACATTTTTTTGTTGCAAATCAGTTGTAGAATCGATCCTCGAAGTTTGGTTGATCTCAATGGTAGACACCCTGTTTATCATATCACCTACGAGTATATTAGCCCTGACACTCCTCCGCGCTAGGTGTGTAAAAAGAGAAGTTGATTTCTGGATACAAAAATAATTATATGAGGGTTGTAGCATGTTACCATAATTATCGCTGGAGTATCAATATTTGTATTCTTAGAGGGGAGTTTGATGTTTCCGAGACAAAAGGCGACTACTGGCTACAAAATGCCGCTTGACGTGACAGGAGGCTGATTGAGACGACCCAAGTTATCTTGGCAAAAGGCGAGACACGTCTGGTTTATCAACAAGTGCCGTGGAAGACGGCCAAACCAATCACGATCCGAGTTCGCCCCTGTTATGCTTCCCCCAGATAGACGTCGCTAGATAGCTGCTCCTCAAGTCTGGCGAAAACTCATGCCAACAATCACCATCACCGCCCTTCCCTTTCCCGATACCGTTTTTCTCCTTCATTTCAGAGTTCCATTTTATTTCTAGAGTGAATAATTCTCAACTAATGGAATGTCTTTTTTTATTTTCAGGTGAGCCATTACATACAGCCCTTCAATATTCTGTAAGTCAACCCAATTTCGTTTCTATCCAACACACCACATAACAACAAAAAGGATTGTATTATTAATGACCCTGCAAACTTCGTACCACCTAACAGCCAATGAGTCATTATAATTCAGTAAAAAATTATTATTGTCATAAGTTACACTTCCATGTACTGGCCTACCATCTCTCGACATGCTGCCCAAGTCAAATAGGCAAAATACGACTGAGTAGCCGAAGATCTCAGCGGGTCTTTCACGCCACTCGAAATTTCCTCCACTCCAAATCCTACGCTCAAGTGTTGATGCGGGCTCGAGTGAAAACTCGATTCTACGTCCATAGAGCGGTTTCCATGAGGCTAGCAGCTATTTGGCTCCCACAAGATTATCGCTTTACACTCACACGCTCCCAAAAAAAACCTTTAGCTTAAATCAATTTGAAGTTTTGACAAACTTTTGGTATACCGATTTGAACTTTGGGCAACTCAATTGGAACTTTTGGCAAATCTCTTACGTTTTGAAAACTACTGGAGTCCTTGTCCAACTGTTTTACTTCTTTAATGTTCAATAAAGTTTTTTTTTCTCTTGCTGCCATAAATAGATGAGACTGGCTATCTTGTTTGGACCTTATTACGAAAATTGGATAGGTAGATAAATATAATTATTATGTTTATTTGACGAAAATGAAAAAATTTCTTAAATGGGAAACCCAGGGGTTATTGGATGGTTTGATTGGATGGGCGATAGTCGATAGCTAGTATCGAAATATCAATAGTTCATGACTATCGATAGTAGCTATCGATCATCATTCACTACCGATATATTGGTTTATTATTTTCAATAATAAGCCTTTGGAATCGAGCAAGAAAAAAAAAATTTTAACCCCCCCTCAAAATTTGATGTTTTACGTTTCAAGGTACGTAGAATACGAAAATCGAATAAAAAAATTTCCGTCCGTCCGCCGTACGCCGTACGCCGTACGCGGCACTTTTCTTAGTTACCATGGACCGATTTCGATGAAATTTGGTATATGGGCTCCATTTGGGGTCTAGTTGTGCCGCGAAGCTTTTGGTTGATGTAGGTCACTTCTAAGGGGTGGAAATTAAGGGTTGAAATTTTCAAGAGTTCCCTAGCTCGAAAACTCTCGAAATAAAGGTATCGTTTTTTTCACTAATTTTAAATAGTACTGAATTTTTAAAAAATTTTGAGACCACCCGGAGCTCTGTAGGGCAAACCGTTCGGTCCCTACGAGTACTTGAAGGTTTTCCTTCGATAAAACAGAATCATGAATGTGAATCGCAAAAGAGGTCTAATCTTCGTTGAAATTTTTTCTGACTAAAATGCGATCGCTGTTCATTTCTTCGATTTGTATACAGTTTTGCCTTCTGCGTAACCAGTAATCAAATTTCCATAATCAAAAGTCAATGGAGAATGCTGAAGGCGCCTGAGTGGTCACTGATCAGCTGAGTGAGCTCCAAGGCCATTTCCTCTCCTGTTGAACGCAGGAACCTGAAATTTTTGAGGCAGGGTCAAAGGAGAATGCTGAAGGCGCCTGAGTGGTCACTGATCAGCTGAGTGAGCTCCAAGGCCATTTCCTCTCCTGTTGAACGCAGGAACCTGAAATTTGAGAGGGCGGGTCAAAGGAGAATGCTGAAGGCGCATGAGTGGTCACTGATCAGCTGAGTGAGCTCCAAGGCCATTTTCTCTCCTGTTGAACGCAGGAAGCTGAAATTTTAGAGGGAAGGTCAAGGGAGAAGGTGGTGGTAGGTGCTATTGATGGAGAACCAGTGATCTATACAGAAGGGTGATCTGTACAGAAAATAATAAACCTTTGAGCAATGATTTGCAGCGTTTTTTACTTTTTTTGTATTTGAAAATCTCAGCAATTGGAGGGCTGTGATATTAAACACTGAGACGAGCAGAGCAGCTCAACTCTGGGAATTCCATTCCTCAATTCACTGAGGAGTTCTTCGAACTGGTATTCTCGAAGTGGAGGCTTTATTACCTGCTGTATATTGTGACTACCTCATTTCGAGAAATTAGATATTCACCACTTGTGCAAAGAAACAAGATTCGTGGTATCGACCTCTTACCTTCTAACTCTCTCCCTTTCTCACTCCAGGATTTCAGGCAATATGTGGCTCAAGGAGCAGTGCTGTACTGGAAATTCTTTTTATACATTCTTAATAAATTCGTTTTTCGTTTGAAATCTTTGTGTAATCTTATAAATATACCGAATCCTGCAAGTAATAGATAATTCAATTCAGTGTCATAAAATTCTCCATAGGACATGAACATAAGGAATAGGAGAAGCCACTATCAAAAACTACCGACAGTATCGATAGTTTTTAATCGACCTATCGATAGTGCTGATCTATCGACTATCGCCCATCCCTATATTGAAACGAAAAAACAAAACAAAAAACTGATACTGGGGTTTTGAAAAATTGGCTATTCCTCCCACATTCTGCGATCCTCCTGATTTTGGCGATAGTGTCATTCGGGATGGCGTTGAAAAATACTGAAGGCTCCATCAACAACTCTATTTGCCCAAAATTGATCAATCAATCAATCATTTTTTTTTTTGTAAAAAACCATCTGGCAATACAATCGTAAAGAAATGCATGACTAGTGATTTATACACATTGATACATAGAAAAGACAAATATAGCACGATCAGAGTACTGGTACAAATATTCCTCTGTCTGCTTTCACGGTAAAAATGATTGTAAAAAAATACATAAAATTGATTGTTACTATAGTAAAAATAAAATTGTTCACCATAATATATTGTAAATATCTGAGGGAGAATAGAGCTTCGCGCCAATTAAATAAGATTTAGGTCTTTTTAACAATACTTTGCTCGGCATGCTGCGCATAGAGTCCGATAGAGAGTTGAAAAATCGCACCCTACTCTGGATTGGATTACATTTTAGGCTTGCAGTCAGACGGGCAGCTGGAGGGCGCAGGTTATCTCGATTCCTGTTGAAACAACTAACGTAATGCAGCTATAAACATAAAGGCCAG
Source organism: Apolygus lucorum (assembly GCA_009739505.2). Taxonomy (NCBI): domain Eukaryota; kingdom Metazoa; phylum Arthropoda; class Insecta; order Hemiptera; family Miridae; genus Apolygus; species Apolygus lucorum. The sequence goes on from CM019171.2 coordinate 3,483,382, forward strand.
TCACTGACAAACATTGTGCTTTTCTGAAGAACTCTCTACAGCTCTCACCGTACCCCAACCCGTACAATGTCTTAATGGCTGATATCTGTTGTCTGAATATGACATCCCAACTGGCGGAGTTACCCCACAGCGCAATCATGTAAGTCGCTCGACTCTTAAATAATGCGAAAAATACCGAACGCAAAAAAGGGAAGGACACCGCTGTGGATAAGCGCCCGAGTGCAAAATTACTCGTTTCCAGTTTTGATCTCAACTCGCTGATATGGATATTCCAGGAAACCCGAGTGTCGATACTAGACCCAGGAAATTGACATAGGTCTCGAGATGGCCATTTAACCCGAACCGCAGATCTTGCGTCTCTCCGTAATTGAGCCACAGTCGATTCGCAGTACACCATTCAGGGATCAGCGCGACGCAGGAGTTGATCTGGTCATCTAGGGATTCAGCTTTGGTACGGGTGGTCAAAACTGTCGTGTTATTTGCATACAAAAATAGCTCACTCTCAAGATTTTCAAACTGGATGCCAAGTCGTTCGTATACAGAAGAAAGTAATGATGATGGAAGTGATGATTCGTGGTATTAGAAAGAGGATATCGATTTGCTCACCTTGTGAACCAGGTAAATTACGGAATCCGATTGCACTCCGGAGCGGTGAAGAAAGTCTCAATCCCTTTTGCCTTATCTATATTAACCTCTCAAAAGCACGATGTTCACGGAATACCGTGTAACACAAAAGGCCGCCATATGGAATGGGAAACCCTCCCAGGCTTTATAATCGTACGGAAAAACGGGGAACCTTTTACAATAGGAGAGAAGGTTGGGTTCCCCTTTGCCAAGTCGCCCCGTTTCTCACTTAGCACGTTCTCGACATGGCCAAATACGGGCTGCCGGGTGTTGTCCCCCCATCGAGTGCAACGTTCTGCAACCTGCAGTTTTTTTCAAACCTCCGGCGAACAGAAGCGGCGCTAAGGTCGAAGCTGTTGTTTCCTTGTGTATCAGAGAGCAAGTTCATACGGCTGAGGGGAGACACGATCTTCGCCTTTTACAGGTGAGGTCGGGGATTTCTGCTTTTTCTCTAGCCGTTCCCCTTTCCTATTGCGATTTCGAGCTTTGACTGAAAGGATTGCACGGTGGAAACAATAACCCCCCTCGGCGTGGAGGTACGAGTTATGGGGATTGGCCATCTTGATTATGGATGGTCTCCTTGGTAGCCAAGACGTGAACAAATCTGAAACCCCATCTAAGCTTTATCAAGAGTAGTATAATACTGTTGTGGATTTCGCTACTCCATATTGTTATAACTTTTATTGAACCTGTGATTTAGAGGATGATTGTTTGTTGTCTAATAAAATGAGAGAGTTCTTGTTCCGATGCTGAACTGGTGTTTCGCTCTTGTGACGATTTACCTACTACTTTAGTTCCATGGATCAGTCATATGCATTCTCAATCAATAGGGATAAGGTTCAAACAGAAATTTATTTTTTTCCAAGCCAAGCTTTCGGTCAGTTATAACCTTGAACGGATCTCAAAGAAGAATTTCTTTGTAAAATCCACATCCATCTGACATCTAAGTCAGTACATGTTGATTTCCCTTACAAGAGAATCGATTGTATTCCTATACATTTCAAGGGGGAAGTTATTCCAAATACTACTTGTTGGCGTGTCGTCGTGTGAAGGCGATGGTCTTCACGTCGGCTTGTCGATTTCTATTGGTCCCTACACAACGAAGGTGAAGGACGGGGCAGCCCAGCGCGTTACCGCCTACCGCATGCAGGAGTGCTTGAGGAATTCAGCTCAGCTGCGTACCTCGGCGCGATTGTTCGCCGACTGGAGGGAGGCAGTACATTTACCTAGGCCTAGTTGGGGGCAGACAACTACTAGGTGAAATGGGAGCGGAGGCCAGCGTGATGTGCTTACTGAGACCTTCGAGGAACTTTGGGCTTCTAAGAGAAGGCAAGGTAGAACGAGAAATAATCAAGTCGATTGTTAGAAGACGAATGTATGAATGTCTCTAGGTGAAGCCCTGAATCCTCCTTTTATACTACTTTAACAAGGAAAAAGGGAGAGTGGAGGAGGGTGACGTCAAGTGACGTGTTTGTCCCCCGTACCTCACTCTACCAACCTGGTACGATGAGTCACTGAGTTTCCCTTGTGTCCTTTATTGGAGAACTAACATATTCGAGTATATGAGTGAAGTATACACTAATGAAAGAGTATACACTAAAGAAGCAAAATACCTAGGCATGACACTAGATGCCAAACTTAGATGGAAACCCAGTGTCAAAAAAGGAAGAACTTCTAAAATTCAGGAAAATGCATTGGGTAATGGGGAGACGGTCGAAGTTGTCAATCAAGAACAAGCTTACATTGTACAACCAAGTCCTTGGACCAGTCTGGACTTATGGAGCTCAGCTTTGCGGCTGTACGGCTCAATCAAAGATTTCAGAACAAATTTTGTACTAACAATGGTTGTCAGATGCACCATGGTACTTTCGAAACGAACGTCTCCATCAAGACCTTAGGATGAGAACACTGAACGATGCTGTAAAGCGACAAGCTGTGAGGCTCCTACATCAGCTAAGATGTCATCAACGAGGAAGCTGCCCAACTCCTTGATACGAGTGATATCGTCAGGTTCTGTTAAAGATAAAATTAGCATTCAAGATAAAAATGGGGGTTATAAGCTGAAATTTTCTTGTGGGCTTGAGTATTGTGGTCAAACTGGTAGGAAATTTAGGGAAAGAATAAAACAGCATGAGAAGGATTTCAGGGATAACAAAGGTGATTCTGCCTTTGCGAATCTCCTAAGAGAATCCAATCATAACTTTAGTTTTGATCTAACAAACGGACAGTACATACAGTTTCCTCTTTTTTTCCCGAAGAGAGGTATGTTGGATGTGCTTGAAAAGTTCGAGATTCTTAAGAGTGATAGGTCTGGTAAATGTCTGATTGAGGTGGTCCCTTAACATGCTTCATCAGTTGAGGGTTCCTTCCTGCAATAGCTCCCCCCCCCCTTCACAATTTTACCCTCATAAATGTTTGAGCTCCATTCCACTTTGTCTGCCTAAATTGGCATTTGTTGATCCTCCCAGGTCCCTTCACTTCTCTGAACCAATAGGATTCTCCTTTCACTTATATCTGCTTCAATCTTATTGGGTATGACTTTCACTTTTTCGACCAATGGGATTCAAACTCCCATCATTTGTGACTATATGAGCTACGCTCTCTGTGATGTACCTTCAGTTATTGTTTGTCACTGATGACCACGTCGACAACGATTTAACTTGTAACTCATTATTTTCGTGGAAATGGACTACGTTTTTCTCAACTCCGTTTTTTATCAGTGATGTACCTTAGTTTTGAATACTTTTCCGTATTTTAAAAATAGTATTGTTAATAAGTTATACTTGGTGCAATAAAGACTATCAAAACAAAATACTTCAACGCTGCTTCAATAGATTGATGGCCAGTCAAAATTCTGATTTGGACGTCAGTTTGGATTCCACATAGTAATTCTTCCTTGAGCCAGGATGAAGGTAATGAAATGGCCAAAAGCTCGGTGGAAAAAGAGAGAATTCATTTTTTAACCCTATCCCAATCTGTTGACCTTTGAAATCTGGTGGGTCGATCTTCATGGTAAATTCATTCATCGTTAATTGCAGCAATTCAAATATCTGATACTCTTATTATTTTTTTTTCAAAACCAAAATTTGTAATCAGGGTTTTTTAATTGCTAACGTACAAATCCGGTCCAACTAAATTTGTAGAAGCTGCCGTTGTTGCTAGCTTATCTGACCGTTCAGCACATCTAATTTCTGAGTGCCCTAGAACCCATGAGGTTCTCCTTCCTCAAAGCGTTAAGTACAAAGTGTTCAAACGTAATTTAACATCATTTCTGAAAAATACTGAGCTAGAATTGTTCTGTAAGTAATATTAGAGGTGGTTTGTTGCGCTGTGATTATTGTGTGCCCTTGGATAAGGCCGCATGCACCTGTTTACGAGTAAAATACACAAATAAGACGTGGAATATAATCAAAGATGACAGATAAGAACATCGTTAGTAAATCAGACTCTACAAATCTAGCAGGATATTTCCTTCCGAAGTGTAACTACTGCTCCAGACGCCAAAGCTCTAGGCTTGGCCCAAACTTAAAACCTTTTACAGCCCTCCGGACTCCCGAGGATTTCCAAAGCCCCTTCCGGTTACTTTGTGGCGGACTTAGAACGAGGTTACTCCGAGGCATTACCGAAGAATACCGAGGGAAGATGGGGATGATCGCACCCTCTCCAAGGAGGATGGGAAGTTTTTATTTCGCTAGACCGCCCCTCGAAATGCCCTCTGAAGCGGACGGGCGCCTAATACATAGAGATTTCCCTTGAGGTGTCTCTCTTTTCCTTTTTGCTCGTCTTATCCAGTTATGTTTTCATCTGCTAATCCCGGAGTTTTGCTCGAGCGGTCTTCTCCAAAGCCAATTGCAGACTCCCAGGAATTCCCGGCTTCTATTTCTTGAGAGAGAGAGAGAGTCTTGAACCATTTACTGTGATCAATGTTGACAGGAGGAAATGCCTATGCTCTCAAATGTTTTTCGCCGTTTTGATGTTTGAAATATAGTCACTCTGAGTCAACTGACAACATGATAGAAGCTTGATAGCTACTATCAAGGTACCTTCGAATCAAAGAGAATCACAATTTAATTTCCCACTACTTTTATGGCTCACTGAAAAGATTATGGTCAGCTTTGCGTAATGAATTGTCTTACTTCGCTTCACCAACTTATTTTGCTCTCAACCTTCCTCAACTGATTTTCTTCTTCATATTTGGGCTGCATCCATGCTAGACATAGCTGGTAAGTCATTTTATTCAATAAACAATAAATTCAACCTACAATACTGTAGTAGCAAAACAGCGGCCATAACAACAATAATGTATTGAAGAAACTTAACATCTTTCCTTCCTCAATGCATTTCACGGCTTCTATTTATAAACTCACAAGCAGGTCTCGCCAAAGGTTTAGCTAGTGAACCTCGAAGTTGATGTTAAGTTTCAATATTGTCAATATAAATTTTGATTTCACTGATGAGCTTCCCTCAATCCTGAAAATATGCTTCGTTCTTCGATGCAATTTCGTTTTCTGAGCCAGCTCCTTCGTTTTAAACAAAAAAGGTGACGGAAATTGTCTAAGATCCGTCAGTTCAACATGCAACCGCTTCAGGTAGATTTGGCTTAGCCAAATAGGCCCCTCTCGCGTATAAAGACGACGATTGTAGTTGACCACACACCCCATCCATCCTGGTCAGCATCGCAAAAGCAACAAAATTTACCAGGATGTGTTCCTTTCTGGTACACTGCGGTATTCCAGAGTCCCAGATGCCGGATCCGCTATGGTGGGACCAGGTAGCTTCTGGTCATCACGACACCTCGACCGATCGCTTCAGAACAAACAAGCTACTGTTTAGCAGTACCTGGAAAGGAATCCCAGTCACCTAGCTCACGTCTGGTACTCAGCAGTGCCTACTGTATTCGTTTCCAAGTCATTCTACCGTTGCGGCTACGAACTTCAACACTGAGGTCTTCGTCGTCAAGCCCCTCAGCAGCTACGTAGGACATCAACAGGGAGGTACACCTAGGAGAGGAGAGACTTTAGAGTGGTGAGGGTTGATAAGTAAAGGGAATTGTTTATTTAAAAGAAGGGAAATATTATTACTCCTTTGATTATTTCCAATTCCTCACTAATTCCGACCCAAAACTATTCACAGGCACTGACACTGCAATGGAAAATAATAACCAAAAGGACGGATGAAAATGGATAAAGTCCGACTCGACTTGCATGGGGCAAATCATGGAATTCGTGGATACAACTTGGTATGGAAATAACTCGATCACAGAGAAAAGATAGTAGAGATCGTTTTCATGATATTAATGTGGAATGATTGTTCTGGATGGATTCAGGTGTTATGTGGGATTCAAACTCACTTTTCTCCCAGGTTGGAAGCTCAGCCTGGGACCGTTTAACACATTACTTCAGGCTGAGTCCTGGGCGCTTCAACAGTTCTGGGTGGCGGGACGGAACAGATGCTCCCTTCTGTCTCTTTCCTGTTGTAACTATGTCTTCCTTGTCTGCATACTCTTTGTGTACACAGCCACAAGACTCTAGCTCCTTTCACCTTCTAGCATTTTGCTGACAACAGCTTCTGGTGTTGAACTTTGGGGAGCTAACCACAACAGCTCTGCCAGGGACTGTTTAACACATTACTTCAGGCTGAGTCCTGGGCGCTTCATCAGTTCTGGATGGCGGGACGGAACAGATGCTCCCTTCTGTCTCTTTCCTGTTCTAACTATGTCTTCCTTGTCTGGATACTCTTTGTGTACACAGCCACAAGACTCCAGCTCCTTTCCCTTCTAGCATTTTGCTGACAACAGCTTCTGGTGTTGAACTTTGGGGAGCTACCACAGCAGCTCAGCCAGGGACCGTTTAACACATTACTTCAGGCTGAGTCCTGGGCGCTTCATCAGTTCTGGATGGCGGGACGGACCAGAAGCCTTCTGTCTCTTTCCTGTTCTATCCGTGTCTTCCTTGTCTGGAAACTCTCTGTGTACACAGCCATAAGACTCTAGCTCCTTTCACCTTCTAGCATTTTGCTGACAACAGCTTCTGGTGTTGAACTTTGGGGAGCTACCACAGCAGCTCAGCCAGGGACCGTTTAACACATTACTTCAGGCTGAGTCCTGGGCGCTTCATCAGTTCTGGATGGCGGGACGGACCAGGTGCTCCCTTCTCTCTCACTCCCGTTCTATCCGTGTCTTCCTTGTCTGGAAACTCTCTGTGTACACAGCCACAAGACTCCAGCTCGTTTCACCTTCTAGCATTTTGCTGACAACAGCCTCCGACTTCGGGGCCGCCCATTTGGTGCATTTTAAAATATGTGTAGCGCATCATCTTCTCTCTTCTATCAGTGCAGACATGTTGGGGCAGTAACCTTTCCCAACTTATACAGGTAGGCATAATACAGTCCAAGTCCTGTGAAGAACTGTTTGAGGGAAAAGACAAACAACCTCGAATTGCAGGATAGGTTGAGAGTACAACGTCTCTCCAAAATTTGTGTGCATCAATGTACAATGTTGGATTCACTATGCAACATGAGTAAAACAGAAAAACAGATATTTTCGAACAAGAAGTTATATTTGTATAAGGATTTAATTGGTAGTTATCCTACAACATCGATCATTCATGTGTGCTATAAAACATGAAAACTTATATAATTACAAACGATAAATCAAAATAACGTTCTCTAAGTTATAAAGACCGTTGGACTAACGAGACCAACATTCAATAAGACCAACAACGCATATTAGATAAGTACCCCCGTCGAGGCCGTCCCTAATAAAACAAACCATTTACGACCCGCACCTCCTCTCGAGATCCCCAATCGCTGTAAACGTCAAACGCCGACCTCTCGCTGTTTACCATTCCTGCCGCTATCAACATCATCAACATAAACATTAACAACAATGTTTTTGTTCGTGCGACAATAAAATCCCGAAAACTGGTCGTACCTGCGTCTCGATACCTTTTGATGGTCCCCGATAAAAAAAATAATGCCGGTAATGGTCGTAAAAAGACGACGTTTATAAGAGATTTCTTAATAACAGGACATTCAGGTGGACGCTTTTCAACAGTAAAATCACTAGGTACGTGTGGAACTTGATAATGTCTTGTTTTGTCTCGAATGTGGTCGTATCTCGATTTTATGCTCCGATCGTGGAGGTACAATTGGCGGAAATGACTCATTCAAAGGCCTTGATATGAAAGTGCGGAGCAGTTTTTCAACATCCTGTCATGGAAACTTCATAACAGCATCACCCCTCAACAAATTTAATATTGCTGACCATTTACTGAAAAAAAAGGAAGGCTCAATAAAATTACGCAGTCGTGTGGCTTTTGAGTTACTTGACTTGAACTGGAGCAGAGGGCAACCGTGAACAGCCTCAAGTTTTGCCTTACCAGCGCTTTTTGTACTTCTGGATTGATCTACTTCTCGTGCCAGGATCGTCCTGGACTGCGTTCTCCTTGAAGGTTCCAACCAAGTGCTTTTCTCTCAGTGACATTGGCTTCTCACTTCCTTCTAGCAATCAGTTGGAAATCTAGCGATTGTAACAACCATATACAGTCGCGAGGCTTTTAACCTACTTGATTTGATCTGCTCGTAGAGCAGAGAGGAACCGAGAGTTATCTCTGTCTTGCCTTACTAGCGCTTTCTATACTTCTGGATTAATCTACTTCTCATGCCAGGATCGTCCTGGACTGCGTCCTCCTTGTGGGTTCCAACCAAGTGCTTCTTTCTCAGTGGCATCGGCTCCACACTTCCTTCTAGCAATCAGTTGGAAATCTAGCGATTGTAACAACCATATACAGTCGCGAGGCTTTTAACCTACTTGATTTGATCTGCTCGTAGAGCAGAGGGCAGCCAAGAACAGCCTCTTGTCATCTCTGCCTTGCCTTACTAGCGCTGTCTATACTTCTGGATTGATCTACTTCTCATGCCAGAATCGTTTTGGACTGCGGCCTCCTAGTGGCTTCCAACCAAGAGCTTCTTTCTCATTGACATCGGCTTCTAACTTCCTTCTTGCTCAGTTGGAAATCTAGCAAGTGTAACAACCCTATACAAGGAATGATTTAACATCCGTATTATAAGTATGGAGTTCTTTTGCCTGCCTCGAAATGATACTACTTACACTGGATGCACTGGATGTAGTTGGACTAATCCTCCTGATCCTGGACTTAACGTCATCGCCCTGCCACCATTTTTTCTATATTGTTCGTGGCATCTCTGCAAACTAATAATTCAGCTAGAAGTTTTTCTGTATTCAAAAATTGGTTTATTCACAATATTTTTAAAGTTGAGATCAAATTTTAATAACAAATAGCAACAACAAGAAACAAAAAGCCGCCGTTCCAAAAGTGAGCTATCAGCGAGGTGGCAATCGGCAGGAAGGTGACAATTGCACAGCAGTAGAACTTGAAGCCGACCAGCAAACTTCTCTCCTTCGGATGCTGGTACCAGAGCAGATGATGGAGCAGGTCTTCTACACTACTTGGTCTGCAGGGGCAGTGCAGGTCTTCTAGCCCCAGAGCCTCTTCCTTGCGATCCTCCAGCCGGTTTTCACCACAATCCAGAGGCCTTTGTGAGCCTCGAAGACTCAAGGAAACGGCTCGAATCGTTGCATCCTGTTTGTTCCATTTCTCCGCCAAGCCATCCACCAGCCTCCTGCAAAATTAGTGGGATTCCTGGTGAAGGACCCCTTCACAAGATGTAATCAGAGGCAAAAACGAGCCATGGAGGTCTTCAGCAGCTAAGTCGTATTTAAGATACTTGGCCTTTGCTGTCTCCCTTTAAATGCCCCAGTCTCGGGTGGAATAGGAATCGGCGTCAGCGTTAACAACGCGAAATCAGAAAGTGACGCCCGCCCCTTAATCCACATTCAGTTGACTTTGATGTCAGAAATGTACTGGCTGTTCTGCTGTGACATCTTGCATCTAGTAGCAGCAACCGACCTGAAGGTGATGCAAGTGCATCGTTACCACATCTTGTCCGTTTCCTATTGAAGCTCTTGCGCCCAATTGCAGGAATCATGGTTTCGGTCTTCCGAACGTCTCATGATTCAAGCTCTGCGCAATTGGCCTACTGCCATTGAAACTCCATCTCCGAATCGTGATATGGGAAACCTGTTAGCGGCGTTCCGAGTGGGAAAAAAAGCGCGACGCTTGAGAACCGTCAATAAATAACCGACTAGGCCTCCTCCTCTTCAAAGAGTCATCAAACAAACAATAGCTTTCTACTCCCTCCTTTTCCCGAAGAAAACAGCTCCTTTGGCAAACAAACTAAAAGCTCGCGGTTGTTTGTTGAATGAGGAAGAAGAATAAGAATGAGCCTCGAACGCCGAAGTCGGAGATCCGTGATTTCCCGCGACGCATCGAGAAGAAATCGCATCGGTATTCCTTCACGATGCCTCGACTCTCGTTATACGACACCGTAGTGATCTTTGACACGGCTATATCAGTTTCTCAGCGAGGAATGTCAGGATCGAGCCTTCACTTCTTTCTTACTGAAGAAATCCAAGTATTTCCGGAAAAGTCGACGCCATTATTAAAATCCTGTCTCTATTTACCTCTGGATCGTAATGAGGGGAATGTCAGGCTTGTAAATAACGAAGGTCTTTGCGATGTAAGAGGTAATGTGAGTTTGTAGTGTGTTGATAAAAGCGAAATTTCCAAATTTGAGACGAAACGTACATAAAAACCAACGGAAAGACGAGGGTTCGTTAGCAAGACATTTATTACAACTTTAAGAGACCAAAATTTCAACAAGAAAGGGTGAAAGGTATTTTTTTAGGGTTTTTTGTAAAAAATCCTATCTTGGGACAGATATTCTAATTTGTTCAAAACCGCTGCAAATTATTACACAATGGTTTATTATTTTTCTATATTTATCACTCGTCCGCAAAGCCACCAATCATCCAACATGAAGAAAAACATCGATCGCATTTCGGTCAGCTAACATTTGAACGGAGATGAAGCCTCTTTTGCGATTCACGATCGTGTTTCTGATTTATCGTACGTCCAACCCTTAAATTCTCGTAGGAAGCGAACGGTTTGTACTACAGAGCTCCGCATGGGATCAAAAAATTCTAAAAATTCTATAGAATCTAAAGTTGAAGGAAAAACAATACCTTTATACCGAAATTTTTTTGAGTTAGGGCGTTTACAAAATTTTAAAATTCATTTTTGAAAGCGTAGAAGTGACCTACATCAACCAAAATCTTCGGGGCACAACTAGACCCTCAATAGGAGCCCATACACCGAATTTCATCAAAATCGGTCGATGCTAAGTGGGGAAAGTGCTGCGGGCGGCGGACGGACGGCCAAATTTTTATTCGATTTTCGGATTTTACGTACCTTAAAACGTAAACCAACAAATTTTGAGCGACCAAAAAAAATCGGTCTTTTGGGAAATTTGTTCTTTCACTCATGTTGAACGAATTATTGTAAAACATTATTTCTAATTTCCATAATAAATTCCTATTTATTGTAAAATGGTGATTCTTTTGATTTGAGATGAGGTCTCATTCGATACTGCTTCCAGAAATTTCGAAAATTCTACTTTGCAAAAGTGTATTAGACAAATTTTATGTTGCTTTCTTCAGAACAGCGGTTACCAAAAACCAATTTCAAAATCAAAAGTTTCACATTCGACCCAATAACGTCAAAAACGCGATTTTGGATCCTCGAAGAATTGAACACTTTTTTTTATACTATTCCCTACTTATGTGTGCGATCACAATGATTACAAGAATGACTTCGAAATCTGCGCATTTCATTGTGTTTGTTCACTCTTGGCCGTTTTTCTGTCGATAGCATAACTTGCCTAGCCGACGGGTTAGGAAAGTGAAGGAGATGAAAACTCGGCAAATTACGTTTTATAGCGGAGTCGTCCGTCTCGCGGGTAAGATTTACGCGACTCAATAAAAACCTTCAAGAGGGATAAAACCGTCGAGTCGAGAGCTGGTCGAGCTAATTGCTCCTTTTATGCTCTCAGAGGCACGATTTCTTCATCGTTTCCAAAGAGTGAGTTTGATATGATATCACAATTAACTTATTCGTTCTTGTTGAGTTTGAGTCGTCTCACCTGTGGAAGTTGATCAGGGATATCGAAACAGCGTTTTATTTTTACGTAAGGACCCCCCCCCCCCTCATAGCGAGTTCAGTAGTCAATATTTTTGTAACAATACAGAATACTTGTAAATAACCCAAAATCTGGAACTGGGATGAGCATGTCGTCAGATTCGACGAGTTGATGTTATTTTTCTACTCAACTTCATCTTAAAACAAATGTTTTAATTCAGTATGGTTTCAGTTTTGAAATAGATTCAATAATTATTGTGCAAACGAGAGAGACGAGTTTTTTATTCGACAAAGATTTTGGGAACATAGAATAAAAAGTATGAGCAAAGAATGAGCTGGAGTTGACTGAGGATTTGGGAGTGGAGATTGTAAGAGAGTGAAGGTACAGGTAGAGAAGAAGGAGAGAATTTCGTCGACGACAGAGCATGTGGAGGTCTCTTTCAACCCAAATTTCCTTAAATTTTTAATGGCGTGGAACATGCTTTAGCCTTGGGCGGTGGAAGGTGACGTGGAGAGGAGTCCACTTCATCCCTCCTCAACCGAAAAGCGCGGCTGAAGCATGTTCCATGTATCTTGAATTTTAGCCAGAGGCTAAAATTATTATTTTTTGTTGAAGGGAATGGAAGTTTGTCGGAGGTTCTGCTGGTCTCATTCGATTCTAAAAATAAAATGATATTTTAAATCAATGAATAAACAATACCTTCATCTTCAACGTTTTAGAGCTAGCGTATTTTGAGAAAATCACCTCTGGACATTTATATGTCAACTATTCAATGGTGCATTTTTAATTTTGCTCGTCTTTTTACCTACCAAGTTGGATTGTTGCGATTTTCGAGAAAAATGATCATTCAATCAAGACCATTCGAGAAAAAATGGTCAATTTGGATCATCACAGAAAAAATAGTGATTTTTTACCATTTTAAGGAAATGGGGATTTTGGACTATTTGAAGGAATACCTAGGGTTTTTTAGTTAATTTGTTATAGTGAACCTTTGGAATCGAGCAAGAAAAAATGAAACCCCCAAATTGCATGGTTCAGCTACGATTCAAGGTTCATAGAATCCAAAAATCGAATGGAATCTTGAAACGTGACCCAAAAAATTTTGAGGAGTTTTCTGTCCAATTTTTCATATTGAAGACATGATTGTAACAACCTTCAGTATTCAACTAACCGTAGTGTTTTTGTTCCCTAGCAACAGGGTGACTATTTGTAGAATTATTGAATAAATCGTCCATTTTGGTTTATTATTTGCAATAATAAGCCTTTGGAATCGACCAAGAAAAAATAAATTTAACACCCCCTCAAAATTTGATGGTTTTTGTTTCAAGGTACGTAGAATCCAAAAATCGAATAAAAATTTGGCCGTCCGTCCGCCGTACGCCGTTCGCGGCACTTTTTCTACTTAGCATTGACCGATTTTGATGAAATTTGGTATGTCTGCTCCATTTGGGGTCTAGTTGTGCCCCGTAGCTTTTGGTTGATGTAGGTCACTTCTAAGGGTTCCAAAATCAATTTAGAAATTTTGAAAACGCCCTAACTCAAAAAATGTTTATATAAAGGTATTGTTTTTCCTTCAATTTAGGATTCTATAGAATTTTTAGAATTTTTTGAGACCACGCGAAGCTCTGTAGGACAAACCGTTCGCTCCCTACGAAAATTTGAGGTGTTAAATTTATAGGGTTATAGTTTATTTATATAGGGTTTGATTTATATATATATAAATCAAAACACGAGTGTGAATCGCAAAAGAGGCCTAATCTCCGTTCAAATTAGAGCTGACCGAAATGCAATCGATGGTTAGTGGTTTAGATTTTTTAAATTTTTTTTATATTTTTTATTTATTTATTTATTTATTTTTTTTTTTAATATTTGATGAATGGTGATTTTGTAGACGAGTGATCTATATAGAAAATAATAAACCATTGTGTAATAATTTGCAGCGTTTTTGTCTTGATTTCCACCTAGAATCGGTTTATTATTGTGAAGTATTACAAAGCTTTACTAGAGGACTTAATTTTTATGAAATATTGGATAATTAATCATTTATTTTTTAGTTATACAGGAAATTGGTAATTTTGAACAATAACGGAAATTGGTCATTTTGGACCATGGAGTAAATTGGTTATTTTATATCATTAGGTAAATTGGTCATTCTGGACCATTCGGGCGGTCATTTTTTAATTATTGCAAAATTGGCCATTTTGAACTATTGAGGAGAAATTGAGGAGAAGTTTTGAGACTACTGACAGGAAATTAACAAAAAAACGTAATCAATATGAGAAGAATTTTTAAATCAAATTAAAGATTTTCCAAACCAAATTCAAAATTTTCCAAACCAAGGAATGTAAATTTTGCACAAACTAGGCTTTCAACTCGTTAGAAGAGGGAAGCAGAGAAGTACATCGATAGTTTTCAACCTTCTGACATTTGGAAGAGATGCGTATGAAGAAGGGATGGACTTGCAGAACGGATTCTTGGATTCTTTCATAACAGAACTACAAATTAGGAGCGGTCGGTACTGAGTTTTGCTAATGACGATCGCCGATAGTAAACATTGATCATGTTCATGAGAAATTTACTTCTAAACTCTCTACACAAGTGTAATTCGATTCAAAAACAATCATGATACTTATTGGTTACAAAAAAATCTTGAATTTAGTTCGAAAAATTATCAATTTGGCTCAAAAATTTTTTAATTTGGTATAAAAAACGTCTGCCAAGTAACATGGACGTATAGAATCAGTTGGCGAAAAAATTATGATTCAAAGAGTTATTGAATACCAAAATATTAGCGGTCCACCGTCTAGGACCTAACCCACACAATCCTTGAAAATTTCATCGAAATTGGTTGAATAGTTGCGGAGTTTTGGTTGTAACAATAAATTTAAAGTTCGCGCATGCGCAGCGGCTATTGCTTGACCAATTTGATTGAAACTTATAGGGTGTCTCTTAGAAGTTAGTCCCTAACTAACCTCCAAATTTGAGCAAAATCGGTTCATCAGAAACCGAGAAACCGAGGTTCCAAGAAATTCACGTTTGCGCATGCGCACTCGCTCCTATTGGTCCGAAGGTGCTGAAATTGATAGGGGACCGTCTAGGACCTAACCCGCATAATCTCTGAAAATTTCATCAAAATCGGACCACAGGTTAGTATAGTTTTGCCCGGGACAAGGTTTGACCACAGACAGACCGACAGACAGACAGACAGACAGACCGACAGACAGACAGACCGACAGACAGACACGGAACCAAAATTGTTCGGGAAGCTCTAAAACGCAAAAAGCAAGTGGAAATTTTGATTTTGGAGGACATTTTTTTTTTTCACTTCTTTCACGAATACAAAGCTTCCCTACCTTCGGTAGTGAGGAAGCAAAAACTGGACATTTGTATGGGAAATCTCGAATTTGGATCGAAAAATCGTAAATTTTGTATAGAAAATCTTAAATTTGATTTGGAAAAAAATGAATTTTGTTAAAAAATCTTGAATTTCTTATTTTAAAAAAATTTTTGATTCCAAATTTTGATTGAATAATCTAAAATTAGGTATAAAAACTCAAATTTGTTTTGGAAAATCTTGAATTTTGTTTGAAAATCTTGAATTTCGTATAAAAAAATCTTTAATTTGGTACGAAAAATTTCAAATTAAGATTGAATAATCCAGAAATTGGTATAAAAATCTCCAATTAGTCTTGGAAAATATTGAATTTTGTTTGAAAATTTTGAATTTGGTTTGAAAAAGTTTTAATTTAATTTGGATAACCTGGAATTTGTTTTGGAAAATCTTGAATTTGGTATAAAAAATCAGGATTTTCATTTGGAAAGTTTTGAATTTTGTTTGTAAACTTTCGAATTTTGTTTGGATAATTTTGACTTTGTATTGGGAAATCTCGAATTTGGTTTGAAAAATCGTAAATTTTGTACTTATAGAAAATCTTAAATTTGATTTGGAAAAAAATGAATTTTATTAAAAAATCTTGAATTTCTTATTAAAAAAAATCTTTGATTCCAAATTTTTATTGAATAATCTAAAATTAGGTATAAAAACTCAAATTTGTTTTGGAAAATCTTGAATTTTGTTTGAAAATCTTGAATTTGGTATAAAAAAATCTTTAATTTAGTACGAAAAATTTCAAATTAAGATTGAATAATCCAGAAATTGGTATAAAAATCTCGCATTAGTTTTGGAAAATACTTAATTTTGTTTGAAAATTTTGAATTTGGTTTGAAAAAGTTTTAATTTAATTTGGATAACCTGGAATTTGTTTTGGAAAATCTTGAATTTGGTATAAAAAATCAGGATTTTCATTTGGAAAGTTTTGAATTTTGTTAGTAAACTTTTGAATTTTGTTTGGATAATTTTGACTTTGTATTGAGAAATCTTGAATTTGACTTGGGCATTCTCTAATTTTACTCAAAAATTCACTATACAGAAAAATTATAAAATGTCTCTGAGTTGAAGACTCGTGCGCAAGAGAATAATTCTCTTCAAATTATTTAAATTATTTAAATCAATTGATGACCACTTTTATTCGATTTCCGGATTCTACCTATTTTGAAACGTATACCAGCATACTTTGAGAGGGAGCCCACTTTTTTCTTGCTCGATTACAAAAGTTCTCTAGGAGAAAGCAACTCGGAGGGAGGAGGTGGAGATAAGGGTTATTATCAGCGTCTGAGGCAGCCTCGTCATCAGCTGTTTTCCATTAGTTGGACGTCAACGGGCGTTTCATACTCCACCACCGCGAGTACGTCTGATAAGGACGCAGTTCTGGAAGGACGAGCTCTAATTGCCTCCCGAAGTCTCCCACTAATCTTCCCGTTCTCATCTCAAGACTCAGAGGACCCGCCGAACAAGGTCTCTCCTCTCTTACACATGTCCCCGCGTAATTAGTGCCACCCAGAGCTACGCGATGCATCTCATCTTCCCATAGGATCTCTGACTCCCTTTACGTCTCTTTCTTGTCTGGCTCGTCGCCCAGAAATACTAGTAGTCGGCTATTATATCAGTTGGCTGTTATATCAGTTGGCTATCATCAAAGTTGGCTATTATCAGCAATCAAGTCCGGTTTAGTTCGAATCGATTCACCGAGTCTAGGAGACAACTTCGGCGAACGCTCCAGAATGACTTGCCAATTTTTTTTTGAAACGTATTAAATTTAAGAAAGATAAATGAGTTCAAGAAATTGATTTGATTTGCTAATGAATTTGTCCAAAATTGTCGAGAAACGTGGACGAGCAACGTGTAATATAGCGATTCCAGAAGGTAACTTCGGCGAACGCTCGTGAACACGTCCGAAATTGACAAGATAAGAGAACCAGCAACCTTTCATATACCGATTCTGGGCTGCAACTTCCCCAAACGTTCCTGAATACTCGCAAATGAGTCCAAAATTGACGAGAAACAAGGACGAGCAACCTATTTAACACAGCGACTATAAAATGCATCTTCCACGAACGCTCGTGAACGCTAGTGAATTCGTCCAAAATTGTAAAATAGCAACTCCAGGGTGCAACTTCCGCAAACGCTCGTGAGTTCGCCCAAAATTGAACTCGTGAATACGTTCAAAATGGGGAGGACGAACAAGGGCGAGCAACTTTTCATAACGGAATCCATTGGGCAACTTCCACGAACGCTCGTGAATGCGTCCAAAATTGTCGATAAACGAGAGCGGGCAACCTTTGATATACCGTAGACTGGGGTGTAATGAGCACAGATCTACGTTATTACGTACGTGGGGGCCTAAAAATTTTTTGTCAATTACAGAGTCGCATTGGGTTTCATGTTTTTGGGTCTCCTCCATCGAATGCGATATGAACCAAAAATGTAGCACTATTACGAAAAAAGTTATTCAAGTTTTTAGTTGTATTCATTGCACCCCATCAAGTGGGGTCAAATGAGAACATAGCAATTTTCCACTTGGAAACTACACGAATCTAAACTGTTATCATTCCTACCCAACAAAGGTTGACTAGAAATAAAAAATAGACCATCAGAACGCCAAAAATGTTTTATTAATAAACAATTACAGCAAATGTAACTCTTTATTTCTCTAATATCACAGCTGTCAGTCTCAAATTATCAGTTTGTCTTTTTCCTTAATTCTAAATGCTTCGTAATTGAATTATCACATCAATGTTTCAAATCAACTAGATATATTTCCCGTTTAGACGAAATTTGTTTGGGCTTTCCAATTTTTCGAATAATCTTATAACTTGTATACCACAGCTTTTCTTTTTTCTTTTCTCCTTCACTAAAAATGTACCATTACACTTATACAAATAATTCCAACGCCTTTTTATAGCCAGATAGTAACAGAAATAAGTTAACACTTACTTTTTACCAGGACGTCCTGCGAAACACCTTAACTTTGGACACTTTCCCGCACTCAACAGGTTAGACAGAATTGTACTCCGAACTTCGAAAGGGTGTGATAACGTCGATTCGAGATATCGACGTCTCCCCTAGCCACCATCCGCATCGAAAAACCATCACGAATCGATAGCAATAATCGAAACATGGATTTATTAAACGGCATGGCGCGAAAATTCAAAAAAGCTGTGGAAAACGTGTTTGTTCTCATTTCACCCCGCTGATTCATTTCACCCCAGTTTACGGTAGCGATTCCAGGGTGCAACTTCCGCGAACGCTCGTGAGTACGCCCAAAATTGAACGCGATCGCTCGTAATGATGCTCGTGAGTACGTCCAAAATGGGACGACGAAAAAGGGCGAGCAACCTTTGACATAGCGATTCCGGGGTGCCACTTCCACGAACGCTCGTGAGTACGCCCAAAATTGAACGCGATCGCTCGTAATGATGCTCGTGAGTGCGTCCAAAATGGGACGACGAAAAAGGGCGAGCAACCTTTGATATAGCGATTCCGGGGTGCCACTTCCGCGAACGCTCGTGAGTACGCCCAAAATTGAAGTCGACCGCTCATATTTATGCTCGTGAATACGTCCAAAATGGGACGACGAACAAGGGCGAGCAACTTTTGATAACCGAATCCAGGGGGCAACTTCCACGAACGCTCGTGAATACGTCCAAAATTGAACGTGAACGACAAGGGCGAGCAACTTTTGATAACCGAATCAAGGGGGCAACTTCCACGAACGCTCGTGGTTACGTCCAAAATTGTCGATAAACGAGAGTGAGCAACCTTGGATATAGCGATTCCAGGGTGCCACTTCCACGAACGCTCGTGAGTACGTCCATAATTGAACTCGACCGCTCATATTTATGCTCGTGAATACGTCCAAAATGGGACGACGAACAAGGGCGAGCAACTTTTGATAACCGAATCCAGGGGGCAACTTCCACGAACGCTCGTGAATACGTCCAAAATTGACGAGAAACGAGGACGAGCAACCTATAATGAAGCGACTCTAGGATGCAACTTCCGCGAACGCTCGTGAATACGTCCAAAATTGAACGTGAACGACAAAGGCGAGCAACTTTTGATAACCGAATCCAGGGGGCAACTCTCAGCTATGATTCCCTTTTGATTGTATATAAAGCATTGACTCAGAGCTTATTGAGCTTTGGCATAGTGGTATGGGGTGGAGCCTTCCCATCTTTGTTGCGTCCCCTGGAGACAGCTCAAAAAGCCATTTTGAAAATTATAATAAAAAAACCTAAAAGGTTTCCGACAGCAGATTTATACTCCTTGACTAAGGTGTTCTCTGTTGGCCAATTATATGCAAAGTCTGCTCTCATGTTTATGCACAAGCATCCGGATTGGTTCAATTACTCACACATATCCAACTGTCCTTATTCTTTTCGACCCACTACGCAAAATATTATACCTGCTCCTCAGTCACGTTTAAAAGGTACTACACGTCATATTTTCTATAGTATGCCACTATTACTGCGAATAGCACCCTCTACTATAACCAACCCTAATAATTATAAACGTCCAGCGTACAAAAAAATTGTTTTTAGTTGGCTCATTTCCCAAGGACATTTCATTTGTGAAAACATGTTTAAAAGTATTTATATGGAATAATTTTATCTCACGAAGTTAATGTAATAAGTTCTTAGTTGTTAGGTATTAGGTTGAATTAGGTTTCTCGTGAATCTTTATCCATAGGAAGGAATAATTTCTAGTCCGCAAGTCGTGACAAGTCCGCAACTTATAACCACGTTGTAACAATCGGGAGTGGCTCCCCCACCCAGCACGGAACTATGTTCTTTGGTGTGGGGAAATTCCAGGTATTTAAATGGATCTGTTAATTTAAAATTTAAATTAACAGATCCATTTAAATACCTGGAATTTCCCAGGTAAAAATGAGAACACTAAGTATGAGAACACTATTTAATACACTATTTAATAGTGTTCTCATACTTTTTTTTCATATATTATTTACTCATATATTACTTATGCCACATTATGTAATGTTCGAAAATTTGGAGGAATAAATTTAATTTCATTTCATTTCATTTCATTTCACTTCCACGAACGCTCGTGAGTACGTCCAAAATTTAACGCGACCGCTCGTATTGATGCTCGTGAATACATCCAAAATGGGACGACCAACAAGGGCGAGCAACCTTGTATATAGCGATTCAAGGGTGCAACTTCCTCGAACGCTCGTGGTTACGTCCAAAATTGTCGATAAACGAGAGCGAGCCACCTTGGATATAGCGATTCAAGGGTGTAACTTCCACGAACGCTCGTGAGTACGTCCAAAATTGAACGCGACCGCACGTATTGATGCTAGTGAATACATCCAAAATGGGACGACCAACAAGGGCGAGCAACTTTTGATAACCGAATCCAGGGGGCAACTTCCACGAATGCTCGTGGTTACGTCCAAAATTTTCGATAAACGAGAGTGAGCAACCTTGGATATAGCGATTCCAGGGTGCCACTTCCACGAACGCTCGTGAGTACGTCCATAATTGAACTCGACCGCTCATATTTATGCTCGTGAATACATCCAAAATGGGACGACCAACAAGGAAGAGCAACTTTTGATAACCGAATCCAGGGGGCAACTTCCACGAATGCTCGTGGTTACGTCCAAAATTTTCGATAAACGAGAGTGAGCAACCTTGGATATAGCGATTCCAGGGTGCCACTTCCACGAACGCTCGTGAGTACGTCCATAATTGAACTCGACCGCTCATATTTATGCTCGTGAATACATCCAAAATGGGACGACCAACAAGGAAGAGCAACTTTTGATAACCGAATCCAGGGGGCAACTTCCACGAATGCTCGTGGTTACGTCCAAAATTTTCGATAAACGAGAGTGAGCAACCTTGGATATAGCGATTCCAGGGTGCCACTTCCACGAACGCTCGTGAGTACGTCCATAATTGAACTCGACCGCTCATATTTATGCTCGTGAATACATCCAAAATGGGACGACCAACAAGGGCGAGCAACTTTTGATAACCGAATCCAGGGGGCAACTTCCACGAATGCTCGTGGTTACGTCCAAAATTTTCGATAAACGAGAGTGAGCAACCTTGGATATAGCGATTCCAGGGTGCCACTTCCACGAACGCTCGTGAGTACGTCCATAATTGAACTCGACCGCTCATATTTATGCTCGTGAATACATCCAAAATGGGACGACCAACAAGGAAGAGCAACTTTTGATAACCGAATCCAGGGGGCAACTTCCACGAATGCTCGTGGTTACGTCCAAAATTTTCGATAAACGAGAGTGAGCAACCTTGGATATAGCGATTCCAGGGTGCCACTTCCACGAACGCTCGTGAGTACGTCCATAATTGAACTCGACCGCTCATATTTATGCTCGTGAATACATCCAAAATGGGACGACCAACAAGGAAGAGCAACTTTTGATAACCGAATCCAGGGGGCAACTTCCACGAATGCTCGTGGTTACGTCCAAAATTTTCGATAAACGAGAGTGAGCAACCTTGGATATAGCGATTCCAGGGTGCCACTTCCACGAACGCTCGTGAGTACGTCCATAATTGAACTCGACCGCTCATATTTATGCTCGTGAATACGTCCAAAATGGGACGACGAACAAGGGCGAGCAACTTTTGATAACCGAATCCAGGGGGCAACTTCCACGAACGCTCGTGGTTACGTCCAAAATTTTCGATAAACGAGAGTGAGCAACCTTGGATATAGCGATTCCAGGGTGCCACTTCCACGAACGCTCGTGAGTACGTCCATAATTGAACTCGACCGCTCATATTTATGCTCGTGAATACATCCAAAATGGGACGACCAACAAGGAAGAGCAACTTTTGATAACCGAATCCAGGGGGCAACTTCCACGAATGCTCGTGGTTACGTCCGAAATTGTCGATAAACGAGAGTGAGCAACCTTGGATATAGCGATTCCAGGGTGCAACTTCCACGAACGCTCGTGAGTACGTCCATAATTGAACTCGACCGCTCATATTTATGCTCGTGAATACGTCCAAAATGGGACGACGAACAAGGGCGAGCAACTTTTGATAACCGAATCCAGGGGGCAACTTCCACGAACGCTCGTGGTTACGTCCAAAATTGTCGATAAACGAGAGCGAGCAACCTATAATGCAGCGACTCAAGAATGCAACTTCCGCAAACGCTCGTGAGTGCGTCCAAAATTGAACGCGATCGCTCGTGAATACGTCCTAAATGGGAAGACGAACAAGGGCGAGCAACTTTTGATAACCGAATCCAGAGGGCAACTTCCACGAACGCTCGTGAATGCTCACGAACGCGTCCACACGAGCCGAACATGCTGGACCCCTGGCGCCGCCCCCTCCACGCGTTACCGAGGGGACCATCGCGATTGCTCCCGTTTGTCACAACAGCCGAGCTGATAAGATAAACTTTCCCCAGCAGCTCCGTAATGTCGGCTGTTATTTCCTTTCCGGCCGGAACTGCTACCGAACTGCTGGGAGCAGCGATTTATCACCGAGCTGAGATCCGCCATCATCGCTGTCGCGCTGTTATCTCGTATAACGCACTCAACTCCTCCCAGCTGCTTTCTGTCCGCCAAACGCCTCCCGAATCACTCGTTCATCATCGCAAATTTTCCATTTTTCCATGAAAGAAACAAAAGAATTCTCTGATGAAATGAAAATAAAACGTAAAATAACACGAAATTGAGAAAGAAAATTGACTGTGAAATTATGATGGAAAACAGGACGAATTCCTTGTTCAAAAACCAGACTTTCAGAACCTCATCGCTAGTTTCCTTACCTAATTGACAAAAAGCAACACGGTGTGGCGCAATTACCCACCTCAGGTCCAAGAAACCCCATCAATCTGAGTAAAATCGGGTTTTTCCTGAAAAAACGTAGTAAAATGTCTCAAAACAGATTGATTTTGCGAACAAATTTTCAAATTTGTTCAGTTTTCTTTGAAAATGTCAGTCGCCGCGAATCGTTCAAATGTACCGCTAACGTCCGAAGAGGATCGCGATCCCACTCGATAGCTTCCCCGCTCCCGCCCTCCGCCGATAGCTTCCCCGCCTCGCGCCGCCCCTTAAGTGGGAAATCTTGTTCCTTCTGAATGCCGTTCTCCGCATTAGTCCGAGTTCTCTCCTCCGCCGCTATTTGTCCCAACACCCCCCCCCCCCCCGTCCAACCGCGACGCCGCCTCTTTGTCCCAACTCCGTCCCGCCACCAGGAAATTAACCCCGCTCTGGTTTCCAATCCCTTTCACGGATATTTGAAATGCTAAACATGACTGCAGGTCGACTCGGAATTGGATTCGCGGGTTTGTCTCCCATTCTATCCATTGTTAACCAACCATCCAACAACACACCCAGTCCAAAAACACCATTTCCTCCAACGGTCCAAAATTAAAGATTTTTGCAAAAGCCCAACATAACAAATTTTTCCAAATGGTCCAAAATGGCTTTCTCTATTGGTCCCATAAAAACTCGTTCTTTTTGTGGTCCAAGATGGGCCATTTTCCCGAAATTACTGATCTACCAAATTTACAATAATTGGCTGTTGTGGTAAATGACCCAATATAACCAATTCTTTCCAATGATCCCAAAATTACTGATTGCCCCAGGAGTCCAAAATGACCCAGTTTCTCCACTATGACTAATGTATCAAATCAAAAAATCTCCTCAGTGGTCCAAAATTATCAATTTACCCAAACAATTATTAATTGAACCAAATGACAAGTTTTTCCAATGGTCCCAAAACACCATTTTTTCAACGGTCCAAAATTCTCTATTGGTCCCAGAATTACTCTAGTTTTCCCAGTGATCCAAAATGGGCAACATTTCCAAAATGACCAATTCACAAAAATTATAGATTTTTGCAAAAGCCAACAATTATAACAAATTTTCCCAAATGGTCCAAAATGGCTTTCCTTATTGGTCCAACAATGACTCGTTCATTCTGTAGTCCAAGATGGCCATTTTCCCAAAATTACTGATCTACCAAATTTACAAAAATTGACTGTTGTTGTAAATGACCCAATATAACCAATTTGTTCCAATGGTCCCAAAATTAATGATTGCCCCAGTGGTCCAAAATGACCTAATTTCTCCAAAATGATTAACTAACAAATCTCCTCAGTGGTCCAAAATTGTCAATTTACCCCCAGAAATGATTAATTGAACCAAATGACATATTTTTCCAATGGTCCCAAAATGACTAATTTCCCCAGTGGTCCAAAATGACTTATTTATCAAATCAAAAAATCTCCTTAGTAGACCAAAACTATCAATTTAACCCAAAAATTAATAATTGAACAAAATTACAACATTTTCCTATAGTCCCAAAAATACTAATTTGCACAGTGGTTCAAAATGACCAAATTACTCCAAAAAGACAATTTTATCAAATCAAAAAAGCTCCTCAGTGGTCCAAAATTATCAATTTAACCCAAAAATTATTAACTGAACCAAATGAAAAGTTTATCCAATGGTCCCAAATACACCATTTCCCCCAAATGTCCAAAATTCTCTATTGGTCCCAGAATACACTAGTTTTCCCAGAGGTCCAAAATGGGCAACATTTCCAAAATGAATTCATAAAAATTACAGATTTTTCAAAAGCCCAACATAACAAATTTTTCCAAATGGTCCAAAATGGCTTTCCCTATTGGTCCAACAATGACTCGTTCTTCCTGTGGTCCAAGATGGACAATTTTCCCAAAATAACTGATCTACCAAATTTACAAAAATTGACTGTTGTTGTAAATGACCCAATATAACCAATTCTTTGTCAATGGTCCCAAAATTACTGATTGCCCCAGGAGTCCAAAATGACTAATGACCAAAATGATTAACTAACAAATCTCCTCAGTGGTCCAAAATTGTCAATTTACCCCCAAAAATGATTAATTGAACCAATTGACACATTTCTCCAGTGGTCCAAAATGACTAACTTCCTCAGTGGTCCAAAATGACTAATTTCCACAGTGGTCCAAAAAGACTAATTTATCAAATCCAATATTATCCTCAGTGGTACAAAATTATCAATTTACCCCAAAAATTATTAATTGAACCAAATGACAACTTTTTCCAATGGTTCAAAATGGCTTTCCCTATTGGTCTCACAATGACTAGTTCTTTCTGTGGTCCAAGATGGGCAATTGTCCCAAAATTACTGATCTACCAAATTGACTGTTGTTGAGAATGACCCAATATAACCAATTCTTTTCCAATGGTCCCAAAATTACTGATTGCCCCAGTGGTCCAAAATGACTAATTTCTCAAATCAACAAACAAATCTCCTCAGTGGTTGAAAATTATCCATTTACCCCAAAAATAATTAATTGAACGATATGACAAATTTCTCCAATGGTCCCAAAACCACCATTTTCCCCAATGGTCCAAAATAACTTTCCCTGTTGGTCCCACAATGACTAGTTTTCGCAATGATCCAAGATGGGCAATTTTCCCAAAATTACTAATTATGAGGAATTTATATCTTAAATTTAAAATAAAACATTTTAAATCGGAACTTAATCAGAACTCTCTATTTTTCTAAAATATCTCCATCACAACAATTCAGCCCAGCTGTCCTTGCCAAATGATAACGGGGAGTTAGACTTGGAATGGTAAAGTCATTAAACTAATCTACTGACTGTTGTTGTAAAAGACACAACATAACCAATTCTTTCCAATGGTCCCAAAATTACTAATTTGCCCAATGGTCCAAAATGACCAAATTACTCCAAAAAGACGAAATTGATCAAATCAAAAAATCTCCTCAGTGGTCCAAAATTATCAATTTACCCCCAAAAATTATCAATTGAACAAAATGACAAGTTTTACCAATCGTCCCAAGACCCCCATTTTTCCCAATGGTCCAAAATGGCTTTTTTGTTGGTCCCACAATGACTAGTTCTTCCTGTGGTCCAACATGGGCAATTTTCCCAAAATTACTAATCTACTGACTGTTTTTGTAAAAGACCCAAAATAACCACTTTTTTCCAATGGTCCCAAAATTACTAATTGCCCCAGTGGTCCAAAATGACCAAATTACTCCAAAATTACAAATTTATCAAATCAGCAAATTTCCTCAGTGGTCCAAAATTATCAATTTACCCCTAAAATTACAAAATAGAACAAAATGAAAATTTGTGCAATGCTCCAAAATGATCAAATGTCTAAATAGGCCCAAAATGACTCTTTTCTCCATTTGTCGAAAAGTGATTCCCCCTAAATGATTGATTTGCCAAATTGACAAATTTTCCCAATGTTCCTATATGACAAATTTTTGAATAGGTCCCAAAATGATCTCCGTGAACTTGTCCGATTTTGTTCCCAAACGCCTCAAATATTCGGTTATTGCAGTGATTGTGTTATTATAATATCAATAAAACCAAAGATTGGGGAAGAGGATTGCAAAACGTGTGAAGAGGAGAGTCACGTGTGACAGTCACATCACCAGGGGGATCCTTTACAGCACTAATGAGGAATCGCTAACGCGAGAGGGTTACTTTGGAGATGATCTGAATTGCCGAGATGAGACGCTGCCAAAGGGGAGGGTAAGTAAAGTATGAGGAGGGAGGGGGAAGTAGGTGTTCCCTTCACGGTTCGTCTGTCACACATCAAAGCCTCCCCTTCCTCGGGTAATTGTACTAGTTTGTACCAACTAATTGCCATCTCAAGATGTATCAACTTTCGAAAGCGTAATTCGAGTATCGCGATGGATTCGCTTTTCCAATTTGTCGGCTCGAGAGGATCAACCGAGTCAAACCTTCAAAGAGTTGTCTCTGAGAAGCCCGTACGACGAGAAGTCGAGGTGTGAAGATGGACGACTGCCATGAGTGTGTGGCTCATATATATCATGTTTGAACTCCCACTGATTTCAAATCAACCGCCTAACTGTGGAACCTGGTTCCGAGCAGCCCCGACAGAGGTCAGCGCTACTGCCCCGTTCTCAACCCGATTAAAACCCATATCCCAATAATCTGTAAAACGGACTACAAGAACCAGTACGAGTATAATTTTGCACAATAAAAGAACATAAAACATACCGAATAAGTTTACCCCCCAATAGTTTTAATTCAGAGCAACAATGCGACACCCCGCCATATTTTTCTCAGTCCAGAACATTGTATTGCCAAAATCACCGGTCTTACATATGTAGCTGCTTAATACCGTTTTTATACCGGTTTTATCCAATCATTATACCCGTCTTTATACCGATAATTGTCGTACTCATTCTCCCATATCCCAAGGTGAAAACAACATAGGTAGCTGTTATGATAACAGCCATCTGTTGTTAGCCAAATTTAGTGCAGAACCATTAGTCGTAGGTAGGTATAATACAAAAGTTATATTATCCCTAGCAACATATGTAAAATGCATTAAAAAACAAAGCTTCCGCTACCTTGGAAGACTCAGAAGGATTCGTAACTTAATTTTGTGACTGTTAAGGCCGGTTAGCTCACGGCTAAAACATGTTCAATGTTAAAAACTTTGTGATAAAAATCCTCGGGATAGGGGAGAATAATCACAGCAGATAATTGGTATAAGAAGGGTATAATATTCAGCACTCAAAAGTAAACGAGATGAAGCTGGATTCCCACTGGACGGAAGAGGGTGGAAACGGAAAAGACGGGAAGACGAGAAAACCAGTGGAGGGGGTAGCCGGAGTCGGCGGAGGGTTCGCATGGATGATGGAGGGAAAGGAAGGAATGATAACCTTCCTCCTGAAAACCTCTGAAATGATAACCTCTCTCTGATCTGTAACTTCTGTTGACTGTGTTTTGAATTTTACGTTCAATTCCTCGTTGGAAGTAAATTTTTATTTAAAAAATAAGAAAAAAACGAGCAAGAAAAGTACAGCGCAACAAACAAATGAAGCGCGAGCGGAACCTCGAGGTGCTTGATTGTCGATTGCATCAATCGATTGTTCATCCCAGTTTCGATGGTTTTTTAACAAAGGAGTAATATTGCTCCTGGAATTTTCAATTTGCCTACATGCTCATTTATTTTTACGAATGCTAGCTGAAAAATGTTTCCAGAAAATTCACAGTTGGGATTCTGCAATAATCCTGGAAATAGGTACATTATCACAACTCCTCAACCTATCAATGTTGGCTACTATCGACCATTGGCCAGCCCTAGTGCAACCTCCACTCGTGGTTATCATTCCTGACCACTGGGCAGGCGCGTGAAATGCACGGAAGATGGACCACGGTATAAGAATGGGGTATTTCGGTGGGTCGTAAATTCAGGTTTTTGACCTCAAATTTGGATTTAGCAGCCTTTGAAACCTATAAACTCCATCTTTTAGCCCAATGATACTATAAAATGTGGTAGAAAAATTAATTAAAGAGATCACACGTTTGAAAAAAAGGCGGGCCGCCATAAATGCACACACACTACACCGCGCATGTGTGTGAGTAGTATTTTGTAGTATCCAAGAGATTCTAATTTTGGATAGCGTTACTTTCAATCGTTAGCGTTACCTACGTCTGCCGTGTGTAATCGGTTGTTTTCTGTTCGCTTCGTTTGTGGTTTCAACTTATCAAATCAGGAAAGGGTTTCATCTCTTCTCAGTGCATGGATGCTTTTTTCAAAGACAGTTTTGGCCAGCTACTTCACAATTGGCTGGCTATGTCACACCATTCAAATCTTCAACTTTCCTTAGCTTCTCTGATTTTTTAAAAACATTTTCTCGGCAAACGGACCCGATTACTGTTATTCCTGAGAAAAAAAAATTGAAAAAAAAAAAATTTCCCACCGTCGGGTTCTGTCAAGATGGCGGCCACCATTCCCAACCAGGGAAAATCAGCCAATCAGATTGTGATATTTCTTTCCGCCTTTTCCGTTTCTGTCCTCTTCCGTCCCATGTGAACCCAGCTTAACGGTTGTACAATCGAGTCTGGACTGAGGAAGTTGGTGAAACGGAGCAGGCGGTTGCAAAAAGTGTTCCACTCTGACTTAGTACTTTCAGGGAAATAAACTTATTCCGTACTGTTTAATGTTCTTTGTTTGTATTAAAATGTACTCGTATTAGTTCCTATATTTCGGTTTATGAAATATCGGAATTGGGCTTTTAAATTGGGTGTGAACCGGTAGCGCTGACCTCTATAGGCGGGCTTAGGAACTGTGTTGGGTGGTAACTTTGAAATCACCGTTCGATGAAATGGCGGTGAGTTCAAACAGTAGCATTGTACGAAACGTCTAAAAATTCAAAAAAGACAGTTTTTCAGGGGCTTCATTCTCTGTGAAGAGATTGTATTTAAAAAAGTGGCAAAGACAAAACTGTGTTCTTTGCAGGTGATCTATACAGAAAAATGATGTGTGATGATTTGCAAAGTTTAGACGATTCTGGACACAGTGCGTCGTGGAAAGTTTTTCTGGAATATCAAAGCAAGACTCATCTCTCCAGTTGAAAGGAAGAAACGTACCGCTAAGCCATAAAGAGATTCGTCCGTCGGAATGCCACGAAAAATATTTCATCTTCCCCCACCTCGTCGGTCGTAAAGCATCCGGATCCCTAAATTGTTTAGCCCTCGTCCGCTCGGCCATGAAACAAAACGGTTGAAGTCCGCCGTAGGACTTCCAGAGAACGTGAGGAGGGGCTTTATGAAAATTGTTTCCGAATTGTTTTCGAAAAAAAAAGAAAACAAGTTGTTTCCCTCAACTTGTAATGGGCGGGAGAAAAAAAGTCGGAGAAAGGGAATTCCATTGTGGGACAAACCCTCTCCTCCCAGTCAACAACTCGAAAACTGCTTTGAACCTGCCGGCAGGTCTGAAAGACAGCTAAAACTCTCTGGTGATTAGAATTCGCATTTTAATTATTTTACACCACCCATAAATGACCGAAAATGTCTCCAGAGAGGAGACTATTGAAATCTCAAATATACCTGGAAACATGGTGTTCAAAATTTTGCAATAACCACGATCTCACAAATGAAATCCTGTAATAGGGCCCTAGGATAACATTTAACTCCAGGAATACCCAAGGGAAAAAAATTACCGTAGAAGAAAATTCCTAAACAAGTGAAGCCTCTGTCAAAAAACACAGAGATGCTTAGGGCTGTTTGGCTACGTCACCATTTCATGGTTTCCTCCGACAAAACGACGCGAAAACTTACAAAATTCACATTGCTGTGGTCTGGCGAAGCGTAAAAGAAGTATCTCAGCAAATAGTATCAGAGAACGTCAACAGGTAGAGTTGTAGTCGCCTTTGTGACCAAAATCCACAGAAAACTCAATTGACGAAACCACTAATATAGAAACTAAAAAAGAGAAGATGAAGACCAATAATGCTTGATAATGTAAAGGCAGAATCATTTTTTTAAAAAGAGTGATTAAAATTGATTATTTTGATCACTTTCACGTCTGCGTTCTTCTCTTCCCCAGTTTGTGCACTCTCGTGTTCGACCACGTAAGCTAATAATTTAATTTACGCTACCAGAGGTAGCACTACTGTAGTAAGCAGTACAGATCCCCCTTTGAAGAAACTCTTCCTAATACTCATTCCATGGATGAAATCAGATTGGTTAGGCAGCTGGATACTTCGCAACATCGCTGCCCCCTTACAGATTGCCGTTACATTTAAAATTTCCATCTTCCTTAAATTTTTGAATTTTTTGATACTTTTTTGAGCAACACACCAAGGTTTTCTTCCATGTCAGTGAACCCTCTTCTGAAAAACAAATTTAAAAAATCGTGAGGCAAATTCCCCATTGTTAGTCCATGATGCGAAGACTGAAAAAATGATTTTGGGAAACGCATTGCGCATTGCGATTCGTTTCTCGGGTTTAAACGTTGATGACAAATTGAATTGGCATGTCCATTGTGATAATTTGGTTGAAGGATTTCTATAGTATTCCTCCTCAGACAACTTTCTCTCAAGTTGAGTGAGAGACTGGATTTCATGGTTCGAATGTAAATACTTTTATTTGACCCGACGAAGTTTTGCTGCGAATGTTTCTTGTGGCTGCTGGTGTCGCTCTGTTTACTCATGGGAATTTCCGTATGAAGGATGAGAAAAAGAAGAATTTGGATCGGCGAGGTAGATGTAGATCGTCATGAGTTTTCTTGTGGCAGAGTTGTGGCAGAGGGGCTCCGCCTTCCAGCCCGAGGCCTGGTGGACTGTTCCTGAGAAGGTACTAGACTAGGGTTGGTAGACGTCCACCATAGAACCCCGCATTCTTATATTCAATGCTCTTATTAGGGAAAATTTAATTTTCGTTCTGACCCATCCTACCACTTGTGATCTGGGATTGGGTCATTTTCCAGAAAGGGTCGACGCTAACCTGAAAAGGAATTGGTCGAATTCCTTATGAAGAACTCCTTCAAAAGAATCGAAGACGGAGAGAATGAGCCTCGATGGTCTTCTGCAGCTCCCTCGTATTTCCGAAGATTTTCTCTGGCAGCGGAGTTGAGGATTGAGCTCCAGTCTTGGGACAGGTAAGAGGTGGGGTCAGCATAATGTGGTCAAAAATCTCCTTGTCTCTGACCCCGTGAGCTTTGTAGTCTATCACAAGTCCAGGCATCCTTCCTGTTTCTTCTTGCAGGAATGGCTCTAGCATCACTCCAAGCCAAGCCAGTGCAGCCATGCTTGAGCGTTAGTCTTGTACAGGGAATCGTGGTGATGCGATTGAATGATCAATAAGTGATCCGAGAAACTTCCAGAACTACCTGCCTACATGGTAGTTGTAGGTTTGCATACCTAGAAGGTAGGCAGTTAGGCTTATCTTCTTCCATGCCCGTACTAGCAATCATATAGAGGCCCTTTCTTCCATCCGTCTCTCCCAATTCTACCTTTCTCAACCACCCAAAGTCCCAGAACCCCCGTTGGGTAGTAATTCAGCAAGTTTTCGAAAGTGGTTTAACATAAAAACCTCGATGAACTCAAAAAATGTTTTCCACTGAAATTCAACATATTCAGAATGTGAAATTATCAACTTGACTTTAAAGTCACAAATTAATTGAATGAATAAACGTTTTCAATTAATTGTTTAGTAACCAATTTATTTCTTTGTTGTTCACGCCCTCCAAACAAAACTCGAATAGACGTTTTTTAATTTACGGTAATTACCTTTACGTCCTCGAGTTCGATGGTGAAAAAACGTGGGTTAGGGGTGGGGTGGAGGGGAGCCATTTACTCCACAAACAGCCCACCCCCCTTGGCACAGCATCATGCACTTGACAAACATTTGTAGTTGACTTTAATTAGGGAAGCTCATCTCCTTCATTCTCAAGGCCTTGTTGTTTCGAACCCCCTCCTACATACTTCCCCGCCCGTCCCGTTTCTCATACTTTACTCACCCCGTTCCTCCCAATTTTCCTCGTCGCTTTTTCGAGGGAAATGAAAAATTGTTCAAACAATCGCGCGAAAACCTCTTCGGGGCCTCAATTTCGAAACTCTTGGAGGAAACGGATAGAAAGGCAACAGTCCCGTTATACACTACTATGTTCCACACTGGGGTTTGGAGAGCTAAGCAAACAGGCTCTTTGTCGCCTTATAGTCAAGTTTAATATTTGACTTCAGTCACAGTTTACTTTCTCTTCGTTTGAATTAACAATATGTCCACGATTCTACTTTGATTATGAAGTCGTTTCATCATGCAGTAGATAATCAACATTAAATGTGCAGGCTCCACATTAATTTCATTATCAGCAACAAACTGTTCAGTAATGGTTGAAGGGAACTACTAAGATATTAGATCAAAATGTTCTGACCAGTAAATTCGCCACACATTAGTACTTTCGGAAGAAAGAAGAGCAGTAGAGGGTTCGTGATATGAGGAAGCTGACTCATCAATAACTAATTATTACTGAAAATTTGCAGAATCCACACTAATTTCACTATCAAGAATAAATTGTCCAGAAATGGTTAAAGGGAACTTCCAAGATCGTAGATCAAAATGATCTAATCAGTGAATTCGCCACATATTAGTATTTTCGGAAGAAAGACGAGTAGTGGAGGGTTCGTGATATGAGGAAGCTGACTCATCAATAATGAATTATTAATGAAAATATGCAGAATCCACATTAATTTCATTATCAGCAACAAACTGTTCAGTAATGGTTGAAGGAAACTACTAAGATATTAGATCAAAATGTTCTGACCAGTAAATTCGCCACACATTAGTACTTTCGGAAGAAAGAAGAGCAGTAGAGGGTTCGTGATATGAGGAAGCTGACTCATCAATAACTAATTATTACTGAAAATTTGCAGAATCCACACTAATTTCACTATCAAGAATAAATTGTCCAGAAATGGTTAAAGGGAACTTCCAAGATCGTAGATCAAAATGATCTAATCAGTGAATTAGCCACAAATTAGTACTTTGAGAAGAAATGGGGGTAGTAGAGGGTTCGTGATATGAGAAAGCTGATACATTAATAATGAATTATTACTGGGTTATGTCTTCAAAAGCGACTGTTGAGTGGTGCAGCTTGTCCCTGGATCCGCTAGAAACACTGGGGTTCTTGTGGAATATAAGAATGGCAGCCTATGCTGTTGAAATGACACTTCCAGGAACAAAACAGGATACTCCTGCAAACCATCCTGGACTGGTTTTAATCATTATTGCCACGTTAAGCCTCTTAGATATCCGTGCAAGAAGAAGACATAAGAGGGACGGAGCAACTGTGGAGTGGAACAGAGCACCCGCTGATGTCGAGTCGTATTTCCTGCATTTGCTAGAAGGCGCTGAGGTGTTTGCACAGGAATGACCGCCTATAAGACACAAAACAGAATATCGTATAGTTGAGCCAGCATTAAACAATTACTTATCTTTCTCTCACCTTCTTACTTGCCTCTGGTTGGTCAAGCTATTGCAGCCAAACTGCGAACCCAGGAATAGTATTCGAATTACTAGAGCCAACTTTCGAAAAACTTCCTGGACGGGTTTGTATAATCATTGTCATGTTACGCCTCCAAGATATGCCTTCAAGAAGAGGACTATAAAAGGTCGGAAAACCTGACTTTCTTCATTCTTTACAAACTATAGACAATTTTGTGACCCGTTTAAGCTCCATTCAATAACGCAACCAGAAGATGCTCTTCCAATTGAAAAGTGACTGAGTGAGTTTTTAAATCAATACATGATAAAATTGACCAAATTCAATCCATCTTGGAAATTAAAAGTCCAAAGTCCAATCTCTCATGTCATTCAATCTCAGACATCTGAAGCTCCCGAATCCGACACAATCTTGCAAGTGCTCGCAATTTCAGCTCGGGTAAATGGTTTCGAGAGTATTGCCACAAGTAATAACTTCATGGCGGCTCCGAATCGGATGAAAGCCACCCAAACCCCGAAAGATCTACCTTTCCGACCGTAGGGTCAGACCTCCCGACCATCCGTCGTCTTTGATCTCCGGGAGAAGTTCAATATTTCCTTCCGACTCGGGGAGTAAATATTTGTATTGACGTCTTCTATTCGGGCTTTCACCTCGGGATTATGACGCCCAGTATGTAATGATTCGGGCTTTTGCCGAAGACACGTTTCATAATCAACTAATAGCTTTCAAGTTTCAAGGCTCGTGCCGTACGTGTAACGAAATTTCAGGGGTGAATTGAGTGAAGAAGAAAGTCTGTTAAGAATGCTCGAAATTATATCGAAATTGATTGTTTAGTGCCAAATTATGACAAATGTAGTTGTTCGGTTCCCAAATTCATTGACCTCACATGGATGTCTACATATTTCATCTTCTTAACACGTTCAGCTGAGAGAGACACTTCCAACTCCATCAGCTAGATCGTATTTTGTTATCATCCCATCTGTACTTTTTCAAGAAATAAATATATATTGTACTTCGAAGGCATATTTCAAACCAAAAAATAATTTATTTGAAGTGACTGTGTTCCTAAATTTCTCCTTCTTCACTATTCCCGGGTTTTGGTATTGATTGTTCGAACTAAGAAGAAGTGAAGAAGGGAAAATTTAGGCACAAAATACAGTCAATTCAAATAAAAAGCTATACAATTATCTCTTCGAAGTACAAAAGATTAATATTTCTTGAAAAGAAACAAGGAGATGAAATCTGGCATGTATTTCAATGATTTTGGGAACCAAACAGTGATCTTGTGATTGAGATTATGTAAAAACATTTCTTAATAGCCTTATGTTAAAAGGGCCTTAAAAGTCCTTATGTTAAAAAAGCCTCAGGAATAGAAGTTGGCTTATAGTCTGACCCAAAATTTGAAATATTCAACGGTACCAACCGCTGAGTACGATTGAGTGGTTGAGCTTCTTACAATCGGATGACCTAAATTCGCTCCCGTTGATGAAAAGACGATGAAACTTCACAAGGAGCTTCTCCAAGACTGCGATTGGCAAGCTGATCACCTTCAGCTGATGGGATCATCTCATGCGCTCCTTACAGTCTCACAAAGCTGATATCTTGGATGATTTCTCACTGAAAATTATTACAACGAACGACTACGTAAGATCCTTCGAATTTAAAAAAGGTGCTGTGTTGAGGATGAAGGAGAAGAGCATCAGGAATCCAAGTTGGCTTATTGTCTGACCAGAGATGTTGGAATCAAACGGTACCAACGTCGCCACAATCGGCTCAAAAGTTGAGGGAAACAATATGGATTGGAACACAAATGGAAGTGACAAACACTGGTGATATTTGAGGCCGAAGGCTTTTGCTGTTAGCTGTCAGAAAGTAGCTATGATCACAGTCACTGACTGAAGAGGGGTTTCACTTTGCTTAGGTAGGAACTTTGGAAATTCATTCCTGAACGAGGTGTGACTCCTGGAACGTGGGCCTCATCAAACACCGTACTATATATAGAGTCAGTTTCGTTATAAGCTAATATTTGATAGGATGGGATGAGTGGGCAGAAGCGATGATTAATGGGGGCTCAGTGGAAGTTGACGACTTGATCCCCAAGCCGCGAGAAAGGCAATTCGGTCGGTGAGGGGAACTTGATCTTAGGAATGGAAGGGAGGAGTGAAGGTTTTAAAAAGCGATAAACTCGCTCTACTGCGGCCTTTTAGATTATCCGGAGCCGATATAAATCGAGGTTCTCCTTTTCCCTCCGATACGAACCTTCTCCCGAATCCCTGACGGCAGGTTCAGCTCGGTGACGTCTTGAGTAATTCGAAAGAATCGTGCACCCAACGATTGGAATCCGAGAACGTTGTGAACTCGTGAGAACGCTAATTGAGATTATTGTTCAATAAAACACGCGTATTGCCCCAAAAAACATAAAAATTTATTGGCAAATATGCGTCAAAACTAAATAAGAGCAACTACTGATTTCTAACGACAACACGATTCTCAATCTATTCACTCGTAGTAGTCCTCAACTTTTTCAAAATTTGATAAAGCTGTTCCAAGAGATTCTTCATGTCCATGAGAGGAAATCCATCCAATTTGGCCCACTTTTACATGTACGTGTAAATTAAAATCGTAAAATATCGTGAATTGAAGTCAAGGTTTTCGACGATCTTTCTAACCTCTTTTTTTCTGCCTTGTTTCAGGTATGTGGGTCACGGCTTGAAGATGCTCTTCTTTCGGTGAGATTGGACTTGCGATAAAGTTGACTGGGTACTTAAGACTTCGAACTTATGAGTAAGATAAAAAAATGTTTGGAAGGATTGTGGTGAATGAATTACTCGTGACTTCATCATCAAAACTTGACAATTTCAACGATACTCTCTTCAAAGTTGGGTTTTATATTCCTGGGGTGCAGTGGCTTGTTTGTTAGACGTTCAAAAATAAAAAATACTGATTTACACTTTATAAGTAATTGGGTAGATTTATAACTAGGTTCTAGTGATTGAAGGAGCTTTACTGTCTTAGAGCTTCTATCCGCCCTTCATTTGCTGGTCCTCCCAAATCTCTGATAGCAATTCATCTCCAAGTGTGGTTTGATGAGTGAGTGGAAGATTTGTTGGAGAGAAGTGTTGGAGTTTTAATGAGTGGTGGAGTCAAGCTGTTTTGCAGCCCCCCCCCCCTCCCCCCCTTTCAACACTGCGAGTAGTTTGGCAAAGGAGTGGATGAGTTGTTGAAAATAAGAGTAGAGTTGGACCTCCAGTGAGTGGAGTAGCTGTACTGCCTTAGTGCTTCTCTCCTCCTTTCATATGTTGGTCCTCCCGAGTCTTTAATGGAAATTCAACTCCTAGAGTAATTTGGTGAGTGAGTGGAAGAGTCCTTAAAGAGAGTGAGAATATGAGTGAGTTAGAGCTCCTCTCCACCAAACATTACTGACCTTTCCTCTTCAGACGTAAACTGTACTCTGAAATGTTTGGTGAGTTCGAGAAAGCGTGAATTTTTTTGGTGATTGGAAGAGCTGTTAAAGAGAAAAGCAATGTTGGCATTCCAGTGAGTGGAGGAGCCGTGCTACCTAAGTGCTCCTGTCTTCCCGATATTTGCTGCCTCTCCAAAGTCTCTGAAACCTTTTAAACCCCTAGAGTGATTTGGTAGGTGAATGGAAGAATTGTCCAGGATAAGTGTCGAAATTTTAGTGAATGAAGGAGCCATGCTGCCATACAGCCCATTTCAATCCTGTAATTAGTTTCGTCAAAGAGTGGACGAGTCTACATAGACAAGAGCAGAGTTTGAATTCCAGGGAGTGAAGGAGCTGTACTTTCTTGATTCTCCTCTCCCTTCTTATTTTCAAAGTGGAAGAGTTGTTAAGAAAAGGGCCTATGTTCAAACTCCATTGGAGTGGTTGATACTTCCTATTGTTAATGCTGACAACACTATTCATTTTAAGCGCGATGTCAATGGCGCAAGCGATCAAATTCTGATCCAATCCCAATAATAGTATACAAATACTCATTAAATCTGTCGCCTTGTATTTTACAACAGAAGAGACAACGAAAAATTGCATGTAATTCCGAAATGTTACGTTTTACATCATCTAAAAGTTCACAAAAGTTTACAGCGTGCCTTTATGAGTCTCTAATATAAACTACGAGGGTTGCAACGAAAACGTGATATCTCAGAGATCTGGGACTCGTCGGTTTTATAGCCTTCGGGAGGTTTCTCACCCTTTCCCTCGAAACTTAGACAAGATGTCTAACAAGACTTTAATGAACGCTAGTTACATTCCTAGTTAGAAGGATCCGTCCAACAGCGGGCCCTGGAGGGATTTTCTATCTCCGTTTCCTGGCACCGTGTCAAACGTTTAACACTGGAAATACGATCCACCGAGATGTAGTGGAACCTCCATAAATTGTTCGGAGGTGATGTATTTCGAATTCTAAGGGAGAAAAAAGTGGCTTTGATTGATGATTGGATTGAATAATTGCTTCGTAACGAGCTCTATCCTATTTATTTATCGACATTCAGTTCTTGGTAGATGCTTCCAAGTGGAGTTAGTCATTAATAGTTTATTTTGTAACGTTTTTGATTGGATCAGTGTTGATGATAACCTACATTATTATTCCACGCACTTTTATAATAATAATATTTATTATTAATACTATTATTATTATATTTATTGGACTCTCTTATTATTAATTTATGTTTGTTTGTATTTTTGGTTTTTTCTAGTATTTAAATTGTTTAAATATTTTTTCGTTATTAAATAGTCTTATTTTTATTTTTTTGTTGTTATCATTTTTTTTAAATAGTCGACATTTCGTATTAACATATTTATTTTTATTTATTTAATTTATGTAACACTTTCAAAAATTAGTAAATATGTTTCTATCAACCACCAATTTATGTATTTATTTTAATTTTGTATTTCTAATTAGAAGTCTAGTTTTATATCTACAGAATTCTCTTCAATGGATGATGTGGTAGAAAGAAACTTACAGGCCTGGAAGTCCTCAATGGGTGTCTACCGTGTCTAAGGAGGATTAGAGTCGGATTCCCGTGACTCAAGAAGACCTCGGACCGTACCGTTATGTTAAAATGATAGAAAAGGATAAGAACTAAAAAAATAAAAGGTGTCCCTCATGAACGGATCATAAGAAAACGGACGTGTCGAAAGGCTTCTCACCTCCTTGAAAACGATACAGACGATCTGTCACGGAGACCTTTCCACGTTGACTCATTTAAAACAGATGCTTTCTTCTGTTGTTCTTTCAGAAAGGAAACGGAATACGAATATCGATGAAAGAAATGGGCAGACAGAGAATGTGTGAAGGAGAAGACGTAGAGAAATGCGTGACAAATCAGAGGAGAAGCCTTGAACGGAATACATAAAACGGTTGATCACTTCGGAGATGGGTTACGTTGCCACACAAGAAGAAAACAGAAGTTCTCTTATTTCGTAAGATGTTTCTCTACACAATTCTTAAAAGGAAAAAAGGTACATGGAAACGGCAGTTTTGAACAAAGAAGATACCTACAGCAATGTTAAACTGAAGTTCATCATCATCATCCTACAAGACTTCCTTCGGACAGTATTAATGTAAAACGATGTTACAATACAGGTTTTTGAATTATTCTGGTCCATTACGGTCATTAAAATAAAAATATTATATTAATGTCCTAATGGCCATTTAATAAATTTATACTTTTTTATAATTTATTTTTTTCATTTATTTTTTATTTTTATTTTGATTTATTTATTTTTTTAGAGAAAATTTGGATACAATTTTAGCGAGAATTATCGTCAGCTTTCTTGGCAATTACCAAGCGAATCAAGCGTTCTTGGAGACAAAGCAGTTGCAATTCTCTTCCTCACACTGGCTGCATGGCACACAGGAGCTTCGTATAAGAGATGTTGAAGCAGGCTTATTTTCAACAATATTCAAGTTGAGTGAGTATTGATGGCCTTGAGGGAGGCACTGCAGCGGATCGTTATAATTGTCGACTACCAGGTTTATTCTCGCAATCAGCAGCGACCTCGGCACCGTCGCAAGCAATACATGAATCTTCAGAAGTAGAATCACACTGAGGCACTGTGGAGTGAGAGCAAATGTAGAAGCGGACCGGCTGGTAAAATCAGGTGCTCAGAAAGCTCAGCTAAGGATCCACCACAGTCACTGCTCACTTCTAAAATACAAATAGCATTATGGTGGCTACGAGTGCGGGGAAAGTCTGAGTGTGCCTCACCACAGAGGATGGCCAAATTCCACTTACTCTACTAAGGCGAATATCAAGTGCTCTGTTCAGGATGCAGACAGGACGACTCGCCAATGTACCCATCATGTGAAATGGGCCCCCGCCACCTCATGGAGTACACACCACAGGATGGGGTTGGTAGATCTTCATCAGAAGAAACATCGTATGCGAGGTACTGGCCATCCAGTAAAAAACGGGCTAAAAAATCATCACCGAACCCATGTATACCGAGTATGATATGATTTTGGATTGAGATGCCCTAACTACGAAAGCAGCATCACTGGAAGCTACTAGGTCACTGTAGATTGCATCGATACCCGTGAGAAAGCAAACAGCAATCACGGGGGATTAACCAAGCTGTCAACATCCCACGTTTCCGCTACATGTTCTCCAAGCCTGGTATCGATCATCCAGGGACTGCCAGAGGTCCACATAGTAACGTAGTCCGTACTAAACGAATGATTTATCTTTAATTATCAGTGGACTAATTGGAAACAAAATTACGTTATTATTCACCCCTCTTCTTTCTGATTCTTGAAGGAATGTACAGGAACGTAAGCAAACAACGGATAGCAACCAGGAAAACCGATTCCCTCTTGATTACAGAATCTTCAGTTGACGTCAAAATTTTCTTAAATTTAGAACATCACAATCTAAATTCAGACCACAAAATGTTCCATACTTATCCTTCAAAAATTCAAAAAACGCACAAATTTATGGGATGTACCCACCAAAATATTCTGGATGATAGAATAGGTTTAAGATTTGTTGGAGTTTCAAAATCCATCAACAAACGAATGGTATCACGCATCAAGATGACGAGAGGATGTCACCATCTCCATCTCCACACCATGAGATTACCATAAATTCAATAATGTTTGCCATCATGTTGCCTTCGACAGCAATAGAAGTTGCAGAACTATAACCATAACTATTGTGCAATTTTAACAAAATATAATCCTCTCGGTGCCTTCATGAGCTATCACAAATGATGCCACCATTAACACAAATTTCTTCGATACTTTAGACATCTGGTCCTTGAATTTGGCCCTAATTCAACTCAGTCAGAAAAGACTCTCAACCAATGTCTCACAGACTCCGTTAATAGTTGTAGCCTGCCCACACAAGACGTTTTTCGACGAGCTTTAAATCCACCTTCCTGTTCGTAAGGTACCTCCCCGTTTTACAAGAAGAATGCACGACCTTTCAACTTGAAGGAGATAAGTTATCATTAAGAGCCCAGAAATAAATACAGGCCGTTGGAGCCCTTCACCAGTATTTCAATCTGGGTGACGGAAACATTTCATTTTAAACCCTCTCAAACAACGGAACTTCTCTCTGAATTTTATATTTCCTCGATTTTCACATATTAGATATTTAATATAGTGGGTTATCATATGAAAAGATGGTTTCCAAATGTATAAGAAATCACACATTGCCACAATAAATAATTTATTTATAAGTTTATATTTATAAGTTTGGACAATTTGACAATGGTGAAGAACGGTGAATTCTTAGGAGATTGCCAAATTGATAGCTGAGTTCTAGAAACTCATAGATATTATGAGTAAAAAAAAAAGAAACGATAATTATGAGTAGAAACTCATAATTATTATGAGTTTCTAGAACTCAGCTATCAATTTGGGAATCTCCTAAGAATTCACCGTTCTTCACCATTGTCAAATTGTCCAAACTAAAATTCAGGGATCCTATAACCATTCTCTATAACGAGTGTCCGAACTCAAATCTGAATTTTCCAATTTTCCAGAAATCATAATGGAGAAATAACTAATTCGTCAGTCTAATCTTCAGTATAATTTTTTCATTATTGGAATCAATTTCAATTCATCAGACTCGACTTCACAAAAATCATAATATGATGAGAATATTATTCTCATGTTTACTATCAGTTTCTTGAGCTCAGATCTGAATTGACCAATTTCCTTGGAATGCATCTTAAGACACAGTATACTGGAATTGAAAGGGAAATTCCCATAATAAGAAGTGCTCTCTCGACGGCTTGGCAATGTCTTTACATCAAAAGCTCGCCTCCTGTAAGCTACTTACTCAATAACTAACAACCCAGAAGAAACATTAGGTTTTCCTTCATCAGTTAAGCTGCTTATATTGCTTCAGAAGGTCAAATGCGAAGTAGGAGAAGCTGAATTCAGTTAGCGATATTCAGTGTATTTCTTTGGGTATTGGCATCAATTTCGATCAAACACATCCATCTTCATAAAACTCTTGGACTATTTTCATTTTTACTATCAGTTTCTTGAGATCGGATCTGACCTGACAAACTTCCCTAGAACTGAGGAAAGAAGCTGTATAATGAAATTCAACAGAAATGGCCCGGAAGAAGTAGGATTTACTTTTCTTATACTTGACTTGCTCGATAATCAACAATCAAGAAGAGCCAGTCATTTTTCATTTTTAGGTAAAGTACTACTTATGTTATTTCAGTTGGGTAAATCCAGAGAAGTAGGAGTAGCTGAATTCATTCAACCACCACAGTAAGACGACGTTATACTGAATTGGAAATATAAACTACTAGATGCGAGCGTGCTGCTTCATACAGAACAAAGCATGTGTTGACCACCAAAGATGAACTGAGTTCCTTCATATATCATCCAATTTGTACAATCAGAGAGTCGAATCGTTAGTGAGATCGTTTTTTCGAGAACAATACTCAAAGACGATTGAAAGAAAAGGATCCTTTTTTCGGGGCCATGATTTAAAT
The DNA here is from genome assembly GCA_009739505.2 of Apolygus lucorum. NCBI lineage: Eukaryota > Metazoa > Arthropoda > Insecta > Hemiptera > Miridae > Apolygus > Apolygus lucorum. The sequence goes on from CM019171.2 coordinate 3,526,213, forward strand.
TAACCCCGCCCCGCCACTCCAGGAGGCCCTAATTGGTAATGGATGTTTAATTCAATGAGATGGATGTCTCTTTAATTGACCCCAATCCTCTCCTTACAGAGACCTTGAAGGATATACCATCCTTTAACTCGCCCCGTCGATCCTCAAGTTTAGGCCCTTCGGATCACGACCCATTCGTTCCAATCAGCTCTAATCAGACATCGTTAATTACCCGTGGACGGACGTAGATGAACTGTTCCGAGTCAGTGGAACTCCCTCTTCGATTGATGCTCACCAATTCTCGATACGTCTAGACGCTGTCTAGCTTTTCCCACGGGTGTTCGCGTGGTTTTAACTCTGTATTGTCAACATTCACGTCCGCATCCAAGTCCATTCTTCAATTTCAAAATACTGTTCTTATTGTTGTGAACCATCACTGAGACAAATTGTATTGCACCGCTGTTATGATTTTCCAGCTGATCTGATTGCAGCATATTTGTTGTTGCATATCTGCACGTAGTTACCGTATTCTGCATACATCTGATGTTGTACACAATGGATAGGTTAGGATAAGTATCCAATCGCATATTGCAAATCAGCATGAAATCTGATTACATTCATATATGCTGTTACGATCTCAGAGTGTCAGAGGGACATTTGCCATGAAAGGAACGTTCATGAAAGTACAAGAAAAAAGTTACCTTACACGGCTGATCTGACCTCCTCAGACGCATACTCCCAGTAGCCTCTAATTGCAGCGCACTGAGGAAATAAGCTTTATAGAACACTCAGCTTCTCCAACATACAAACTTTCGGTGATTCTCGAACATTGTTTATACAGTAAAGAAAATACAGCAGAACAGCAACGTTATCGTTCAGGACAGCTTCAAGTTTTAAGGTGGTACCTAAGTATTAGACGGAAAAATTCGTTATATTCATATTCCGATTAAGTTATTGACAATTACCTACTTATCAATTGCTGTACGTCAGCATGCAAGATTAAGTCAGATTCAACGATTAGCGGCGAACCATCCGATGTCCAGATACCTCATTTCACTCTTGTTTCTTCGGTTCCTTGGTCCTACATTGATGCAGTTTGAAATCTCCAGAATCCTTTTCTTCAATTACCCATTTGTGATCCAACATCCTGATGATGGAGGACCCCAACAGGAGACGGCTATGCTAACGACCCGCAGGAAAAGGACAAAGGGACCCACCGGTGCGTCACTTCCGCCAGGAGACCGGACTTGTGAGCTTCGGGCGCCTCAAAGGAAGCGCCTTTTGGAAGTCAGCTCAGGACCGAACGTGGTTACCTCCGTCGTATTCTACATGTCAAGGGAGTCCTGTCGGCCGGGAGTGTTGCCAATTCTGCAGAACAAGGTCATGATTTAGCGCTTAGTTTCACGATCGATGACAGCTTCTGGTCTCAGCTGACCGATAGTGGAACAGAAACTATGCCTACCAAACGAACCATTTCTTACAACAATGCGCGAATTTGATATACTTAGGCGATACATAACGTGGAGTTTTATACTAAACCGTACCCAGTTGCCTTAACGGCCACACTGAGCGCTGACCTCCTTATTTCCCCATCAATATTTGCAACGTTTCACTACCATGAAGTTAGAATCAATAATTTTATAGACATTAGAACTGGTACAGGTCTTTGATCTCCGCTGGGTCCTGGCCTCTCATTCTCGTGTACCATGGTACCTATTCAGTTGTAAAGGTCACCTCTGGCAGTTGATATACAAAATTGTGATTGGATTTTTGAAATATAAATGAGAATATTTTTTGCGGAAGAAAATTACAAACTGTTTAGTTTGTAAAAATATAGCACCTGTCGTTCCAACCAACAACTAAATCGTCGTAACAGTAAAAATGGCAGCACAGTAGCATGTCTGGCTGGGAACCTCCACTAGGTCCTTGTTCATCATCCCGGATGAACTGATGATTCATCCGTCGCTATATCGCGACGTCGCAGTATAGATCTGCCCGTTTTTCGCAGTATTTATCAAAATTATGGTCAGATCTTTGGCACCTCCAGTTGAGGCATTATATAATTTAAAGATAGGTATCCACAGTCATGGTCTCGTTTTTTCCTTCCTATATGAATTTAACTTGATCGTTCGGGGTTGGAGAAAAATTTCATCAAACACCTATCTTTGGGTGTCTTGAAACCTCTCTTCTTGTGTTGAACCTGCCTTCAAATGTCATATCAAATGCACATTATTTCCTAATGATGAATAATCATTGATAAGCAACTTCATACGTTTTCTAGCTTCTGGTTTGGTTTTGGTGTGATAAGTAATGAACTAGATAATTTTCTCACGCGAGAATCTACAGCCTCACGTACCACGATGCGATGTTTTACTGCATGGACGACTGTCACATATCGAGTGACTCAGTCATCGGAAACTTGCTTGGAAAAAAGATATGCCCACGAAGTTTCCAGATGAAGGGAATGAGGAAGATAAGAATTTTTCCCACAGCGTCATTTTTGCCTTGTAAGCTAAGACTTTGTTTGGTTTTGCTCGATGAACCCCAGCTGTACTGTGATGGTACTTCCTGTGGGGCTCTCATCACCACAAGTTCACAACCTTTAGTAACACGAAAATTGTTAAGGGAAATGCTTCGTGCAAAAAGGGTCCTTAACGCCACATTTGGCTTTTTTTTCCAAAGTTTTTACGTTTTCAGGACATCCCACAGTAAGACTTGCGTGTCCTTAGAAGATTAATTTGAGATGAAGGAGGAAACCACAAAACAGATGGAAAGAATAATCACAGACAAATCCGTTTTGGACTATTCAGAATCCGAATCCACGAAAAAACTATTGGTCTATGTCTGTGTGTATATGACAAAATCTTGAGTACCCAGGCCTCGATTTCCCACTAATTTGCGTAGTACTTTTTTTGAAGCAGAAATCTACCTAGTTGTTCACTACGTTGCGAAAGTTTTGAAATTGGAGTTTATGAGGAAGGAAAAGGAGGATTATTTACTGAAAATAAGGTGCATTCTGGGAATACCTCTAGCGCGTAGCCTAAAACAAAATTCTCAAGCAATTAAAAATTTCAACGTTTTTTTCCATTAGCTCGAAACGGGAAGAATTATCAAGAAGATTTTTTTTAACGGAGTGAAGAATTGAACGATGTAATTAGTAGTTGTTCCGTTATGAAATTGGTAGAGGTACAAATTGACGGAGAAAAGTCAGCGTTTTAGCTGAGTCACTAATTCCGTGCGGATTCTGACTTTCAACATTCTTCATTCCTTGCATCTTCTGGGAGTCGAGTTGGAAAGGTGAGTGAAGCAATCCCAGTATAGCGCTTCTGACCCTTTCTGATTACAGTGATCAGAAAACCTTGAGTCATTAGATGCAGTGCAATCATCTAACCTAGCGCCCTGTTAAAAAGTTCCCACTGAATTAGAGTTCCCATCGGACCTCGCAGGATGTCCTGGGTCTGATCTCTGCGGAATCATCCTCTGCAGGCGTTCTTCTCATTCCACAGCCTCATCAGAGTTGTGGAGTATCGTGGGAGAAGAGCCCGAAACCAGATAGATTTATTATATCTACTTAGGTCTCCTATCGGCCTCTGAATTACACTAGAGGTGCTTTACCTGGGATGCGTTATTATGAATTTATTGCGCCAGATGGTCTGTTTATTCATAACCCTCCCTGCATGCACTAGATTTACCTGTCAGATAGTTACACGGTGTTTATCAAGGCTTCCATGGAATCATTTCTATTTACAACATTCTTGATTATTTACCCTGAAGAAAAAGTGGGCACCTCTACGTAACGATCTTGTGTCCTCTTGTCTTATTTCTTATATATTATAGTACATATTTCCATGTAGTGTGGAGAGGTCAGCCCTGACACTGAAAATTTCAGGTAATTCAATTTTAACAGTACGTATACTTAAATAGCAGGTTTATACATGTACTACAATATCATTGTATTGAATAAATCTGCTTAGCCTTCCATCTCCCCTTCTCACATACCATGGGAAAGTACGGTATCTATCAAGGTACAGGGTTGGTTAACTTCGGTAATAATTATCACCTACAAGATGTATAGCTCTTGCCCTTTCGCCCTTTACCACAACCACCTTCCTCATTACAGGTAGACTCAGACGGCGACACCAATTAGCTCTGTCTCCCGGCCCACACTACACCCCTCCTTCCCTTTGATAATTCATTAGGGTCCTCCCTTAGCACGTTCGTTTCCTGTGAAAGTGTTTGACGAGTCCACGCAATTAACGTTAACATCAGTAAATTTATTGTTAACGTTAAGTTTCGTGTTTCTGTATTCAAAATGTCCTTGTAGAGGGATTCAAATACGAATATATTGTTCTGCAGAGAAGATAGATTGAGAATATGTGGTTAATGTAACTATAAACTGATTCTCTTGATAACTCTAGTTACAAACTTGATTCCTCAATCAACGTTGATAAGGACAGCCTTGTTTATGATGAAGGAACCATCCAAATTTTGCAACTCCCATCAAAATCGGTTCAGCAGTTTGGGCTTCCATAGGGTACAAATGAACAATTAAACATTAAGGGGAGTTAGCTGGCAATGAAAACAAAAAATCGATCTTGGGTTTAATTTTAAATTATTATACACAATATTGCGGTCTTTTTAGAAAAAATCATGAAAATCGGACTGTTGGAAGTATTTTAATAAATTCCCTGAAGTTGGGTCTCAGCGCGGTGCTGCGTAGGTGGTTTAGACAATATCCATACTTATCGGTTTATCTTCTTCTTTTTATTTACATACACTTTCATTCCATGGATGTAACAACAACATGGAAGGGAAATTATCATAGATGAAAAAGAAACAGCATGTAGACAGGACAGTCCAAAAGAGAGCCACGCGAGGTTCCTAGAGACCACGGGAGATCAACTTTTACAAAAACGGCTCTCCTGTAAAATTACATTTCTCGGTACTTCGGTACATGTACCTCCCACACCGTCAGATTACAACCAAATTTTTACACAGTGCTCGCAGATATGTCAGGAAGAGTCTGTGCCTACGAAATTGCGAAATATTACTCTGGACGGTTTTAATGATTTTCTAAGTCCTCAAAAAACCGGATGATTTCCAAGGTTGTCTTTGAAAAGTGCTTAAAAATCAGGAAATCGATATATTTTTTGAAACCATAGGCACAGACTATTTATTAAATAGTTATGAACAACGGATAAAAATTTGAAAATGATAACTTGAATGGAGTTCATGCAACAGGTACCGAAGGATCGGTGAATTTTCAAAACAAAAAATATTTGTAAAAGATTTTTAGTTTTTTTCAATCGCCCAAATTTAACCAAATTAGGATGCAGTAATCCTGAGTATGTCCAGAAAACGTAATAAAAATTGGGAACCGATATGTCAAGAGGGAGGGACACTGTACGGCAGAGAAGCTAAGGAAGGCCAAATCCAGGCGGCTGGCTGGCTAACTCCCCTTAATTATTATGTCATAGAAGATACATTGTATTGTAAGTATGTACAATCGAACGTGGCTGTTGAGTGAAACTATTTATCTTTATATCCTACCACCAATGAAGCTGGCAACAGATCGAAGAATTGACCCTACAAACGCGTGATCTTCGTGTCTTCTAACAGTTTGCCAGAGGTCACTGGGTTAGGCTAATAGGATCAGTTTGGGGAGTTTCTATCTTCCTCTTGATCTTCCTAAGTTTGCGAGTTTCGTAGGAACAATTTGAGCTAGGCCAATCTAAAATTCTTCAGCTAGCAAGTTTTTGGTAATGCGTAGAGAAAACTTACAAACTTTCTGATGGTGCTGGGCTTTTTCTTGATTTGAGGTGGTTGTGGTACAGTTATCAATCCATAGCTTCACTGCTCCAGCTCTTCTCTCTTTCTCATGCTTTTAGCGTGGAACTCTGCCTCAATATTTAAAATTCTGTTTTTGATAGGTTCTACAACTTTGGCAAACTTTAATGTTGTTTTTCCACACTCTGTAACTCCTTATCAAGGTGGCTCTAACATTCTTCTGGAGGTCCTTTAACCTCGAGTTATGTAGTGGACCCGTTAGAGCCGTGACAAATTATATAAATGAAGAAGTAGAGCACTTCTAGTTATATTGAACTTGATTACGAGGCATTATCGGAAATTTTGAACCATCACTGGATTTCCCAGGATTTTCTGATTTGGACGGATACCAATACGGAGGCTGGATGAGCAACGAGTACTGGAATCCTTTAGTCATGTTGCGATATTCAGCATAGGCTGGCGTCCCCTGAGCCCACTTCTGTGTGTACGAGGCTACTACAGTGCTGGTACCTACTAGTGACACCTCGAGTCACCAGTATAGAGACCTGTGACAAGTTCTATAAATCCCCAGTAGAGCACTTATAGTTATATTGAACTGATATTCAGGAATATTTCTATCAATTTCAATCAGAAAATCCAAACAACAATTAGCTAACTCTCCATATGCATTTGTTTGGTTCACTCTTGATGTACGTTGATTCTCAAAACCGCCACTATGTTGTTTTCCATGTCGTCGTTTTGTCATAATGTTGATGGAAAATACGTTGTCTTTTGGTAAAAAAATCTACCCCAATTCGCAGTGGTACTAAAAACTGCTGGCTACTTGAGCTCTATTTAGGAATCTTGTCATCTTATTGTTGAATTGACAATAACGAAAAGCTTGAAAGCTCCTCACAAATGAAAATGATTGGAAGCAACAAAGGACATTGTCGACCCCCCCCCCCCACAATTTATTTGAATAAAAAAAAATGCTTTGCCATAACATAATATTGAAACTGTAGTCACATGTCAATGTGTTCCGGAACAGAGCATGCCAAAAGACTGATTAGGCGTTTTGTATTCGATGAAAATTCCCTTGAAGCACAACTTTGTTCATTTTTGTTGTAAAAAACTCAGTTTTAAATAGGCATACGTGACTATGATTAACTTGATAAAACGCTCAGAGTGCATTTGAGGGCAGTCAGTATCCTGTTTATCCGCTAAAAGAACGAATGGAAAGTCCAGCCGACCAATTAGGGCAGCTTTTTCTCCTGCCTGGAACTGCCCGCCCACTCTTGTGTAGACCCCGACCACTCTACCCTTCGCGTCATAACGCCCTAACAATGCCCCACTCAACCTCCCCTAGGCAGCCTAATGCCTCTCATATTGCTGCCTCTCATATTGCTGCCTCTTTTCTTTTCAACTCCTCATTTGCGCTCATCCGGTGGCTGGAGTTGAAAATGAAGAGGCCGACCCCTCTCCACAGTCCATATCCTCTTGCGTTTACTCAACAAAATAACAATTACCTGTACACTTGTAACCAGAGGCGAATTTTCGAGACAAACAGAATTTTCGACCATGGAGAGATGAAAGGAAATTGATAGTTCGAGAAAGTAGGTAGTAACAGAGAATTGTACGAACGTACTAGTGCCATAGTCGATTGTGTGAGAATTTTCGCAACATGACAACAAATTCCATGGGAATTAATAGACGTAGATCGTTGAAATTTGAAGTTCATAAGTTGATGAAATGTCATCGGATTTCTGTTGATGATCAAGGAAACGCCTGATGACGGTAACTTGTCTCCTTTTCATCATCTCCAACACTCCCTGTAGTCTTGGAATCCCCTACAAACAGGAGTGATCATAAGGAAGTTGTACCGATCAGTTGTTTTACCAATGAACTAAAAAATCTCTCTCCTCTATATCACGCTAGAACATTTAAGAAGGGTAATGAGAGTGATCGTTGCAGTCACATCAGCATGGTAACAAATGAGCTACCTTTCTTTCCAAGATTAGGTATGGTTATGTGGTTATTGCTTTAATATTCGTTGACTAATTAGGTGAACTTGACGTTTTACATCCATTTTGTACTAAACACAAAATGCAGAAATTATTAAATAAGTTACGTGGTTTCTGGTGATTCTCCAACCCATCCTGGAGTGCCCAAATGATGTTCAAAGCCTATTGCTGAACATCAGCATATGTGGTTAAGGAAAGTAGATCAATGAAGAGCAACAAGTTTAATACAGTTTTTAAAAATTACTATTGGCTTTATTTGGATTATAAAGCCGTTACATGTTATTTATATTTACTTAACTATACATCGATACCTTAAAGCGCAAAGGCGCTATGTGCATTTATCTTTCAAATTTTTAATTTTTGGTTTATTATTTTCAATAATCGTTGCAATAATAGTATCGTTTTTTCACCAATTTTAAATAGTATTGAATTTTTAGAAATTTTTGAGACCACCCGGAGCTCTGTAGGACAAACCGTTCGGTCCCTACGAGTACTTGAAGGTTTTCCTTCGATAAAACAGAATCATGAGTGTGAATCGCAAAAGAGGTCTAATCTCCATCCAAATTTTATCGGACTAAAATGCGATCGCTGTTCATTTCTTCGATTTGTATACAGTTTTGCCTTCTGCGTAACCAGTAATCAAATTTCCATATGAAGCTTTCTATTTTTCCAATCGAGTGTGAAGCGTTTAGTTCTTTCTAATAAACTTGATTGTGAAGGTGTGAAGCCAGTATGGTGTGGTAGGTAGTACCTAGCTGGTAGGTAAAAAAAAGTTGGTAGGTAAAAAAAATGTTGGTGGGTAAAAAACGCTGCAAATCATTGCTCAAAGGCTTCTTCACTCTTCAGATCAGTGATCAGCTGAGTGAGCTCCAAAACCATTTTTACTCCTATTGAATGGAAGTGCTCTTCCAGGCGTTTCCAGCATTCAAGGAGATCTTCTTCACTCTTCAGATCACTGAAATTTGAGAGGGAAGGTCAAGGGAGAATACAGATGGTGGTAGGTGCTATTGATGGAGAACCAGTGATCTATACAGAAGGGTGATCTATACAGAAAATAGTAAACCTTTGAGCAATGACTTGCAGCATTTTTTAGTTCCAGAAAACTCAAATTTAACAAAACTATTATTGACCTTTTTGATGATTATAGCTTGAACATTTTTTGAAGAAATTAAAGAGTTCATTGTAATAAGCCATATTTTAGGAATTGTACACTGGTGAAGAATTCATTTGCGTTTTTCTCAAAACTCCGTTTTTGGACATAGCGCCTTTGTGCTTTAAGGTATCTACATTTTTTATTTGGATTATACAGTCGTTACAAGTTATTTATATTTACTTAACTATAAATGTTGAATTATAGAAAAACTTTTAATCCATGAATCACAAGTAGATCGAAAGTTCTACGATATGGTTCTGTAAGCTCCTTTCTATGAGCCTGGAGATAATAGGATGATCTAGAATATTTTGCGCAACTTTTGATGGAAACTAACTCATTTAGTTTATTCGTTTCCCAAAATATGGGAGGTTACAGGGACCCCAAGTTTAGACTACTTGGAAAAGTACTCGTACAGCTTCTTGGATATGCGATCGTAGTGCACAAGCTGTTCGTGAATACATATAAAATTGTGAGATTCTCGCCAATTCGCATCTCCCGCTTCGATTCTTGGGGACGGATCTGAGATTGATATTCCACCGAAATCAACTGATCGGCCAGTTTTTCGGCCCATTTGCGGCAGCAGAATCGACTCATCAGTCGTGAGTTCGTGGCTTGAGAGAAAAACGCCGTGGAAACGTTCAGTGAGTATGCTGCAAGGACTCTGAAGGGCGAGAAGGCTTAATATTTCATGGACAAGGGCTCGTGGAAGGGGTTGAAGGGATGAGGAGTAGGAGGCTGTATATCTAGTCTGCTGCGAGTGGCCACTTGAGCCTCCCATGCATCAGCCACCAGACCCCGCCTCTACAATCAGGCGAACTCCCTTCTGATGAACGCGATTCACTCGGCTTGAACCGTTTGAAACCGATAATATTGCTAAGTTGCTATGGAACTTGTCATAATATGTTTTGGAAGTAATGATAATATATTAACAGTATCAATTTTACAGGAGACAATAAAAACTTCATTTAAAAAAGCGAGCTACGTTATGGTTCAACTTTTTGACGGTTGAAATTTTTCTTGGAAGAGTCTCACTCTGTAAACCTACTTACTTCAACATAATAAGAATTATTTATGTATTTTATTTTAAAACATTAACTAATTTATGTTAATTCATAAAAAACTTATGTTAATTCATAAAAAAATTTATGTTATGTTGTCCAAAAACGGAGTTTTGAGACAAATACAAAAGAAGTTTTCACCAGTGCACAATTCCTAAAGTAATGACTTATTACACTAAACTCTTCAATTTTTTCAAAAAATTTTCAAGCTATAATCTTCAAGGTTAATAATAATTTTGTTAAATTTAAGGTTTCTTAAATTTAAAAAAAATTAATAAAAATTTGAAAGATGGATGGACAAAGCGCCGTTGCGCGTATCGATGTTTTAGAACCACAATCAAGATTTGAAGAAATACACACTGGAGAGTTTTTAAAATAAAACAACGGAATACGTAGGAGCAGATCTATATTGGAGAAATCGATACAAAGGACTGCAAACTCAATGGCTGACCCCTCGATGGATCGCCAACCTCCCCTCCCTCTACTCTCAAGGTACATCGGAAAGTAAACAATACATCGCAATTCCTCTGCGCTAAAATTTGACAAATGAAATTTGAAATTTCCTTTAAAATTAAGTTCAATCAAGACATCTTTTACAAATAAAATAATCATTTTCTCGACATAGTATTCTACATCAATACCTACATTCCATTATCTCAATACTACTTCTTAGGTAAATACTTCAGTAATAAGATAATTCCAATTAATGAGAAATAATCAGAGCTGATTTTTAAATATAATAAGTTTGTTAGTTTTTACGCAGTATGTCTTATTTATATTTCTATTTTTTACACTTCAATCTTTCAGATCTACGTAATGGTACGTCATTAGGATCCTTAAACATTAACATTTGATCAATACGTCGTTTCCATACAATCCCTCCTTTCACTTCTACATCAAACGTTACTGGCGACAACTGTCTTATTATTTTCCCTATTACCCTTTTGGCTGTTCTATTGGGTGTATAGTCGTTCACAAAGACAGAATCACCAACATGAAATTGAGTGGAACGATAATGAGGATTGTTTGCTATTTGTTGAACTTGGCGTTCTTCCATAGGCCTTCCAATCTGAGGCAACATGTTATCAAACAAAGTTTTCATTTCCCTTCTATACATTAAAAAAGCTGGAGATCTTTGAGTAGCACAATGATTTGAAAATCTATAATCATGCAAGAAAAGATTAACTGCTTTGTCTAGGGAGTTCCCTGATTTTATTATTTTATCCACATGATCTTTAAAAGTTCCCACAAAATTTTCTGCAGCTCCGTTAGAGGCTGGATGCTTGCAGGGTGAAAACGTATGTTTAATTCCATTATCCCGTAAAAACGTTTTGAAAATGCCACTAGTAAATTGTGGACCTAAATCAGAGACGACATGGTCTGGAAGCCCAAATCTGACAAAAAGTGTTTCGAAAACCGACACTACTTTTTCTGCTTTGGTGTTACTGTGCATATTGATGACCTCTGGCCACTTAGAGTAACTGTCTATCACTACAAGAAACATATTTCCGTAAAATGGACCCAAAAAATCAGTATGAATTCGTGACCATGCCCGACTAGGGGTTGGCCAAAACATAGCAACTTTAGGAGGATCTTTCTTGTTTTCCAAACATATTTTGCATGACTTAGCTACATCCTCTATATCCATATCTATATTAGGCCACCAACAAAATGATCGGGCTATTTGTTTCATTTTTACAATCCCTAAATGAGACCGGTGAAGTTCCTTAAGCACTTGTACTTGAAGTTTGTCTGGTATTACCACACGCATACCATAAAGTATACAACCCTGTTCCACTGAAAACTCGTGTCTATGCCTGAAATACTTTTTTTCTGGTTCTGATAGCCCAGTCGAATCTGTAGGCCATCCATGTAAAGTTAAAGCTAGAACTTTATTTAGTAATTTATCTGCTCTAGTTTCGTTCGCGATCAACTTACAATCGATTAGTTGATCACCAACGTTCAAGAAATTTACGTTTATGAAATTCAAGACAGTGAATTCAGAATCAAAAACTTTGGTTTTATCGGTTATTGGCAATCTGGATAGTGCATCACAATTACCATTTGCCTTTGATTTTACTACTTCAATTGTGTATTGAAATCCGGACAGAAAATAAGACCATCGTTGTAGTCTATTTTGAATAGTTAACGATAAAGTTTTGTGCGAGCCAAAAATGTATTTTAGCGGTTCATGATCAGTTTTAAGAATAATTTTATTGCCTACAATAAATTGGTAAAACTTTTTAAAGCCAAATACTATCGCGGCGGCTTCTTTGTCAAGAATTGCCCTATGCCTTTCATTTTCCGGAATGAGCTTAGACGCATATGCTATAGGTTTTTCGGTACCGTTACCATAACGGTGCGACAATATAGCTGAAAGACCATAACTACTAGAATCGCAAGCCAATACCAATGTTTCGTTTGGGTCATACAAAACTAATACTTTATCAGAAGCAAGCTGCTCTTTGACCCATTTTACTGCCTCGTCACAACTATCGTTCCATAACCATTTTCTATTGTTATTTGTTAATTCGTATAGTGGTTTCAACTTATCGGATCGGTGTGATAGAAAACCTTCATAAAAATTTATTAAACCCAAAAATGATCGTAATTCTTTTAGGTTTTTAGGAGTAGGTGCTTCTAATATTGCTTTTATTCTTTCGGGCGATGGTTTTAAACCATTAACATCAAGCCGAAATCCAAAAATATCCAAGCTTGTCTTGAAAAAATCACATTTAGACTTATTTACTTTAAGCCCAGCGTTACACAATCTCCTCAATATTTCGTCGACTACCTTATAATGTTCTTCATCAGTAGGCCCGGTGCAATATATATTATCAATATATACCTTAACATGTGGTATTCCTCTAAGTAAATCCTCTAAAATGTCTTGGCACTCACCAGGGCTTGACGCAATACCTTCTGGTAAATTTACATACCTGAACAACCCATCTTCCGTAATTATTGTAAGAGCATCCCTACAGTCTTCACTAACTTCGAATTGCATGAAAGCATGTTTTAAATCGATTTGGGACCATTTGTTTCCTACTTGCAACACTTGAAAAATGTGTTCTTTAAGAGGTATCGGGTATCTTTTAATTACCAGATGAGGATTAACCGTTATTTTGAAATTTCCGCACAATCTGACTTCCCCATTGCTTTTTAGAACAGGTATCACAGGAGTAGCCCACTTGCTTAATTTTACTTTTTCCAAATGTCCTGCTTTTAATAACCTGTTGACCTCATTTGATACTTTAATTTTCAAAGCAAAAGGTACGTGGTACGGCTTATGTTGTACCGGAACTGTTCCCGCCTTAAATTCCAAGTGAATTTGCTTTCCCTTAAATTTACCTGGTGTTTCAGAGAATAAATTTGGGTACCTATTCATGAGGTCTGACATATTTGGTTCAATAAAATTGACGGATCTAGACTCAGATTCCTTAAGTTTACTCAAATTTAAAGGCCAAATGCCGAAATACTTCAACCATTGCCTACCTATGAGGCATGGACTAGTTTCCATAACATAAATTGACAAATGTTTTTCAACACCGTAAAATTTCACTTTAATATTTTCAATCATGCCTAAAGGTTCCAATTTGACCTTATTGCATGATGTAAGCGATAAATCTGATTTTGAAATTACACAATCGGAGAAATACTTTTTCCTAATATTTTCTGGAATTATTGACACATACGATCCCGTATCTATTTCCATTTTGACTGGAACACTATTCAACTCAACAGTAACATATTCAGGGTCTGCTTTTATTTTCTCATGAATATTTCCTTGGAAATTGTTATAACTCAACGTAAAATTTGCATTACCTTGATCATGATTTTTTCGAATACCTGGGACCTCTGTCAGTGAATGGAAGTCTGAATCGCTGCTGCTGGAAGCTTCTCTTTCATCAACCGGATATCCTTCGTCTAGGTGGTTCATCTTCGATTTGCCTTCTCCTCCTTTACGTTTGCGGCAGGCTGCTTCTACGTGTCCCTTGATGTTGCAGTACCCACAGGTTTTCCAGTTGAGACGGCAATCACGGGCAAAGTGATTTCGTTTACCACAACAGAAACATTCAGCTTGACCGGGTTTTTGGAATGTCAGTTTTTTTCGTGATACTGGTGCGCCACTCTTGAATGATTGATTTTGAAACTTGCTACTTCGTGATGACGTCTTGTCGGAATACTTTCGCGAACTTATGTGGTTCACTTCGCGAGCAGTGTAGTCCTCATTCACTTTCGACGATTTTAAAGCGTTTTTCAAAGCTGCTTCTCGGGCTTCGGCGATTTGCAAGGCATCTTCGTAATTCAGATTTATTTTTTGAAATAGTTCAACTCGAGTTTCTTGATCAAAGAGACCACAAACCAATTGATCACGTAATACGGTGCGCAAGTCAGTAAAATTACAATGGAGCGATAACCGTCTGAGTCTTGCATCGTAATCTCGGACTGATTCGGTTTTTGTTTGCTTGGCTTCGTGAAACTTGCACCTTTCCATAGATTCTGATGGGGCGGGAGCGTAGTGGTCCGTCATTAATTTGATAAGGTACGCATAGCTCTTGTCCTTTGGTTTATTGGGAGCGCATAGATCACGTACTAACATGTATGCATCGACGCTGATCCTCGTTAGTAATTCGGATGCAAATTTATCTTCCGTTACATCTTCCCGAACGAAATAAAGCTCTAAACGTTCTACAAATGTAGCCCAATCATCACGATTTGGACGAAACTCGATATTAATCTTTCCTTCACTCATCTTTTTCTTAATTTCGATAGGTTTGCTCGATGTTCCAAAAAGTAGGGGCTTGTATTGAGACGGTACTTTATCTGGATTTTTTCGAACCAAATCCACTAACAATTTCCGGAGTTCGTCCAATGACTTACTTTCGTCAGCCGGTTCCTTCCCAATCAACGAAATGACGTCTATCACTTCCGATTTTGGTAATGAGTATATCCACCCAACCTTAACTGTTACTTCTGGGGGAGTCATAAAGTTAGGTACTCACTGTTGCGTATGCTGAGCTTCGTGTAACTGACACTTAATATTCGAACTACACGGATACACACTAGATTCGAGTTATCCTCGTCGCCAGTTGGAGAGTTTTTAAAATAAAACAACGGAATACGTAGGAGCAGATCTATATTGGAGAAATCGATACAAAGGACTGCAAACTCAATGGCTGACCCCTCGATGGATCGCCAACCTCCCCTCCCTCTACTCTCAAGGTACATCGGAAAGTAAACAATACATCGCACACACGTCCCACCGGATTCGAAGAATTAAAGAATTTGTATGCCTTGATTAGGCAATTTGACTACTGGTTGCTAAAAACGCAGAACTCGAACAAATGAACAACGGTCGCATTTTGGTCAGCTAAAATTTGATTTGGAGATTAGACCTATTTTGCAATTTACAATCGTGTTTCTGATTTATCGCAAGTCCAATGTAGCCAAGAGCTCATGGGGAGCGAACGGTTAGTCCTACAGAGCTCCGAATGGTCTCTAAAAATTCCAAAGTTCAATACTATCTTAAATTGCTGAAAAACAATACCTTTATATCGAGAGTTTTGAAGCTAGGGCCTCTTGAATTTCAACCCTTATTTTTCACCCCATAGAAGTGACTGGCATCGACCTAAAACTTCGGGACACAACTAGACCCCAAACAGAGCCCATACACCAAATTTCATCAAAATCGGTCCATGGGAACTAAGGAAAGTGCCGTGTATGGCGGACGGGCGAGAAAAATTTTATTCGATTTTCGGATTCTAAGTACCTTGAAACGTAAACCAAAAAATTGGGGGGGGGGGGGGGGGGATCTAAAAATATTTCTTGGTCGATCCTAAAGGTTAATTATTGAAAAATAATAAACCAAAAGCTTGTCTCCATTGATAATATTCAATTCCCACATGGATGATGGATTCTACACCTAACGTCACCTCTTTTCCATCGTAATCAATGTTCATCTCACGGTAATCTATTTATACGGCACTCATCGCCCAAATCTCAGAGCTCCAGAAAAGGTACAGTCGGAAGTGTCGGGTTCTGGCGCCCCCCGCCAGCTGTAATCACCTAGTTAGGCGCACCACTCCGAGCCCGCACTGCTCCCCTCCAGACTCCGCATTTACATAACGAGACGGCGTTACATTGAAGGGAGAAGTGGAAGGCTGTATAGTATTTTTTAGCCTGCTCCACCCACCTTTTTTCCTCGTGGTAATTCTTACCCCCCATTTTCGTTTTTTCTTTTCCTCTTTTTTCAGCTCTATTCCGAGTTATTTTTTATTTCGTCTTACCGATGAGGAGCCCTCAGGGGCTCAGGAAAGTACGAATGTGAAATTCTTCAAACATGCAAATAGTCTGACAGACGGCAAAACGACTGTGAACGTGTTCAAAAATGCCCATTAATGGAGCATTAATCTTATCAGTAAATGAAGAATTCTTCAAAAACTTGCAGGACGGAACCCAAATTTACTGGCAGGCCATACGTGGGTTTTTTTCCTTCTTCCCTTAATTGGAATTTTTCTCAAATTGGACTCTACATTATAAATAATATAAACAAAAATATAATTTTGGGAGTCAGTTGGCGCTGGATTCAACGCACCATAACTTTTATGCAGACAATTTGATATAAATGAATAAATAAATAATATTATGTCCTATCCTACCACAGTTGTAACATTTTACTGAATTCTGGTCAGTTTTCTCTGGAATTGTTTTTCAGGTATTGAAGTCGCTTCATATTTACAGGATTTTTACCTGCAACCATTGCGTTTGAATAATCCTTCTCATTGTTTTTCTCTGCATCGTTTTCTTCAATAATCATAGTTCTAAGCTCATCTGGTTTAGGTAGTTCATCTCTAGACTCTATAGCCACCCGAAAATTCTCATATTCATCTGGTAGACATTTATTAACATTATTGTTAATAAATCATCATTAATTATCAAAAAATCCAGTTACATGTTCATAAACTTCCCACTTGAGTACAACTTACGTAGCATCAGTCTTTTGAGGAGAGTCGCTTTCCTAGCAGGACCTTTCGATTGGTAGACTTCATGCAGTTTTTCGTAGACTTCGTTTGACGTTTTCAGCCATTTTATTAGTTTCAGTTCACTCGGACAAAACAGTTCACTCGGCTAAAACAATCGTTGATCTTGCTTTTGCATCTTTCGTCACCCATGTAGTCAATACTTGCCTTCTCTCCATATCATCAGCGAATTCCAATTCATCATTCCGTACCAAAATAGCTTCTATCTGCATCACCCAAGTATCGAAAGTGTGTACTCCCCAGTGGTACTCGCCATTAACAGTGCTGGTCCCTTGACCTTTTGCAGAGTTGATTTCATATTTAGAAACACAATATTCCAGTCAACGTTTTCTCACAGAATGAGAAACATTTGTTTCATTTCTTAACTATAAAAGTAAAAACAACACCTGTTGAAAATAATCATAATAACGACGTGGACTTGATTCTTTAAATTTATTACGAAGCATTTTTGATGGTAGAGGCGTAAAACGAACAATATAACGACTTCAGTCTGTTGAGCTAAGAAAATTGTGCAACTTCCAAGCTGGTTAAGTCAGTACTCATTGAATTTGTGCTTACTATTTTTTTACGATAAACCCTGCATTTTCGAGATATTGATAATCCACGACAAAACCTTCATGGACACTTTCACCCCACGACCACCAAAGCTCACCTCCAGGATTAAACACCTTAAACAAAGCTATTGAAACCATAAAACTTTCACCCCCATGCTATTATTGATGAAATCTCATTATATTGGCTCACAGTATTCATAGAGTTTCGCTAATACTAGAAAAAGCTTCTCAAGAATAACAAACATGAATAAGAAACAACAAAAGAAAGGAAAGAGACGAAGTGGATAGTGAAAAAATGAAGTTATAAAATGAATTAGGAAGAGCACGGATTCTCAATACTTCATCTGGTGGAATCGGTCTCACCGAAGAAGCAGTGGATTTCCCAGGCCTGGTACTATCGCTTGTGAAGGCAGAGTGGTCGGCGATGAGGATGATGGTGTGTTCAGGATCCGAGATAAAGCTGTAGGAATATAGCTACCTACTCGTGGAATAAGTTACCACCAAAGATTTCAAATAAATTAAGGAGAGGAACTCGAATATACTTCGGAAAGGTCTTTGAGAAGTTTGAAGATTTCACGACAAACAAGACGAATCAAAAATAGTAGCGGGTGCGAGACATGTTCATGTGTAAGGTCCCCACAAAAATCAGCCTCCCTCTGCATTCTGGAAAATGCAGTTTGATTAGGTTCTTCTAGTAATGATCGCAAGACTTACAGCTTTTCGATCAAGTATCAAAACTTATTTTCCTTGAGGGGAACTAACGGTTCCCACAACAAACTTCCCAAAAACACGAACTTCCCATAAATCGATAGCTAGAGTTTCGATTAAGAAATCATGAAAACCCACTGAAGTCAATGAGAGATCCCCTGGGCCTCACTGAGAAAAGAACATTGCTTGGCTCATTCCCTGAAATCAATGAAACACTTGTACGAGGTTGTTAATCCTCAAGTAAGTCTGCCGTGATGGTATTCTGCGTAACAAGAAGAATTTTAGTGCCCGAGCGTATGAAAAACCCTTGACATGACACGCTTGAAACTTCCAGACGAAAAATTACCATAATCACCGCTGGATTCCTAATGAGACTTCTAGCGAAATGTGAGCGGAAACTCGTTGATATTCACGAAGTAACCGGAGAGAGGTATCCAACATGTCATCCAACAAGGACGAAGTACGTGATATGCGGTGTTGCAATAGGGCGTAAGTGCAAAAAGCAGCTCCGTGAACTGGACTGGTAGACCTTTTCAAAAGTAATGTGCAGATAGTCTGAATCGTATAAGTGGTATATCAGTATGCCCTATGGCCGTGCTTGGAGTGTTTTTTCACATATTCACCGGAACCCATTCTCCATTGTGAAAGGTCGTGTGTTTAACCCCGTAGGGCCTGTGTGCGCCGGCTGGGCCTTGCCGTAGATGGGAAGTGGGTGTCTCGGTATGGTCCTCCCCTGATAGCCCTATTATAATTATTTACCGAGCGCACAAACAATAAGCATCTAATTAATGTTAGGTCTGGGGTTTACCTCTATTGGCATTGCCCCCTCCTTCCAGATAGCTCGGCAGATATGAAGGGAATAGGGCGAGCACTACCGTTCGACAATTCTGAAATGATAGCCAGCAACCAGATTTTAGTTTTTCTCAACAAAATACATTTTCCATTAAAATTTCCAATCCACTTAGATAAAGAACCTTGTAACCCTGATATCAATAAGCTATTCAGATATACGTATGTAGATATTTGTTTGTTTTTTTGTTTTTTGGATATTGGTAGAAAATACCAACACTTTCATTGATGGCAGGTTGTACTATAAAATAGGTTTAAATAGCTATTAGAGAAATGAATTCAATATTTTTATACATGAAGAGTCAATGAACTCACTTAACTGCTCACGTACCAACTAATTTAGCATACCATTAAACATATAAATGTTGGTCACTTACGTTTGTAATGCGATAAACTTGTGCTGAACTACTTCATTCAAAGAACTGGTACTCCTGAGCAGCTACGTACCTCAAAACGCTGTAAATCATTACATAAAAGTTAATTATTTTCTGCACAGGCTACATTTGTTATTGATAAGTATTAATGGATTAATCAACTATAATAATCAACCTAGCATTTTGAACTGAGGTGAGGAGGTAGTCATCATTACTCAGTCTTTTACTGGAACTAAAACCTTCCATGGGTGCTCCCTAGGCTCGTGGAGAGTAGGGGCGGGCAAATTTCAGACCGTGTTTCTAACATAAATATAATATTGACTTGTGGCATACAACTTCAACCTTTCACTCATTATTAGGTATAAAAAGACGTCTACCATTAGTTATATATCATATAATATATAGGTATATAAATTACTTATGTTTACTCATGGAATTGTTTCGGCACCTAAAAATAATGTATACGGTATACGAGTAGAATATCCAAAACTCAGCCTACTCAAATCATTGCAATACTTGATTTCCCAACTCTTTATCTAGGTACTGAAAACAAAAATTCAACTCTTCTCTATCAAACCTGGCAAATCTTCTTCGCGATATTTTTTTACATTTATCAGTAATCATACTGAATGATTGTACTGACAAGGAGTTTTTATTTCAACTTTTAATGTATTCAAAACTCATATTCTTACGATTTAATGAGCCTCTTGGATAAGCTTGTAATTAAATTTTCCAAAGACTGAATGTTGAAACAATCAACAGGGCTGATCTATGTTAGAAGGTAATAATTCAGGATCTCCCAATTCGAAGCAACAATGACAATCGATCTCAGAGACCATCGACGAGTGTGATGCGATACCATTTAACCTAATACCGAGTATTTGCCCCAGTCAATTAACCGAACAAATACTAATTATCCTGTTCAAACTCCATCATAGAGGAATTTGGTTACACAAAGATCAGGTGGTACGTGTACGCCAGGTAAGTGGGGGATCGTCCTACCCGGAAACAGTCGTTTCCAAACCCTCACGGAGCGCACTTCTACCTCGGAATCGGTCTTTAGAAACCGTTTAAAATTAATAGAGGACCCGATTTTAACGACCCTAGTTGAAAATCGGGCGTGGGACCCGCACGATATAAGGTCGACCTTCGTTCACACGACCTCTTCAAGTGCCTCTTCGCGTCGTGCGGTCGACGTGAATTACTTCTCTGTGAAAGTGCCTTGCGGTTCACCATCGTAAAGGTATCATTCCCGTTATTTTATTAAGGATGTACCTGTCATACATTTGTTCAAACATCCAAATTATTTACAAGTATGTATTATAATGGAATGTGTTAAAACAATAGTGAGGATTTTCTATTGTGATATTTTTACATTTTCAATTTCGATCAAGCTTTATTCGTTATACATTATGAATGTACATGAATTATCACTAGGTCGTGCTATTTTTTCATATTGGGTAGGCATGGTAGGTTTTCGCTTTATTTATTATATCTGTGATAATGAGGTATTGAAATGAACTTGCATTGTGTTGTTGGCAAGTCCAGCCGGGCTACCACCCACCATGGCGGCTCCCGGGGCTGCCTCCTAATATCAGGTAGACAGCCCTAACATTTTCACACATCGCAGAGCGAACCAGGCGAGCCGCCAATCTATAAATATCGATAGCCGCATAGCTAAGGAGTACTTAATGAACGGATTCCTTCATAGAGGAGGAAAGAATTTCTTCTTTCAGCCCCTTTATTGAGAAAGTAGTTAGTTGAAAAAGTATTACAAGATAAGGATATTTTGTATATCTCATCTGTGTGAATTACTCAGGTCTTTGGTTGAAACGAACCTATTAGAACCGATCCAACATTCCAGCGACGGCTGAATAGTTTAGTTGGAAACCGAGATCAAAATCGGACAAAACTCGTTAACAAACTTTAACCTGTAAATCACATTCAAATTTTTAATTTTTTAAAAATAATCTTTCTCTACTTAAATTTTAGTGATGAAATTCCGTTTTGTTCCCAAAATCGGAGTCATTAGAATTCGTCGATCAAGAAAACTAAGGATGTGTAGTTGATAACTGGGACACTTGGAGCGCTAGCGTCACGTTACCACCGCACTTACAGGAGTTTCCTATACTTTTCTGCATAATTATGTTTTTATCATATGTTATGAGTAGTATGTAATCCTTTCCTGCATAATAAGAATATAAACAATATACTCATTCACTATATTTAGGTATTATTTCCGTATTTTCACCTTCCTACGTTGGCTAAAAAAATTGATTGACCTTTTTTCAACGTCATCACAACGAGAGCAGAACTCAACCGTCCTGTGTACGTACACTTAATCAATCATCGACACACCGGCTACCATCCAGTTGAAAAATGATCGGACAGCCCCCGATCCAAAACACCCTTCGCGTCCATTAGAAGGAAAGTATAACTTTCCCCTCCCAAAACCCCGAATTGAAAGAATAAAGAAGAAATTAAACAGTTTAACCCTGTCAAAAATCAATCAGCTTTGTTAAATTAATTTCAGGCAAACCGTGGCGTCCCTCTGGTCACATTCTCGGGGCCGTTGAGATGAATTCATCAAGTGTGGACGTATTTTCCTCGTTATTTATCGTTTTTTCGCTCCCCTTTTTCGACCATTAGTCGGATCTGAGCTAATTTCCACTGGTGGGCCCGGAGCTTGGTTTTCTCGATGAATGATGAATGGAACCTGTTCATTAGCGCTCTGCTACGTTTATACGGGGAATGAATGGGGCTCCACAGTGCCAATTCGATATTTCCGTTCAATGTTGGAATCACTCGCTTGCGTGTTCTTTTTGAGGTTTTGATGAAATTTCGTAGTTACAATTCGGAAGAATTTTACAAACATTCATTTTTTTCATTTTACATTCTCACATTTAGCGGAATTTACCTGATTATGAAACAAGATTTTTTAAGATCTCTTTTGGATTTGCAAAGCATTCCTCAGGTGATATTAAAAGCTGGCCAAAATTGTCTCAAAGGATCTTTGTATTGTACTGCAGTTTAACCGAGATGAAAGGGGTATGATGTGGGAAGTACGGAGCTACTTATCATCTCTGAAATACCAAAATATTACTCTGTAATATGGATTCCATGTATATGGATTCTACAATCTTTCAAGTTGCTGCTGTTAACTAACAGTAGCAGCAGCTATTAGGAACTACACCCATTCTCCTTCTGGGGGTAATTTTCTATTGTTGTTCTTTTGAACATCTACTTTTCCACTCCTGCCGGACCCAGAAGAAATTTAAAGCATCAACTTGGAATATTGCACAAAAAGAACGCAAAGTTACATTCAAGTTACACTAAAAATCCAAACTATCTACTCCAAGTATTCAAAATAACTTTCTTGCGACTATTATGGATTATTATTTTTTAGCATGCCTGAATTGCTAAAAACCTGCTGCTGAACCCATCAAGTATGGTGTTACCTTCAGGCAAAGAGTGCGAAAAAAAGAAAAATCCCTACAGAAAGTGATACAGATCAGATGAGGTTGCACTGTGGAAAGTTAAAAGCAGCAGCTTGGAACTTTGTGTGCAAGATTGTATGCCTAAAAGAAGGATACATCTGAGCCTCAGCAAGGATTCAAACTGCCTACTGCAACTTTCCAAGCAGCCAAAAGGTGTTGCTTTGAACATCCTTGCGGCGCAACCTTAACTGCCCTATATCCCCTTCTTATGGGTTTTTCTACTATTATTGTTCTTTAGCATACCTGCATTTTTAGCCCTGCTTTCGAGTCTGGCAAGAAAATCATTGTGTTCAAAAAATAAACAGAAAAATTCCTTCAGGAAGAGATACGGATCGGATGAGGTTACACTCTGAAGATTTAACCGATTGGATGCCCAAAAGAAAGATGATTCCAAGCTTCAGCCAGAATTAAAATTACCTACTGTAAGTGCCCAAGTTGCTTGAAGCTTTAAATGCAGTACATTCTAAACTATCTATTGCAAGTATTCATGCTGCACCTAGTTCCGAACTGTCAATTTCTAGAAGTATCAAAACTGATGCATATAACTTTGCGGTGCTGCAGCCCCAGACAGTTCTCTTCTATTGATTTGATTTGTCTCATTATTCTTTCGTTAACTTGTCTTATAGTAGGCAACACCAGACACGGTTGTTTTATCAACTAAAACTAAATTCCGACCACTCAAAGTAAAACTCGGGGGAAAAAAATAGTTTATGAGTGATATAGACATTTACAGTTATTCAATTGAAGAATGTCCCCCTGAGGTGCTCGATTTCCCCACGGGTTGCCCACTTCAATAGTGCTCGATTTCCTTTTGACCAGATGGCGCACGCGATTTCGTCAATTTGGTTCTTCTGCGATTTTTTGTTGATGAAACCCATTTTATATAATGAAAATTACTAATTTGACTGAAACTGAATAGGTTCGCTATGTTCCCGATTGTAGGGTGGATACTGTTTTGTGGGTTATTGAGAGTGGATAGCGAAGGGAAAGAGACCTAATTATCTAACCCTTGACGACCCTTTTTACGTCACAAGGGCTGACGTTGCCGAGGTTTTCGCCCTTTTTTTCTCCGGCAAAAAGGGGTTCGTTGAAAAAAAGGAGAAGGAGAGGAAAAAAGAGACAAAAATTTTTCTCTTGAGATGGAAAAGTCCGAGAGGAAAAGCAAACCTTTTGTGGACCGCTAATCAACGTCGTTCGCCCGATACGAGAGTCAATAACGGCCCTCAAAGCTGTCGCGATTTTCACAACTTTGCAACAGAATTCCTTTCAAGAGGGTTTTCTCATTTAGGTACTTCAAAATACTCCATTATTTATATTGAAAACAAATAATAGGTATTATGTTTTTGTATAGGTACCTCAACAATTACGACTTCCCAATGAAATATTCAGGCAGCATCTGGAGATGGATGGATCAAATCCAGCTAGTAGTTTTACTCTTCCATGGAAGTTGATATTGTGTTTTATAGAATTGTTCAATCCTGACTGGTGATTGTCTCCATAGGTGTACTCCTCCATAGGTGTTCCTCAGGTCAGCGTTTTGATGCCATTCCTGTTCCTGCGATTCAGGCATCTAACTTTCCCACACCACAGCTCGTAGCGCAGCGCTGTTCGCGATTAACATTGCAATGTTGGTGAGAGCATGTTCGATGGATGTTGCAAGAGAGCGACTTCAGGAAATCTTAAATCTTTGGCTGAACATGTGAGCAGTGGGGCAATCGAGGAGCATAATTCTCAGTCAATCTTCCCTTCCACTGTTCACTTCCAGAATAGCTAAATTAGTGATAAAACCATCTTTTTTTCCCCTTCATCCTGGAGTGCTGAAATTTGGAAACCGAATATTCCACTAATTAAGTACCAAGCTTGTACCGAGGCTGATTGTGATGAAGGCAGATTAGATGTAAGAGGACAGTAGTTGATGTATTTCCCGCTCCACTCAGACCCAGAGCTTAGGTAGTTCACACAGAACCTCCGTAAGGCCTGTGGTAATGACTGGAAATGGAACTCAGCTCTATTACGTAGTAATAAAACAATATTTTACCCCTTCATTCTGAAATGTTTAAATTCGGGACATTGCCTTTTGAATTAGAGACCACTGGAAGTGATTTTGGTTTGCTAATACTGCTCCACTGGGCATCTACCACAATTCTCCACCATTCTGCCTTAATAAATTGTGTTCAGCCTCTTGGAGATAATTGATGGTGATGAAGGCAGATGAGAATGTAGTTAAAATTTCTCTCGCTCAACTCAAACCCATGGCATATCGAACACAACCCATGGTAATGTCTAGGATTTGGAAATTTATTGGCCCAGCCGCTCTAGTAATGAAGCTAACATAGTCATCTCAGGGTACCTTCCACTATGTTACTCAGCCTTTGTAGTTGAAAGTCACGCTGCCAGTGATACAATGTGTAGCTAAAAAGCATTTCAAGGACCACTAAGTGATTTTGGCCAAACACTATTTTTCCCTTTAGTTCTTAAATTGGAATTTGTAAAAGCCGCTCGTTGTAAATGAGAAATAATCTCAAATTATTTGTGAATCAATTGCATTCTGAGTGATTCACGCAGCGCTGGTTTGGAGATTCACATGTTCATGAGGGGAAACATCCTCCTGATGTTCGACTGAGCGACTAATGTTCGTTTCATGATTCGAAGGGTGGCGACCTCAAGCCAGCTGTGATTGATCTCCCATTCCATTTCATCCCCCCCCCCCTATTTTCTTTTTCGATCGGAAAATCTCCCCTCTTTATTCCACAATTTCCCCTCTTTCGCCCCCTTTCGACGTAAAATTCTCGTATAATGCACTGCCGACGGATTTCACACCATTTTAGTGAAGTCGTGTTTGAAAAGCGAAAAGACCTTCTAGAGGGATTTTCCCCTTCTCCCCCACTTTGAAGTTGAAGGAGATTTTTCGAGTCCTTGTTGAACAAAGATGCGGAGCTCGTAAGAAATATCGCTCTTTGATGGTCTTTACAACCACGCACTTTGTTTGGGGTGAAAACGTGCTCATGAATGATCATCACCTTGGAGTTATTTACAGCTTTCAACGACTACTTTGAACTCCATGAATTCATATTCATCTTTAATCGGCGTAGAGAAATAAATTCCGTGCAATTACATTTCAAACCCTTTGAACAAACAAAGAGTAACCATCCTGAAAAACCCAAGAAAGATTAACTGCTATCCACCTTATTTATAACATTCATTAAATTATATAAATAATGGTCGACCCCAGGTGAGCATTTGAAACACCAAACAAATGTAATTTATTCCTAAAAGAAGGCAGTGAAGTAATATCGGGTGTCGTGTACCCTGTTCCTGCGTTGTCAAATAGGTCAAATTCTAGTCACCCTAATACTTCGGTTACACAAGGTGATTGAGTTTGTTATGTAGTAATATTATAAATAATCAAAACTTTTTGAAAATTGAATATTAATTTAGATGTTTTTCCGTTTCAGGTATTTGAAAGACACAACTGGGACTGAGGAGGCGAATTGAATTGAGAGGTTGGTAGATATAATCGCATGAATATCATACATTATACATAATATGTATATATTCCAAAAGGAACTATGATATTCAAGCGATTATACCTTAATATATATTATAATAAACTCAGCGTTTTGTAATAATATAATATACATAGCGGTTTTGTTATGATCCAATTTTAAATGATTTTTGACTCAACATCAGATCAGTACTTTGGAAACGAATGTCTTGTTGAAATCTATTATTTCATTCAGGAAATTCCAAAATGGATTTTACATTGAAAATTAACATGCTTACTTTAACCACAGAAAGAAAGCATAATAATTGGAAGACACTGGAATAATTTATTAATTAATTATTGACTAACCACCAGGATGTTTTGAAATTGTGGTCATTTCGTGATTTCCTTCCAATGTCTTCCCTATGCACGTAGTACGCTGACAAAAAATGTAGTTCAAACTACCACAAGTGCAGTAATGACGATTCCGTTTACCCCCTATATGACCCCTTTTGTCTTCACCAAGTACGCAACTCCTGCTCGATCAGCAAAAATTATCAACAGATTGGAATCAATTTGTTAAGGGAAGATAAGTATGAATTTAAGATTGTACAGCTAAATAAGCACTCTAATTTGTTCTTGGCTCCAATTCTTGATGTTTCTTTTACTCTCTCTTCCAGTCATTCATCGTCTTGTAACAAAAGATAAAAGGCATACGGTCGAGGGTTGAGGGATGCTGGAGAACATGGATGTGAAATGTGAGCAGTGATGGTGGTGAGGGAGGGGGTGGATAAGGGGCACTTTCAGACCCCATTGTTAAGATTAAGGGCTCCCCAGCGACCCCACTCTCTGAAGGCCTTCCTTCAGCGTAGGTTTGGACAAGGAGAAGAACAGAAAAAACACACGGAAGGTTCGCTAAAAGAAAAGGAGGAAAACCCAAATCGGAAGAACGAGAGAGTAAGAGGTAAGAATGGGAGGGCGTAAGAAGGAAAGGGTTTCCGCGATGAAGGTCTTTTATATTGATTAAGACCTCAATAACGACGACGTTAAGAGCTCGGGTGGGCAAAAACGAGCTGATCCTTACAAACGACTGCCATCTGTTTGCACAATAGTAGCTGTCAAGACGCAGAATGGTGAGGCGTTTCCTGAAACTTGATTTGTCCAAACAACCAGCATCATTATACTCCTCTCAGCCTCGTATTTCAGCTGTATATTTTCGCTAACTCGGTATCCAAATAACATTATTCAAACATTTGTGTAATTTTGCTTCCTCATAGCCCAAAGTGAGAACTTCTGATCAGTCAGATTGGGTGGCCAGTAGACATACCTCAAATAAAATTAGATGGGTTTGAAATAATTTATGCATCAGGTTGTCCCGCAACCAATCAGCAATACTTTAGGAATCGATTCTACTAATAATTTGCAACAAATTTTCCCTTTTGGCACTTAAAATCAATTTTTTCACTTCGTAATAAAGTAAAAAACCACTTAATGTTTACTGATGTAGAACGTTTTTTGCATTCAAAAATTACTCATTATTTGTTCTTTAAATTAACAGTAAAACCTTAAAAATGTGTTATCGTGCGAAATGTGATGAAATGGAGCATTTTTTTTTTCCTTTTTTGTTTTCTTTTCTTTTCTTTAGGGCCTCTAAAGTAAACCGTGTTTTAGCAAGAAATACTTCATCTAAATGTTTGGAAAAATACACGGATTTTTTTTCAAATTTTATTGCACCAAGTAATCATTTATTAACAACATCAGTTTGAAATTAGGACAAGATTCTTCAAAACCAGGTACTTCACTGAGTTCCGTTCACTTTGACACTTTCACTAAGTTCTTCCACATCCTCATTGTCCCATCTGCAAACAATGTCGAGAGGTTTTACACGTGTAAAAGTCTTCTGGTGATTTAATTTGTGTGGAGGAGACGGACAGCTTCCTCTTTGGAATGAAATGTTAGCCGATGAAGATGACGCACGGCTTGTCGTTTGATGGTGAAGCATGGTGTAGACGCTCATTTCGAAAATACCATGGCGCGTTGACAATATTTCTCAACACAGTATTTTGAAACTTTGGATGATTTCTCGATTTGATTGAGCAGTACAGCCCCAAAGCTGCGCTCCGTAAGTCCAGACTGGCTTTAGGACTCGATTGTACAGAGTAACCTTATTCTGGATAGACAGTTTTGAGCGTCT
Source organism: Apolygus lucorum (assembly GCA_009739505.2). Lineage (NCBI taxonomy): Eukaryota > Metazoa > Arthropoda > Insecta > Hemiptera > Miridae > Apolygus > Apolygus lucorum. The sequence goes on from CM019171.2 coordinate 3,554,893, forward strand.
ACTCGTAAGCCGGTACATTTTTCGGAGTTTTAATACAAGTTCCTTCTTCTTCTTGACCGGAGCCTGGCACCTAGTGTCATACCAAGGTACTTGGCCTCATTAGCGTAGGGAACTGCTTTGCCATCGAGAAAAGCTGGTACGTATTCTATTATTTTGTTAGTGTAATCGACGAGTACCGACTTACTCTCGTTCATTTTGATTCTCCATTTATCTGTCCAACACGGAAATTTGCCAAATTTCAAGGATGGAGGTAGAAAACGTTCCTCGTGTAGGTACGGTTTTCCAGAACTGCTGAAGATCTCATCTCATGGGAAATCTAACTCTCCGTCCAACTGTTTAATCAGATTTGAATTTGCTTGGAAAATGAGGAAGTCATAACATTTCAGTGCCGCAAGGTCGGAAACACGAAGAAAAAAACTAGTGTGAAAAAATGGCATTTTTAGCCGAGTTAAAGAACAGTGGCAGAAGGGAAAGGTTTGCAAATTAATGGTATGATTGATTTCGGGAGAAAGGCCCAAAGTCCTGCATTTTATGCCTTGAATGATTTTCTGATTCAGTAATCATCAACACGATCGAGAAGTTGTTCCCGGTTGTGATGACGAAGTGCGATAAGTCCTCGTAAACTCCCCTTCCAAATTTTAGCAAAATTTAATGTTGACATTGGATGTTCATAGAAAATTATGTTTGTACGTAACTCGTCTTTCACTGTTGGGATCTCACCAGAGAAATATATCTACTTGAAAGAGTGTAAATTCGAGACGAATGGTGTAACGAAAAGAGGAAGTCCTGTGTTTACAGCTACGATCTGTTTTTATTAAACATCTCCTTTCAAATTTCAAACTCCACTCCTCCGTTAATCTCTCAAACGTGAGAACTTCTTTCCAAGGAGGACAAATAAAAGAGAAGATAATCATTTTCAACGTCGCTATTGTACTGAGTGTTAACTGTCAAACAAGTTGTTTCTAACTAACAAGGGCTATCGAGGTGTTGGGGAAAGGCTGAAAATAAATAAAAATAGGTCTAATACGAGGGGCGGTTCTTGTGATCAGCGTAATTGGTGGGAGGTGCCGGAGCGGTGCCGCAGGCCAGTCGAAAGGGAAGCTTTCTCGGCGCACGATTGAGAGTAATCTGAGCGATCGACACCACTTGTAACGTCTTTACAGTGGTAAACCAATTTTTAGATTTTTGGTTGAGATGATAGTTCTTGGAAGAATAATTTCATGACTGAATAATGATTGGAAGAATAATTATATGACCCATATTCGGCATATATTGCGCTCTATAGCCACTTTTTAAATGTTATTTTCTATGGCCTCAAAAATTGTAGTATGGAAAATTTCAAACATTTTCCTAGAAATTACGAGTTTGGACTTGAAATTTCAAAAAATGGAACTAATTGCTTTTTTAATTAAAATTACCATTTTGATCATATTTATTTTATATATCATAGTCATTATCAGCGCATGATTTCTTGTCAGGGTACAATTTATGAGATAGAAAATAGTCCAAAAACTGCTGAAAATGAGACTTTTGTGGACCGAAGGCGTAAAAAATCTTTAATTTCCTGAGCGGGAGCGCTTTGGGTCTGTTGATACAATTCGAGTATTTATTTATTTTTTTTGTTGTAAAATTCTACTTGGAACTTCTTAACTGCAAGTCAATATCTCCTCTACTGTTAATTGGAATCCACCGGTGTGGATGTTACCTCGAGAGCTCTTCGGTATCTACAAAATCGGTATACATCTAATTTTGCCTATTTCACTAAATTCTCTTTTGAAACATCTATCGATCATTGATCATTAGTGCTTTTGGAATGTGAAGGTACTTTCAGATTTTTTGAATGTCAAAAATAGCTGAAAAGCGGTTGAAATATTCATGGAAAATTTGCTCATCCTGCATAAGTTTCCGGAAGGCTTCCCGTTAATCGTGGAATTTCAAAAAATTAGAAAAGGCATCAATATTTTTGAGTTCGTAAACTTGAATAGGTACTCTGAATTTGGTGTATAATGGGTGAAGATGTTCAGTTGTTCATTGGTTGAACAGATGTAACTATGTCAGAATGGGATGCCAATTCATCTGTGAGGTCAGTTGTAAGGTTGGTTTTCTATTTCCTTGCGTCGTTTACCATATATCCGTATGAGTAAGCACTATTCAAAGGTCGACCTCGTCGTGAACGCACCTCAAAGGCCCCGGAGGTCCATAAACCGTTTCCACATGGCCCGATCATGTCACCGATGTCGACTCTCATATCCTGCCCATGTGTCATCCCGGCACGTCCTCCCATCTTGTCTTCGCTGGCGATCAATCTGAAGACTGATACGGTTCCACATCTCGGATCCCTGACATCATCTTTCTCACAAGACCGTTTGTGGTCAGCCCTGATCTCATCGCTGACAGAATGCTCCAATATGCGTCTCTCGCCTCGGGGGAGGTGACCTAAGCTTGGACCTCTCAGCTTTTGACAGCACTTTCATACAACGGTATATTACGAGTACCTTTGTCGACAAAGATCCCGTTCAAACTATACTGAAGCAATCTTGATGTGCCATCTAAATTATGGAGGTCAGAGGATCTGGAGATTCATCAGAATATCTTCTGATTAGAAAGTGATCTCAATCCATCCACCAATACCATCACCCAAATCACTATATATAAATGTGAAAAAAAACGTGGTATCCATGTTGTGACAACCCTCTCCAACATCTATATCCACACTGATATTCTGATTGGTCGTAGCTGAAAGCCCTGATTCGCCAATAATTTCTCCTGGAGGACACTTCAGATCGTCAAACTGTGCAAAATTTCATGGAAATGATTTATGAAAAAAATGGGTGGGTTCAGACGAGAATTTGGTTTAATCGCCCACTCAGCTAATCAGGCATCCCTTAATCACTTACCTGTGAACTGAATTTTTGTGCTCTAAGTTGAACAGGAGGAAAGGAACCCAGTGTTGGGAGACTCTTCGCTCATCCAGCTGATCGAACCCCATATCGGTCATTCCGCACGTCAAAATTGATCAACGTACAAAGTTTCATGAAAAAGTCGCTCAAGAAAAAATATTGAAGTGGTTGGTGAACAAATAAATAAACACAGTCCCTAAACATGCTTTTGTTTAAAGGGACTTTGAAAGTACTTCTCCTAAATGTCTAGTTGGCTGCACAGAAGACCAGGATTGTACATGTATTTCATGTCACCCCACTTTGGAAATTTCCAATTTCGGAAACAATTACAAGAGTCAGATAGCAGGAGCCAAATTAGAGCCAGTCAGAACGCAGTATCCTCAGTCTATGTGGGAGCCAATCAGAATGCAAAATCCTCAGCATATCAGGTTGCTGGAGCCTTATTGTGAGACAATCAGAAAGTAGGACCCTCATCTTAAGAGATTTATTTGAGACACAGAAAATGTTTGGGGCTTATAATTAAATGATTGATTATGAACGAAACGTTAAAACTTTATTCGGTAGCACTTCACATTAGAGATCAACATGTCAAAGTCGTAATCAGTTATTGTTTGTTACTGATGATGACCTAACCGTCGAAATCGATTTAACTTGTAACTCATTATTTTCGTGGAAATAGACAACATTCTACTCAACTCCGTTTTTATTACACCAACAATCTTCTATAAGACCTGCGTGCTGGAGTGGACACAGGCGTTGTCCAAACATCTCCCTCTGAAAGGCTGGAACCAGTGCTTCTTTGATTAAAGGTTCAGACGTGCAGGAATCTTCACCAAGCGGCCTGATCTGGTTTTTCTTGGCGACAAGAGTGTCTGTCCTTGGCTGCTTTGAAGATGATCAGTCCCAGGAGAGTCTATCACTCTGGGATGAACAGGCCTTGGAGATTCAGATATTTCGGAATGGGGTGGCCTTGGTGAGTCCATTACTCTGGGTTGAGAGGGCTTTGGAGAGCACACTGCTTGAGGTGAGTTTGCAAGATGTCTCATCTCTGGATGGGCATGGTCCATATACGTTGAACTTGGTAATCCAGAGAGTGGGTTGGAATCAGCTGGCTGTGGCTGGTTTTGCAGTAGACAAGGAGAAGTTGGGTTTCTGGCTAGAGACACAGGAGGTAGGTGCTGGTTGTTTGATAACATGGGTTGGAGCCTGGAAGATTTATACTCAGGGATGAGGTTTCCTCTGTTTCTTCGTAAGGGTGATTGATTCCCCGAAGGTAAGACCCAATAGGAACGAGGTTCTCTGCATCTGCCAGTGACAACTCCATGTTTTTTCAAATCCGTTATCCATACCTTGGCTCCTTCCTGGAGGTCTGTCAGTTTCTTGGTGTTATGCCTTTCATCGTATCCTTGCTTTGCCCTTAGGCGTCTTAGTCCATCTCTAGCCACAAATTCCTCATCTTTGATTCCCACAAGGAGACCAGGATGTGTTGGCACTGTATCTCTGAGCTGGCGGCCCATGAGAAGTTGAGCAGGGCTTTTACCGAGTTCTGGAATAGGTGTGTTTCGATAAGTCAACAATGCCAAGTATGGGTCATCTTTTTCATTTTTCTTTAATATTGTTTTTGCAATTTTCACTGCTGCTTCCGCTGCACCGTTTGCTTGAGGAAAATATGGACTACTCTTTATGTGGGTAAACCCATAATCTCTGGCAAATCTTTGGAACTCTGAGCTCTCAGTGGTTTGAAACTGCCCACCACCATCTGACCGAATTATAACAGGTATACCAAATCTACTAAAAGCAGATTTACATTTCTTGATCACTTCTCCTGACGTAATGTTACTCAAAGTGGCTATCTCGAAGTATCGGGAATAAGTGTCGGTGATCACCAAGAACCATTTCCCTGAAAATTTGTACAAATCAAGGTGCAGAGTATGCCATGGCCTCTCTGGGAGTTGTGAAGGAAGTAATGGTTCTTTGGGATTTATTCTATTCTCTTGACATGATTGGCACTGTTTACAAAATTCTTCAATTTCAACTGACATCCTTGGCCACCACAGGGAATTTCGAGCTCTGTATCTACACTTAGTTACTCCTAGGTGGCCACTGTGGATGCGGTGAAGCATTTCACAGCGTAAAGACGCTGGTACCACCAGGCGTTGCCCTCTCATAAGCAATCCATTGATCACTGAGAGTTCCTCACGAATATTGAAATAATCACGAAGACTTGTGTTGGTGATAGGGGTCTCCCATCCCTCCACAGTATATCTCATGACTAATTTTATGAGGTCATCTGTAGTTTGGGCTTCATAAATCTTGTTGACATTCGAGTCTGTCGTGGGAATGTGGTCAAAAATTGCCTGGACATAAGCATCAACTTCTTCTGACAGCTCGTCTGTGGTAGAGTTGCATGGCACAGGATCTCGCGACAGGCAATCAGCAGTTATCAAATGTTTTCCTGGGGTGTATCTCAGTTCGTACGAATACCTCAATAAACGTAATCTTAAACGTTGTAAACGAGGGGTTAAGTCTGTTAGCTGGGTAGTTTGCAGTAGCTGAAGTAATGGTTTATGATCTGTTTCAATAGTAATTGTTTTTCCAACAATGAATTCTTCAAGTCGTTGGCATGCCCAGGCTATAGCTAGTGCCTCACGTTCAATGTTGGCGTAATTGGTTTCAGATTGTGTCAGTGTTCTCGAACAAAAGTAAACTGGTCTCAGTTCCCCTGATTGTGGGTCAGGCTGTAACAACGCTGCGCCGAGACCTTCTTTTGAAGCATCACAGGAGAGGACCACATCCTTAGATGGATCATATAACATAAGGATATTGTCTTTTCCCAACAAATATTTCAACTCATCAAATGACTTTTGCTGATCTGGACCCCAAATAAAGTCATTCTTGGTGCTCATTAAGTCATATAAAGGTTTAAGTATCATCGAACTATTGGGGATGTATTTCAGTACAAATCCAACTGTGCCGACAAATCGCCGAAGTTCTTGTAAGTTGGTAGGCTCTTTCAGTGCTAAAATAGCTTGTATTCGCTCTGGGTCTGGTTTCACTCCCTCGGCTGACAGTACATGACCAAGAAATTTCAGGGATGGCTTGCAGATTTCGGATTTTTCCTCATTCAAGGTGACTTTTGCCTTTCGAAGACGGTCTAGAACTGACTGTAGATGCCCATCGTGCTCTTCACGGGACTTCCCCCAGATTAGTATATCATCCATATGATGTATTACGTTTGGTAAGTCTGCCAGAATCACAGCGATTCGTTTGTGAAAGTGTTCAGGTGCTGATGATACCCCAAAGGGCAACCTGGTACAACGAAACCGTCCAAATGGCGACAGAAATGTAGTAAGGTCCCTACACTCTTTGGATAGTGGGACCTGCCAAAACCCACTGTTGGCGTCTAGTTTTGAGAAAAATTTTGCTGATGATATTTGGCCTAGCTCATAGTCTACTTTAGGTAGAGGATGAATCTGACGTTTCACGCTCTTGTTCAGTCTAGAAAAATCAATGCAGATTCTAATGGAGTTATTCTTCTTGGGGACTACCACCATTGGCGCACACCAGGGAGTAGCATTATCGACTGGTTCAATTATTCCCTTTGTTACCATTCTTTGTAGTTCCTTACGCGTTGCTTCATGTAAGGGTATTGATACCTTGCGAGGTACAGTGATTGCAAATGGTGTGGCATTAGGTTCTAACTCGATGGTATATTCCCCCTCCATCTTACCAAGGCCATGAAATAACCCCACCACTGCCACCATGTTTGGGGCTTATAATTAAATGATTGATTATGAACGAAACGATAAAACTTTATTCGGTAGCACTTCACATTAGAGATCAACATGTCAAAGTCGTAATCATAATATCAACACACCAACAATCTTCTATAAGACCTGCGTGCTGGAGTGGACACAGGCGTTGTCCAAACAGAAAGAATCAAAAACCTGGAGTCTTTGCGTGTCAATACTTGTCCTCAATGGTAGCCAATCTGAACGCAGGACCTTCAGCCTAAGAGATTTGAGAGCCAGGATGGAGAAAGCATCAGAAAATCAGAATGTAGGAAATCATTAGCCTTTTATTTCATCTACGCTCTGCTGAATAATATGTGGTATATTATTTCTATAATTGGTTATGATTGATATACATAACGTATAATATTTGTAACTGAATAATTTCGACGTCAATCATTGCCTCGTTCGTAACAAACGTTTGACATAATATTGAAAACAAAAGTTGAAAAAACACAGAGTTTCCTTGAAGGGAATCACGAGTCTCCCAGGAACCTTCTGAATTATTTTCTCGTTCCAATTCAACGTGAGGGCTGAAAAGGTGCCAAACCCGCTCCCTTCCCGCTGTATTAAATTCACGGGATACCTTCGACGGAATTATTCAGGGCAATTCTACCCGGAGAAGTTTGAACATTAACTGAAATTAATTCATAAATATTTGGGTAGGGTCGGCGTTAAAGGGGAAGAAGGGAGGAGGCAACGTGATTTAAAACTGAAGCTCCACGGGGATGGAGTTCAAATCAATTTCGAGAAAAACAGAGAGGCACGAAGGCCAGTATTCATCGTCTATATGGTTGTTTCATCAATAGTTTATATAATTTAATACATTCTTGTTTTAGAGGTCTGATTCAAACCTTGTGTTTGGGTAGAATATTGATGCCCAAAACGTATTGTTGATATAAGTTATTATTATTTTCCTGTAATGATCCAAGTCGAAGTTTCTTAACTTATGAACAAAAATTATGTGCGTAGAGGTATCGAATACTACCTACCTACTTGCTATTGGAATGAATGAATACTCAATGAGTAACCAAGCAAGATGCAGATGCAGAGTAGGTACAAGAGAATGAACCAGCCGAACCAAATGAGACCTCTTACTTAATAGAGCGTCATTATGCAAATTCACAATAGTCGTACTTAAGGATGTATCCTAAAGTGGCAACAAGGAAGGAGCATTAAGGGGGCTGGTCAATTTAGAGTGATTTTTCCAATAATGGGCACTTTATCATAACTCATTCATCGTATAGGAACGTGTTTTAAATAACCGCCTAAATGAACAACTAAATGAACTTGAATAATTATATAAGCAATAAAAGTTTCTCGTAAGAATAATAAACCAACAGCATTATGAATTTGTATTGGTGATGAAATCCGTGATAAGAAACATTTTTCAAAACAGGACAAGGGCGCCTGCAGATCAAATTGCCAAGAAATTCATTAAAATCAGGCCATTTTCCCGTAATTTTGCCCGGAACAAAGAAATTTGGGTGTTATTTTAAATTTTTTCCAAGGCCTCTGCGTTCACTGATATGAAAGCTACACAATCTACTCGTGTTGGAAATCGATCTAGTGGTGACGCTAGAAACTTCCAGTATTATCAAGTAGTCCTGGAAGTTTCTCGCATGGCTACTAGAATGGGCGAGTAAGTACATACGAGTGTGAAAGGGGTGATAATTCAAAAACGAAAATTTTGGAAATTTTCTAACCCCCTATGACTCTATGTAAATCGCAAAAGACTGTTCACTGACTGGAATAAGCCGTTCAAATTTCAACTGATCAAATTCTTTGAATTGAGTAGCCGGTTGGAACCGGTTCGTTTCTTTCAATCAATTACTTAAGTAACTTGATTGAAAGAAACGAACCGGTTCCAACCGGCTACTAAATTCAAAGAATTTGATCAGTTGAAATTTTGATGTTGAAACTTGATTCAAGTTCGCTTTTAGCAACCAAGAACCAAATTTCCTAAAGAAGGCATCTACAGCTCTCGGATAGCGATTTTATAGCTAGCAAGTAGGTTGTATAAATACAACTTTTGCATAAAACTATTGCATAAATTTATGCAAAAGCTGATTTCTATATATACGGATTTTACAGTAAAATAATAAACCATTGTGTAATAATTAACAGCGGTTTTAAAAATTAAGTTTTTAGTGTTCGGCGTGTCTACAAGTCCTTGGAAAAAGGAATTGTAGACGTCACGAATTCCATCCAAATTTGATGATTTATGGTAAGGGAATGTGCAAATGGTAAAGAGAAATACTAACCAAAATATTATCATTCTACAACATTTTACTTGGGCTATTCTACATCATATATATAGCGAATAAAAATAGGTCGTATTGTCAAAGTAGTTATAGTCGTGACAAAGCATTTTTCATCCAACCTAATCCTCCTGGAGAGAAAAAGAGAGCCGTCTGGATTTTGACGGCCCGAACGAAGAAAAGAATACGGAATCAGGCCTTTGAAAAGTTGTTCAAGAAAGTTGCGGAAAAATAAAAAAGTGGGAGTAACGGGAAGGGCTGAGAGGAAAACTGGAAGGAAAACTTTAATAATCTCAACGACGGTGGGCGGATTAGCCTACAAAAACAGCGTCTCGTAAAAACGAGGAAAATTGACCGGAGCCGGGAAAATAGAAAATAAAGGTTTTTATTAGTCTTGTTCTTTCGTTCCTTTTTCGGTTATAGGAAATTGGGCTGTTTTGGAATAATAGTTTACAGTTGTGAGTTTTGTAAAGTCCATTGAATTCCTGATGGGGTATTCGGCGGTGCTTGGTTGAAATGGAGCTCATTTCTTCGTAACGTGAGTTCCTATTACGTTTCAATTGCGGACTTCTGTTTTCGTAATGAAAATTGCATGACGTGTAACGCTAGATTCTTTTTTGAATGTAACAGATTTTTGTTATCTGAACAAAACCCTAAGGTGAATGAAGCCTTTCTTAGCTTCAGCATCGGTTCTCTCGTTCACCCAGATCACCTCATGTGAAGGAACTCACTGTACCTCCGGCCATAAACGGTTGCTGCTAGAGCTTCTAATCCTCCAGAAAATAATTTTTTTAAAGTTTAAAATAATACGACTGAAATAGTGCGAATTTTGTAGGAAAAGTAATGAAATTCCAAAGATATCTTTAAATTTAAATTACAAGTAAGTAGTCTCACCAAGAGCCTTTCTCGGCTACACTATCGGTTCTCATATTGACCCTGGTCACCTTAAGTGAGGGATCCAGTACAGTGCCGCAGTTGCTCCGGCGATGAGTGGTTGTTGCAAGAGCCTCATAAACCAAAACAAACAAATTTTGAAACCAAAAAAGTTCAGAATAACACAAGTAGGTAAATTGTGCTAATTTTGAACAGTGATGAAATTCAAACATTTTTCCAGATTTCAAGTTAAAGAAAGTAGTTGAGCCTTTCTCGGCTAAAGCATCGGTTCTCTCGTTCACCAAGATCACCTCATTTGAGGCTCCTTTTCAGTTGATCTGGCGATAAGTTGTTGTTGGATCTTCCAATCCATCAAAATGTCATTATTTTTTTTAATAATATTTTTAGAAAATTTTGGTACAATATAAGTTATAAATAACTTATATTGTACCGAAATTTTCGAAAAAAGGAAACTTTTGGAATTTAATTTCTCCTCCGGGCACAATAATAAGTAAATTTACTTATTATTGTGCCCGGAGGAGAAATTAAATTCCAAAAGTTTCCTAAGTTTGTAGTGAAACAAATGTAGGTAATTGAATTAAATTACTATTCATTGCTAGATGCACAAACAAATAGAAACTATGACTATGTAGCTGAGATGAGGAACTTCTGGAATGGTATTGCTTGTTAAGTAGCTGGTTCTGAGTGTTATGATGCATGGAGTGGAATGGCTTGGCTTTCATGGCTCCAAGTGACTTCGGAAGGGCGGTTATTCAACATGAAGAATATTGGTTGGAAAATGCAGGACACTTTCCGATTTATATTTTCTGACACTTGAATCGACTGAGGCGAGAATGAATATAGGGAAAACCTCTTTTGACAAAGGGATCCATCTTGGGATGGATGATGGGAATCAATGTGTCGAAAGGTTTTCGAGGGGTGTTGTTGACAGTAGATAAGGACTTGTTGGCATGTGCAGGGTGGAGGTGCTGGAGAGTGATCAAGTAGGCTCGAGATACCGGCCTCGTGGGGGGTGCTAATAGATATGGTGGGGGAGGTGCACTTCGCGTTCTCGCTTCATCACGTCCTCTCCGTCTTCAGTTCAAACGCATTCCACCTCCCATAAACGAGGGGACTCGATATTGGATCGCGCTCACTCGCCTGGCCTAACTGCACCTTACCTTTGCTCCGTGCAAATGACAATCACGATACATACTGCGAATTCCTACACGAACTATTTCCTCTTTGTGAGTCGTCTTTCACCACATGTTACCTCGCATTGAAGTTAAACATGTAGTCCTTCAAGAGAAGAGTTAATTCGCACTTGGAATACATTAATCCCTAATTCATGAACCGATAATAATGTCTGAAACACCGGTTTAGCGAAAACCAAACCAAAGTTGGGGTGGGGTTTTCTGACACTTTCCAAGCTCGTGAAATTGCATCATTTCTGGTGCTCAAAAAGAAAAAATGTAATCATCAGAGAGGAGCTACTCGTAGTTAATTAAATGGTTCAGTCGAGGTAGCTAAACAAGTTCTGGAAATCATCAATTCAATTCGATACGGGAATGGAAGTGGTTGTTTTTGTTCTTAGTAGTTTCGGTTGCTATGGGTCTAACTAACGAAGTGAAGATGATACTGAAGATGAGCATCATTAGTCAGGATGCTCTAGGAGCTAGGAATTAAATCCAAGAAAATCAAGTTAAAGATGTCACGAGTTTCCTCTAAGTGCATTGCTAATTTGTGTAAAATGTGGAGAGATTTATTTACATTCAATTTCATTAAGTAGTATTCCTGCTGTTTATAAGGACAGAAGCCAGATACCTCTACTCCATCCAAAAATTGAAATTATCCAGTAATTCAATCAAAACAGCAGTATACAGGTAAGGTCTACAAAGTCGTCTAGATGTTCAGAAGAAAATAATCAACCACAATTAACAGAGTCCACGCCTCAAAAAGGCTGAATCAAGGAGGGAACTCAAGTCATATCGAAAGCTCTTTCTATATCAAAGAAGACAGAATTAACAGCCTACAGTTCAGATTTCAGATATCCAGCTGAGATAGTGACCAAGGTTGAATCTTTATTTTACATCACGCATTCGTGATCGATGTAACGTTTAGAGAACCTGACGACCCTGGGAGGGTTAACCACTAAAACCAGAACGATCAGATGTCTTCTCTCTCAATGTCTCTGGTTAGCGTTACTCGACCCCCCAACCTTGCAGGCCACAAGACATTTTACTCCGACCCCGAACTCCCTGAACCCCAAAAACCAAAAAAAAAAACTTCTGAGAAAACGCCCGAAAAGGAGGAGAAAAATGAGGGCGGAGGGAACTGTAAAGAAGGCTTGTTTACCGAAAAAAACGGCCAATTGATAAAACCTCCAAAGTAAACAAGCGTAAATAAGGGGGGCTGGAAGGGCTGCGATCTAAACTGTGACTGTTTGTAGTTGAAGGGGTCCATCGGAGGAAGTTATAACTCTAAATAAAGTATAAACGGTCTAGTTCGAGATGTGACTCCAAAACCCTTTGGAAGGGCGTGAAAGTTTGTCGGCGACTGTCCTATGGGGAAGAAACTGCATTTCTTATTCAGAGTCCTCAGAAAACTGCCTTTCAGAGATTCACTTCCCATTCGGAGGACGTAAATCAAGTTTAAACGGAGGGACGCCTTTTGAGTCTGAACTTATAAATAAATACTGAGACTTCTCCAAGAGTTCTGTGAGACGCGTTCAGTTATTCTTGGCAGGTTTAGGTAAATCATTAGGAAAGTCGGTGCCTACTTGCGTGTCACCTTTCTCTGAAGTTGAGAGTTCCGAGGATCTTACCGTGCGTTGATCAGGAGATGAGTTAACTACGAGGCAAGGCGATGTAATTGAATTGGAGGAAATCGTGAAAGTTACTTGTCCTGTATTTCTAACCTGATTTTGATGCCGAGCCCCGTTCAAATCTGAGGTAGGCTTACGACTTTGGATTTGAAGTAAGTTCCTATACTAAAGGTGCTTGCCCTTTTCATCGTACTCGAAGTAACAGAATGCTCGAAGGCAAACCACCAGTACATTTAGAATACTTATTTTCACTCTTCCTATCTCGTAATTTACTTGTAGTCATGACAGACCCAACCGTTTATTGATATAGGAATACACGTAAAACTCATCTTCGAGTATTTACATATATCAGTATGACGATACTGAACGAAATAATTGGACCTTTTCTGAATTGGTGATTTGGAATCAAAATTTAACATTCTAATTTTAGAGTTATACAAGCATGTAATATTTTTAGGCGTAATTAGTTTCCATAAGAAGACACAAGTTTCCAGGTAATTTTGGTTTATTATTTTCCCCTTAAGGGAGAAATTAGATGAAGGTTGATACTTGAAATAAGAGTAGGAATATGTAAACCGCGTCTCCCTTTCTTTTCGGAGTAAAAAAAAAAAGAAAAATCACAGATACCTACCCCAAGACTATAAGAGATGCTCGAAATGTCGAAGTTGTCAAACAATTTTTAATGCCCCTCAAAAAAATTGATGGTTACCTTTCGTTTCAAGGTAAGTGGAATACGAAAATCGACAAAAAAAAACAATTCCGTCAGTCCGGCGTTCGCAGGACATTCCTTAGTGAGGTACTATGGACCTATTTTTATGAAATTTTTAATACTTTTAATACTAGGGGTTGAAACTTTTAAAACGCCACAAATATAAAGGTATTTTTCAATTTGAAATAATCGATATAAAATAGTACTTAAATTCAAGAATCGAATGAGACCACCCAGAGCTCGACAGACTCAATCGTTCGTTCCCCGTGAGAACTACAACTACAGAACTCGCAACAGATTCACTGACGAAAGAAGGCTAATCATCTCCGTTCAAAGTTCAGCTGATAAAATGCTACCTACTACCTACTAGGGCATTTTTGAAAATTTCAACCCTTCATGTCCATTTGGTTGTTGGTTGGGGTGACCAATTTTTTGACGCTTGTGCCAAATTAAGTACATGAAATGTCATAAAAGTTTAATTGGTGAGAAAACCAAGCATACTGTTATTTATAATAATTTTAAGATACAAATAGCGAGCGAACACCCTTTGATGTCAATACAGACTCCAAGTAGGAACTGCCGCAAGCCTTTGCGAACACACCACGCTAAGATCCGTGCGCTCGGCTGGGATCTGCTCGTGTTTGTGGACTCTGCTTGAGAGATATAAAATAAGCAAGTTCATTACAATTTCATGAATGATATTAACTCTTGATTTCCATCTAGACTGTGTAATACATGTTCGACTGGTTCGCCAATTTGTGCAGGGAGGGACGATCAGTCCGGAGATGTTACTTCAGATGGGGTGTCGGTGTTTGTGCGAAAACAAAGGGGTGTTCGTCGGTGGCTGGAAGCCGTGTGACGGACCTTCCCGAACCTCCTACGATCGCTTCTAGAAACCTGACTGTTTAGGATGCTCGTGGATACTAAACGGTAACTCTGACTAACTGAAAGCCATTTTGGGCTGAAAATATTTTTAAAACACTTCAAATGATTAATTAACGGTTTATTATTTTTCTTTAAAGATCGCCCATTGAAGAACACGCCTCTTCCATTATTAGTGCCTACCAACTAAGTGAGAGCACGTTTCTCAAAATTTAACACTATCTTCGATTGATGAAAAAATGTCACAAAGCATCATGGAGTACAAAGCATTGATCCCACAAAGCCCAGTGTGCACTTCAAATTAAAGAATAAAACAATACCAGTACATTGAAAGTTTTCGAGCTAGGGTGTTTTGAAAATGTGTTCCCCCACTTTTCACCCTTAAAATTGACTAACAACCAAAAGGTTCGGGGAACACGACAAGTTCATGTCAACCATGGAACCTAAACCATCAAATTTTCGGGTGTGGCTTGGCAAATGTTTGGTTCTATTCGGTGTACTGGGTTCGTTGGAAAACTAGCGGATTCGTGTTATTTAGAGTGTAATGCAAGTAATGTGGCTTTATTACAGTTTTCAAACGTTCCAAATTTGAACAATTTTATTGAAATCATGAGAAGAAAAAATTAACCAAATACCCAAAATTACCAATTACCAAAAAAGTCCAATGGGGGGTGCGCCTTGATTTTTTTTTTAGATTTTTAATCGAAAGTAGACTACATCCTGAGAATTTTGGCACCAACCGCGACCTTCTAGCGTGAGTAGATCTGTTTCTATGATTTTTCAAAGTTTCGACGCGCCCCTCTCGCCTAGGCGGGACCCCCAGCCCACTGTGACGTCATAAACGGTCGAAACTTTAATAATTCATAGGAAAAGATTCACACACGCTAGAAGGTCGCGGTTGGTACCGAAATTCTCAGAATGAGGTCTACCTTAGATTGAAAATAACAATAAACAGTTTTTCCTACCCAGGCGCACACCCTATTACCCAAAACTACCAATTACCTAAAATTATTACTTACACTCTTTGAAGCAATAACCCAAAATTCTACGTAAATCTCGAAGAGAACTCCATTTGAGGAATTGAAACATCCCGTTTAGTTTTCAGCGGAGTAAACGAAATTCGGTCCTGTTGCTGCTGCCGTCTATTCTCTCAGAATCTCACTGTAACCTCGTGACATTCGGCCTTAAGAGTAGATAAACCAAAAAGCCAGTCCACATAGGTCGTATTCATCTAATAACCGTCCATGCGTTTACTGTTCAAATTATTCAAACACCCCCACCAAGAAAAATTATGGTCCATAATCAATACTTCAAATTCTGATATTATATCATGGTATGGGCGAGTATTATTTCACTAGTACGACAATAGTTCCATCACATTTCTATTTATTCCCCATCTAGCTTCACCCAACAAAATATCACATACTCTATCATTACAGACAATATCAAACCTCATGAACGAGCATAAACGATATGACATGAATAACGACGGATCGTGAACCCGAAAACGTTTTTCCGAGATCTTCCTCCTCTTTCAACTCGTTTCCCTAATCGAAAATCGACTATTATTCTTCATAAAAATTAATTGCGTGAATGAGAACGACGAGACCCACCAAATTGACAGCGTCACGCGACTAAGGGCGCCCAGCTGCCTCGTGGTAGCTTCAAACACCGTTTTTTCAAACACTTTCCGAAACGGTTATTCATAATAGTGACACGTTACGCTGTCATTATACGCATTTATGCTCCCATTTGGGTCGACTTCTATCTCATTTCTCCAGTGTTATTTGCGTAAATTAATAGGTTAGGAGTTATGTCAGTTGTGTGAGGGTATATGAGTCAGTAGGTGATACCTAGCTGTTAGACAATAATTGTGCTTGAAAGATGGTTGTTAGATAATAATAACGTTGGCACAAACAATATTCATATGCCCCTCTGTATCGTGGTTCCCTGTTTGTCGTTCTCTGGAGGAGGAAATTATTGAAATTCACAACCGATCTGATCATGATAGAAAAGAATCAAAGGTTTGTAAACATTATTACTATGAAACTACCATCCAAAAGCATGCTATGTGAAGCTGTAACTACGAAATTATTTGAATGAATACCAATTGTTCTGAGGTTATCACAGGAAAGCTTGACTCTCAATAATTGTTATTGTTTGTCTAGTTATTTCAATATTGTTTTCAACTTTGATTCCTCAATGAGTTAGATGTGAAGAGCACCTTATTTACTACTTGGCAGCCGAGGAAAAAGACCGTAGATAATGAAAAATTTAGAGGATTTATTTATTGAAAGACAAATGAGGAGTTTGATTCCAAAAGGTACCTACTAAAGAACATTTTTATCGAAATTGAGTTTACTCTTTCCTAGGGTTTAAGAGGGGTAGTTCTTCACAAAAATGCGATCGTTTTGAAGCAAAAGATAATTAATTCCCTTGAAAAACGAGGGTGAATATTCCGTTTAATTTCAAAAGGTACTATATCCAGCACAACGGCGGTCTCTTATCCGTTTTGTTTCAAAAAGTACTTTATCCACTTCGTTTATTTTCAAAAAGTACATTATCCATTTCGTTTGATTCCAAAAAGTACTAAACGCCACGTTTTTTTTCAAAAAGTACTACATCCATATATCTGATATTTCAAACCTCGTTCAAAATTAATTTAAACTTTGAACTAGTTTACCTTTTTTTCCAAAAACATTTATTATAATTTAGAAATATTTTTTTAAAAAAATAACATCATTGGTTTATAGCACGTTTTTCAGGTCGCTATGGTTTTTCGCATTTTTCACACGTATGACCAAAATGGATGTAGTACCTTTTAGAATGAAGCTCCTCAAATGTATTTATCTAGCACTGAAAACTTTGACTTTTTTTAAATTCCTTCAATCTTATTGCTTCCGAGTCTACCAAGGTAGCGGAAGCTTTGTTTTCACTTTTCAAGGACGAAAAAAAAAAGTTCTCCAAAATCAAAATTTCCACTCGCGTTTTGCGTTTTAGACCTTTCTGAACAATTTTGGTTCCGTGTCTGTCTGTCTGTCTGTCTGTGTGTCTGTGTGTCTGTCATGAATTCCTTGTAACGCGCATAACTATACGAAGTTATTGTCCGATTTCGATGAAATTTTCAGGGATTGTGCGGGTTGGTGTGTAGACGGTCCCCTATGAAAATCATCACCCCCGGACTGATAGAAGCGACTGCGCATGCGCAAACGTGAATTCCTTGTAACGGCCATAACTTCCACATTTTCCATCCGATTTCAATGAAATTTTCAGGGATGTTACAGACTAGTATTTAAATGGTCTCCTATGAAAATCATCACGTTCGGACTGATAGAAGCGACTGCGCATGCGCAAACGTGAATTTCCTTGTAACGGCCATAACTTCCACATTTTCCACCCGATTTTGATGAAATTTTCAGGGATTATGTGGATTAGGTTGTAGATAGTCCCCTATGAAAATCATCATCCCCTGACTGATAGAAGCGACTGCGCATGCGCAAACGTGAATTACGTGTAACAGCCGTAACTTCAACTGTCCCCCAGGGGTCGCGGGTTCGAATCCCAGCCGAGGCTAAGTATTTTTTTGATCCAATCACATACATTGTATGTGCTAGTATGTAGATGTCATCTCCTCACTTACATTTTTCATCCGAATTTGATGAAATTTTCTAGGATTGTTCAGATTAGCGTGTAGATGGTCCCCTATGAGGGTAGTGGAAGGTACTTAGAGATTGGTGTTTTGAGATTAACAACTATGCATCTGATCATCTATATTATCGGGTTATGGATACGAGGAAGCTATGTGCCACACCCACTTGGCAGACGTTTTTTACATTTTTTTAAATATATTCTAATGGTCAATTTTCATGATTAGATAATTACTTCCTTGATTTTAATGTGACTGATAGTTTCGGTAAACCAACTTTAGGGATAGGGCAGTATAAAAGAAAGGGGTGGGAAGTAACCATAAAGACTCCGGGGGTTGGGCAGTTTGAAAGGTTCTAAGGATCATGGACACGTACAACCCCAGTTGTAGTAGGTACATACAATATGATACAAGTACCTACATTGTTGATATGAGCTTCAAGTGCAACATGATTAAATGAGCGAATTTGGAAGGTGTGGCGATTTCTCTTAATTTATAGGGAGCTCAAGCAAATACGTGGACACCTTCACCTTCACTTCATGACTGTTATCGGTTCTACGTGATGGGTTATCTCTCCTGACCATCTAACTCTCATCTATCAACGGTTCTATGTGCCGGATTGGATTACTCTCAAGTATGTATACTATGTATACCTAAATTTTTAGGTATACCTAAATCGTTGGAGTGTTCTGCATACCAACCCAAAGATTCCTCTCACCATCCTTCCTTACATTATTCTCACCTGAGTTCGACTCCAGTCAATCTATTTATATTCTAAATCGTGAATACAGCCAGAAATAGAAACGGAGCAATATTGTTTAAAGTGTACTAGTTCGTAATATGTATTCATCAAATTCAGATCGTGCAGAGAGATTCCATACAGATAGATCTTTAATCTGTCAGGATATATTCAAAACTACAGCAAACCAATCCGGATAAAGTCTGAAGTAGTAGGTAGATATCTCTCTTCAGCCTTATTTGACATGATACTTTTGAAACCAAGAAGGTGAGTATTAAGTGGAAATATTGCAGAAATTTGCCATGCTTACTTTTCTTTTGAAAGCCAACCATCATAACCTGAATGGTTTCTTCATGGGGGAGTAAATCACACTTTGGTAACTCAGAAAGCAAAAGCGATCGTTTCAAACGAGTAAGCTGTCTAAAGGTTTTTCCACTCAAAAACCGTCTGTTTCTATCTTTCTCTCATTAATGTAAAGCGGGGTGCAGCAATGCGGAACGCGCGAGTTCCTTTTTTTCGAATTATCTTCATCTCTTTTTCTGGTATTCTCCATCCCCCCAACCGCACCTCTCATTTTATACGAATGTCTTTTGTCTGCCTTTTTTTTTTGGTTTTCAAATGAGGGGAGGGTGGGTATTATAATTAATACTGCAGGAAACGCAAGGGTTAACGAACCGACTGAATTTGGGGGTTCTCCGTCTCACATAACACATGGTAATCCCTCGCAAACAAACACGGGCGTTAAACTCCGTTTATTTCATGTGTTTTCTCTCACAACAATTTCAGTGAAGTTACTAGAATCTTTCACGCGTTCTGTATAAGTAGCTCTCTAGTCATGGATGAATTAAAAAAAAACGCTGAAAAGCTATAATATAGAAACAACTACAGCATTATCCATTTATTCTATTGAAAATAACCATAACTTTGATTTCCAAAATATTAAAATAATAAAAAAGAGGAACATTTTAGAAAACGCAAAATATTAGAAGCATTCCATAATAATCAAGATAGCAATACAGCAAAATTTCAAATCAGAAGTTGGTCCGGATGAGTCTTGAAGTGGGGAGGACGATGGTGGCCCTGCAAGTGACCACAAACCTCCATTTTGTTAGTTATCTGCAATAGTGGCTACTTGTTCACCACACAGAAATCTGGTCATCTTGATGTTGGTAAGTACTGGAGCTTCTTTTCATCCATTCACCATTGTTTAAAAAAACTATTTCTCACTTTATCATTCGACTCCTGTTATCATTGTTACCTACTAGGAATTTCTTTCCATTTTGTCGTCTAGGATTGATAACGACAACTAGAAGGTTGCTGATAGCTCTCCACAAATAAAATTGATTGGAAACCTCCTGGGACTTTAATTGTCAGATAAACCCCTCTTACTTGAATAGAAGAAAAATTACAAAACCACAACATATAATAAATAATAATAATTCATTAGAGGAATTATAGAGGTTCACCATAAGCATAACAAATAATATATTATGAAAGAAAGAAGCAACAAAGAATATTGGTTGTTTGTTGGCTCTGTATCATGGTCATCGTCATGTCCAAGAGGGTGAAGAGGGTAGGACGAAAAACGGGCAGAAGCGTTTTCCTACGACAAGCAAATAGTTATCTCTTGACACGCAGGTCGTTAATTACCCGCTCTCAGACAATAGGGCAGGTAATCACCGGTGGGGGCGGAAGAGGGTGTTACAGGCCTATAGTGATGTACGGGTTATAGAGAATGCGGTTCCCCTCTTCAACGATTCAGTTTTCGGAAGGGGACGGGATATTGTATGGGAAGGTGGAGAGCTACCTTGCATAATTCATGTAGCCAGGAGTATGGGGGAAGTACAATAGTCGAGCGGGGGTTCGAAGGACGGAATTTGACGGGACGAATTTCGAGCTGGGTCCAAACTATGCGGAATCTACGGATATATATCCAGAGGTAGGATTTTGGGAGGTGAGCGAAGCATGCAGCAAGAATTCCTCATCCGGGGAACAGGTGAATCTCCTGAGAATCCGAATATCCTGGACGTGGATTTTCCTTCTCGGTCCATCCTGAGATGTCAACTTAATCGACCTTTCCTTCCTAGGAATCTCGGATATTTGAACATCTGATAGAATCATCAAGAATCATTCAGACAATTCTCAGCCTATCCAAAGTACTTCTACTCTATTCTGATTCGAGAAACCAGCCAATTATTGTATTACACAAAATAAGGTTTTATAAAATACAATTCATCAAACACATCTATTTTGTTCAAGATTTTGATTGATGCTGTAAGAGTGATTCATATTGACCGAGTCGTCCAATTGGTGAAAGCTTTAAAATGTCCTTCATTTTAACTGTGTGTCATTATAATTAGCGTGGAGTGTTTTTCAAACCACCATGTACTAAAAAACAACATTGCTCAACTGTAATTGGCAAGAATTGACACGTAATCATTCTGCTGTTCTGATATCTCATGATTCCTCAAGATATTCCAGAATTCTAAAATACCAGTTTCCAGGTCGCCTATCCAGTATCTTCTGCTGTTCCTGGTGATGTTACCAAGAATCGAACCAAAGATCTTGGATGAATGCCTCAGCCTGAAAAGTTTTGTATCCGGCAGAGACTAACCGTTATGGCATCTCCTATGATTAGGCTGCAATTCAGCTTGAAATATGACAGTTGCTCGTAGGTGTGTATGTGGGGTGACGAAGAACACGTATTAGAATAGAGCATGCATTTGCTGACTTCTCCATCTCAATCGGCAGATGATTTCTGTAAGTCTTCTCCTTGCCTTTACCTGACGCAAGTCAATGAAGTTGGAATAAAATGCTCTGTTGATTGTGACTAGGAAACCCGGTTATCCAAAAGTCTCAAGTCATCAAGATCCTCTGGAGTGAACCATATTTTTTGATCAGACTGCTTTCTAGCTTGACGAGCTCTTGAAGAGAAATCATATTGTCCTTAGAATAAAGTTGGTTTCTGTGCTTGTTTTCATAAAGATACAATCATGATGATATACGTATAGAATCGCTTGATTGTGCTCCATTCAGCCCCGTACAATGACAATGGGCAATTCAATGAACGTAACCCACCATGGCGAGAAGACAGAGTTCGACTATAGAACTACTTCCTTTTTGCGGTGGATCGAAATTTCACAGATACCACATATTCCTTCCTAGACGAATCGATTTGGATTTATAGGCTAGAGAACTGAAGTATGTAATGGAAATTCCTTCTCTAGAAACAGGTGGAAAGGTATCCCCTGAGAATCCGAATATCCTGGATGAAGACGGTCCTTTCCCTGTCCGCCCTGAAGGAGGCATCTTTATTGAAATTGGAATCGCTCCCACCAGTCTGAGGCATCTGGAATGAACATCTCGCCGATACAACCTGAAACATCCTGGAAATTCCTTGCGGTTCACCGTTCAAACCCTCGGCCTTTCCTCCCCACGACCGCAATCCAGAATCGGGGTAGCCTCGCAAATATTTGCGCTGAGGAAGACCAATTTATCAATAACCGCAGGTCAACAACCGTTGTTTGAGATTTGCAAATTCACCGAAAACGAAACATCGTACATTTGAGTTTCTGGCGTATTGTGCTGATGGCCGCAGCATTACTGTGCAAATACGCCCAGTCGTTTGGAAGTGTCATCCAACAACCAAAATCGTTTTTGTTTGGTCATTATTTTTCTGAAATAGCCTGTTTCTAGATTGTTGGTTTACTCGTTATTCAGATGTTGTTTTTTCCGTGAAACATTAGTAAGAACCACCAAAATCGGTTCATTAATGAAACAATTAACAGTTATTTAATAATCATTCTGTGGAATTTCTACTAACAATATGTGTTTGGTGTGTTTCAGGAGTGATGCCCTGAGAGTCAAATGAGCCTATCGATACATCGACGATGACCTGTGGGCTCCTCGTTCTGTCACTAACCATCGCAGCCGTCCAATCCATCGACACCTGTGAGTACTTATTCGTGAGCTATATGATGTTGTACCTTTATAATGTAGACCCTATAATGTCACCCTCTTGGCGGCCTTTTCTTCAATTTTTATATTACTGACTGCAATTTTTCGACTCGTGAAAATGGAAAGGTTTCGAACGCATTCTATGAATACACTGCAACTTTAAGCGAATTTTATTGATTTTTTTGTTAATTTCTATGAAACCGAGGACAATTGTACAGTTTTCAAATAACTCATTCAGTCGTTTTGTCACGAAACTTGTAATTGTATTTCCACATATACTGCAAAATTTGTTTTAAACTGAGGAGAGGTTTGATGGTAGGTATTTGTAATGAAGAAATTGTAATATAGTGATTGTACACTATATAGTGTACAATCACTTCATTCACTTCCAACTGCAAATAAAAAATGTTATTGAAAATGTCATTAACATCAACGGAATCGTTGTTTGTTCTGTTTAGTCCTTTATTACGTGAAGAAATCAGAACGACCACTATTCAAACAAAAGAGAACTTTCAATAGTGTCTACGAGTAGGTATTGTTCGTTTGAATGAGCTATGATTTATGATAGGAATTGTAAAGTTTTATGTCTAGACTAAGAAGATACTTTAGATTTCATATTCGCAAACTACTATTACTTACTCCTACCGAGCTAGTTGCAGGAGCGGAACCCATAAAAAAGAAATAGAATCGTAAGAACGTATAAATAAAAGATTTGCTTCCTCGCAGTTTATATGTTAATAAAAGTGATGTTATTGAAAAAAATAAATAATGAATGTTGGAAAGGTGAAGAGGGGCCTTTTTCTGCTTCGAGGTGGAGGGGAATCAAAAATAAATAACACGGGGTTGAAAGTAGAGGGTGCGGTATTGGAATAACCCCCGCCTATAGCAACCCTTAGGAAATAAGGGGTTTCTCCATAAAACTCAGCCCTCTTGCTTCTCTTCCTAAGCACATTTGTTATGGACCTTTATTATACTAACATACGTGTCAGAGTACCCCCTCTTGCCCTGTGCTCCAATGTCGCGTCTTTCCAAAGGTTTATCGCTCGTCTTCCCCTCGTACCTTGCAGGTTTTCTTCCACCTTATTTTATAAGTCATTAAATAAGAACGACGAGGTATCGCCAGTGCGCAGGCGCGGGTTTTACGTCCCCTTTTTACCTGATGCATGGGTCCCGCACTTACGAAGTACAATATCTCGCCGGGACATCCTTCCTTATTCCAGAGGAGGTCTGTCGGAGGTAAATAATGAGGTTTGCTTACGACTCGGAGGCCTGAGCGCATTTTCATAATCATATTCACTCTAAGGAGCAAACAAGACGAGAGAGGTAGGAGTAGGAAGCCTTTACAAATGAGACCTCCAGGAACCTAGTAATTTCCTTAAGATACGTGATCCCGCATAACCAGGCAATTTTGGAATTGAGAATTTGAAAGGCTGAAATTGAAAATTCTCAATCAACATTCTTCGTAATGATTTGAGGTAGCCACAAAACCTTTATGTGCTGTTGTGTCAATTTCGTTGATTACACACTCAGCTTATCACAAAACTTCAGAGGGCTAGATCCCATGTTCTCTCAGTGGGCTTCAACTACCCTTGGAGGGCTCAACTCAACTTCCTCTCAATGGTCAGATCACCAGCTTCCCATGAAGGGCTAGGATCTTAACTTCCCTTAGTGGACTAGGACCTTTCCTCCTTCAGAGAGCCAGATCCTCAGCTTCTCTTGTTAGACTGTACCTCACCTTCCATCGGTGGGCTAGACCTCAACTTCCTTTGGAAGGCTAGATCCTCAGCTTCCTTCGGTGGGCTAGACTTCAACTTCCTTAGATCTCGAGCTTCTCTCAGTGGCTAGAACTCAACTTCTCCTGAAGGGCTAGGACCTCTACTTCTCGGAGTGGACAAGGATCTTACCTCTAACAGAGCGCCAGATCCTCAGATTCTCTTAGTTGACTATACCTCACCTTCTTTGGCGGGGTAGACCTCAAATTCCTCTGGAAGGCTAAATCGTCAGCTTCCCTTTGTGAACTAAAACCTTCACTTCCTTATATAATCAGATCTCCCGCTTCTCTCAGTGGGCTAGACCTCAACTTCCCTGAAGGGCTAGCACCTTTACTTCCATTGATGGGCTAGAACCTTGTTTCTCTCAGAGGGCGAGATTCCCCAGATTTTCTCAGTGGGATAGACCTCAACTTCCGTTGGTGGGCTAGACCTCAACCTCCATTGGTGTGCTCGATCCTCAACTTCAATTGGTGGCCGGACCCAGTCTTCCCTTGATTTGCTAGATCCTCAACTTCCCAGACAGGACTAAACCCCTTTCTTTTCTTTAGATATCTCCATTCCGTGAAGCCGATGTTCGTTTAATTTTAGTATGTTCTCCAACAAAGCAAAACTGTCTACATCCAGTCTTTTTCCAGTATTAATCTAACCATGGTCCTGCACGGTTTACACAAATACTGCCCATGTCAAGGACGCCTGAAGGGTGCCCACCCCTAATGAGTCGTCAACTAATGAACATGTGAAGGGGGGACTTCACAAGGAGTCCGGTGAATGCGGGACCCTTGCAGAGGTAATTCCACTAATGCGATACGTTGAAAAGGGGAAGGAACTGGACTTGAGCTGAGGTCGTTTCTAGCGTCCGAGAGTGTGTGTGCTCCGCAAAAGGGAGTCCGGGCGGATATTAAAACTCCTCCGGCTAAGTGGAGTTGTGGTGGACATCAAAGGTTGCTCTCCCTGAAATGGTTTGAAAATATCACAAAATACTTCAGTTGATATGATCCTGGTACATTAAATTGCCATGCGAAAACCCCCAAAAAAGTTTTAAAATTTTCCCTATTTAGTTGTTTACAAGTGTTTTTTTTTTTTTTTTCAATTCGCCAATCAACTTATGCAAAATGACCTAAACCTTTTTTCAAGTTAACTTTTCTAGAATTGAAGGGGGGATGAGTCACCTGAATCGTTTTTGGATGAAGAAGGACTCAACGCCTCGAGCGTTTGAAGTCTGCGCGGCTCCTGAACTAAACTGAATTCCCAGAGAAGTTTGATTGCAAATCAACTATTGATTACTTTCAGCGTAACGGAAAGAAACGACTCATCAACTGGAAAAACAGAAAACTTTGATTACAGGCAACATGAAAGTTTTACAGGATGGGATTCGTTACTTTGAATTGGCTCCGATTATAAATTAACCCTTTCCTCCTCTCCTGTTCAGGGTAAAACAGTTTCAATTGTACGACAGTTAGAGAGAACCGTTGAAATAATCCGGGCTTTTGTTCTACCAGGATTAGCGATTCCTTTTGAACCTCGTTCGATTTTTTTTCGTCCTTCCTCAAGAGGGATGTTTTTTGAGCCGTTCTCTTTTGTCGATTTTTCCGCACTTCTCCGCCCAGCATTGTTTATTTAGTCGGATAAATTATCGTTTTGTAACTTGCGATAATTCGACTATCATCTTTTTCATTCAAGGTAGGAATTATTCAGTTGTAAATCCGTTTTCTTTTGTAGTTTTTTCCACAGAATTGTTGGAATATCTAAGTGCACACCTCGTTGTCGTATTTTCTCCTCAACTCGCCGTTCGCTTTAGGATCTTAATGGTAGAATATTCATCAAATAGAAACATTTCCACAAATTTAGGTGCAATTTTTAGGATTTTTCCATGATATTGGGATCTTTATAACTTTCTTGGCGGGCGTTCTGGTAGGAAGCATTTTCGGCTAGTTGGGGTAAATATTATAAACTTGATTATCCGCACAGTCCTGAAGTGCACACATCAGCCACACAGATGCTCCATTTTAGGAAAGAAACCAAATTCTACAGGCTGTAGCTGATTACGTATTGCCACTAAATCTTGTCATTTCAATTCGGAAGACCTCAGAAACTCCATTTCGAATTCCTACCAAGTTATCGGAGAAGACTAGTAAAGAAGAATTATTGGAACATACAGACGAATCGTACTGCAAAATTCCTTCCGAAAGATAATAAACAGAGAAAGTGGCGAGTACGACTGCTCACTCCTTTTTCAAAAACCCCCGGTAGATTTCATAGGTCATACTAAGAGCCATTTGCGTCAGCTTGATGTGTAAAACGGCGCGTTTCCTCGCTTCATTTTCACCCCCTTATCTCCCGCAGACTCCTCCGATGCTCATTTTAGGCCCCATTTTCTCTTCACCTCTTCTCTCCTCCCCCTACCGCCATCCGAGAGGGAATCAGAAGAAAAACGCGTATAAGAAAAAAAATTGCTTTCGGTCCCTTGAGAAACCGTCGAGATAACGAGGGAGAGACGTTTAACTGCCGAGTATTTTTTTCAAATTCTCACTCTTCTTAACACCTTCACATTTATTTGACTCTATTTCTTATTCTTGAACAACAAATGGAGGGAATCCCTTTAAAATTTAAAATTTTACTTAGCTAGGAACCCAATCTGTTACACAAATTCTGACTCAAAATGCCAAACTACACATCTAATACATAAAACCCCAAAAACGGGTTAAAAAGGGTAAAAAAGGGTTCGATTCCAGGCCGTGACACCAATTTTTTTTGGGATTTTTTCATATATTTAGAAGTTTTTTGGGTTTATTCAAACCGTCATCAAAATTAGGCTACCTACGCATTCATTTCACAACGATTCATTCATTCCCCTTGGATCTTTTAAATTTCAATGAACTCCTTAATTATTAGTACATGCTATGTATATATTACGGGAGTGCGACAACAGACCACAGAACTTGAAAAAAACGAACAACAGTTTATTATTTTCCTGTAAAGATCACCCATCCGCGAAGAACACAGCTTTCCAGCCGAATATGTCCAGTTGTGCTTCGGGCGTAACCAGACCCCAAATGAAGCATCAAAATTGGTACAGCTAAGTGACCCGTACGGAAAAAAGTTTGTTCGATTTTTGGATTTTACATACCTTGAAACGTGAACCATCAAATTTTGGGTGTAAATTTGTTTCCTTGCTCAATTCCAAATGAAGATTTCAAAATACCAAACGATGGCTTAGTGCCTGTAGTTTCATTCAAAATGAACAGTTATTTCCACAATAGGGGAACGATTGTCCCTTCCTTTCTGAATAATTCCGAACCGTTTCAACCCTCCTTCCGTACACAAAGGAAACTTCCAGGCGTTTCAACCTTACAACGCTATTGCCCGTCGGCACGCTAGGTTTATCTACATCGGGTTCCCTAAATATCAAATGCCCGCCTTCCCTGCTGGTTTTTCGGCGTTAATTCCCAACATGCGCTTCCGATTCGAACGCTGTTTATCTTTACAATAACGAAATACGTATTTTAACATGGTTTGAAGTACCAAATGAAAGAAGAACACTCTGAACGATTTAATTATTTTGACATAATCTATGTTTTAATTATTTTATAACATTGCTGTTGACAATAATTCAACAGCAGCCATCACTTATCCGTACAATTATTGTTGTAACTACAGTTGAATGAAACAATTTCAACACAATCATTCGTCAGTCAGTGCAGTATGCTAACTCGTCCTTTTCTGCTACTCAGCATCTTTTGCGTGACTCTAGATGCATTGTGAAGATAGAATTGAGAGTGGTCAAGCACAGAAAGTAATATTGGCTGATGGGCCGATATTTTCAACTCAACGTCTACGTCTTATCACTATTATAGTGGTAAGGACTGTGTGTGTTCCCTCGTAGATTCGGGGGGAAACGTCTCTCACACTGACTTGAAGGACAAAGATAGCAAGACGTTACCAGCTCATCAGTTCGCTCGTTGCCAAAGAAGCCTTAGTGCAGAACTCCTCCACAAATCAACAGTCTTTTGTCAAAGCTACTCTAGTTCCGCCATTGCTGGTATCACCAATAGTAAAGCCACCGTTGTGGACTATTTTTCCAAATTCAATCTTCCAGACCGAAAGGTTATTAGTTGATCCGTGAGACCGCCGTTCTGTTCACTGTGACTGTTCTTGTTTGCCAATACTGCAGAAGATTCGGGATTTCCAAGATTTAACGAGTCGAGAAACTCTTTTTATTGCTGTGATGTAATGGAACTGTACTTTTCGCTGATCTATACAGTGTGCTAAAGCTATTATCGAGACTTTCTATGTTCCAGTTTTTATGGCTGATGTGACTCCTACTCGTTGAGTTTGCAGTTATGCGTTAGGCTTCATTATCCCAATTCGATCTCCTGAATCCAACGGAATCACCAAACTACAAGTATACAAATAGTGAAATATCTTTGCTTCTCACACTCAACTGCAATGTTTCGAATGATCATTTATCTCTTTACCTGGATATTTTTTGTTTGGATGCATCATGCTGAGTAAAACTGTTAAGAATCAAACCCAATCTGATTGATGTCAGTAATATTTTCAACTTAACGAATACGCGACGTTCATTTCAATTCTGACGTCTCATTGAAGAAAATCACATAATCCGATGAAGTAGAAACAGAGAAAGGGGGACTTGTTGGATAGTGAGCGGCAGGTACCTCTACAAAGAAGGTTTATTACGCGGGTGGAGCTGCAGACATGCCATATTGCATGATCTACTCCCGAACGTAGAAGCCCATGAAAACCTCCAACCACCTGAAGGGGAGAGAGAAACTCCTCGCACTAAGTGCGTTTTTCCATTTTTCCACGCACGATGCCGCCACGATCGCATCTCGTCGCCTTGTCACGATTCCTAATTAGTTCCCCATCCATTTCCCAAGTTCTCCTTTATTTTCTCCGTGAAACTAAGCACTCGTAAGAAAGAAAAAAAACCTAACACGGAACATGCATTTTTAAAAACGTTTCCGACGAAGAGTTGATAGACCGAACGAGAAGCAATTCTATCGATTGTGGGTTCCATATTCATGCTCGAACTCAATCATTCTTGTCAACAATGAAGTTTCTGTGTCAGGAAAAGGACAAACACGAGGTTGACACGTAACTGGCACCAACACAATTATTTATTCAAGCTTCACGGCCCATTAGCAATCGTCTTTTCGACAAAGTAAACATCATTACAAAAGCTGCGAAAATTACTTATCGAGTAGATATGCACAATGGCTGTCAATGGTTTTACTCAGCGTTAAAGCTATTGTAGTCTAACGCGAAGTCTTGTATTGTAACTGTCATCTATTTTTGTTGAAATATTATTTGAACGGAATTCTGAAGATCAATAGAAAAATTGAGAATAATTGAATAACCATAAAGCCATAAAATCCGTTGTTACATTATTTGAGTTGGAAATATCGTTGGAATTGGTTTTTTACAGTAAAAACGAAAAGTTTAAAACACGGTTTCTGAAAAGAAAAATGAAAAAGTAATTTGAATGGAAAGAAAACTGGATGCAAAAGAAACTGTCTTCAAGCAAATTTCACACCTTCATCGGAAAGAAGAAATATTATAGATAACCGTTGAACTACAAGCATTTTCACGAGTATTTCTCTCTGTCATACTTTTTTGAGTACATCCATTGTTTCTTGTTTCTTTTGTTTCTATTTAAACATTCATGGTCTCTTTTCTTTATTTTCCAAAGTTACTAGAATTTATTTCGTTTCTTGATCCTCGCCCAGAGTCCATTTCAAATTCATCAAATTTCATTCAGTTAGTGTTTGCCGTCCCTTTCATCACATTCAGAGTGTTACGTTTTTGATAAGGAGTTCAGAATACTGCAGAAGCTTCAGGACTTCGAAAATGCAAATCTCAAAAAATGTGCATCTATTTTTTTTAATAGAAAATGAACTATTTATTTCCGTTAACCATCGTTCTGGAACTTTTTTATAAGTAACTGAGGCGCCCATCACTATCATGCAATAATTAGTCCATTTGTGCAAAGTTTGCGAAGTCGACTTTGCTGCCATATGATTTTGTTCTATTGGAGATAACAGCCGGAAGAAGTTGGATTGGCTGTGTTACCTATAGTTGATCTCAGTACGTCCAAGAGCAATTCAGCTCACTCACCAATTCAGTTCACTATCAATGAGAAGTATAACTTGAGAAGCAATCAGATTAGCTAGGTAGTCGTTAAAAAAGTCCCAGCATGAATGAGTGCAAGAATTTTCGATTGTCTTCATTAACCAATTTTCTGTCATTTTGAACTTTGCCGTAAAATGAGGAAATAGTTTTGAGCGGAAGGTTATTTTATGAAATCGCGGGTAACCGACCAGTAAATATGATAATTACTTACGAATTGTAAGGAACTGGGATGAATCCCAAATTTAGATCCATTATTCAAAACTCCTAAATTTTTGGTATTTGAAATACCTATCAAACACCTGAGCACCTACAATTTCAAGGGATTACATCGATTATAAAAA
Source organism: Apolygus lucorum (assembly GCA_009739505.2). NCBI lineage: Eukaryota > Metazoa > Arthropoda > Insecta > Hemiptera > Miridae > Apolygus > Apolygus lucorum. The sequence goes on from CM019171.2 coordinate 3,585,738, forward strand.
TCGGAAATTGAAGTGTCCAGCGTCTTCAGGCCCATCTGGTGTCTCTTAATGAAACAATAACCTCCCCTGGGGTGTCCCCCAGTAACATCCCCCAATGGGCCGGCTGAGCGCCATATGGCGCCCACCTTCCGTTCCCCAATACTTCTTACGATCTTCCTTCTCTTTTTGCCTTCCAAGTGCAGCATCTTCACCTCTTCTTGCCTCATCCCCTCCAATTGGGGAACGGTATCATCCACACCCTCACCCCTATTGGCCGTACGGCTGGACCCCATAAAAACAACTTCATTGACTTCAATCACTCGCTTTCTGGGAGGGAAAACCTATTAGATTCGGGTGTATGGCGTATCGATCCCACAGGATTTCTCCTGGTACTAATAATATTCTGGTTCCATCCAGTCTCGTCTTCTCTTTATTGGATATTTTTATGTCCTTCGTATACACCCCAATGCTGCATTTTTGGGGAGGGCATTATAGACATTTAAGGGTAGTAATGTGAACCCAATCACCTCGGGACGCTGTCAAGTGCCTTCTCGATCGTTGACTCCTACCTCACAACCCATGTATATTTATGAACAAGATCTATGAAATATCCAAATCCTCGAGAAAATACTTCAATCACAAGTGAAATTGCTTATAATCCACATCGTGGTGGGGAAATCAAAAACAAAATTTAAAAGTTCAAAACTAAAAATTGATCACAAAAATGTAAAATTGCTAGTGGAATAAAAAAATAAATAGAAAATAGAAAATAGGATAGGAAAATAGAAATGAGGTTTCTACATATCACTGTTATCAGCTGCATATCACCAGCTGACTGATAAGAGCCTTGTGACGTCACAGCCCCCTCTGACGTTACAGCCTCTGCGTTCTAGATCAGCAGGTCAAAAGTTAAGGCGGGAAAAGCCAGTCATGGAGGAAGAATTTCACTGTATGGAAGTAGACATGGAATTAGGAAATTATAATATCCATCTATTTTGTTGGGAACACTGATCTAGAAGGCAGAAGCTGTGACGTCCGAGAGGGGCTGTGAAGTCACAGGGCTCTTATCAGTCAGCTGGTGATTTGCAGATGATAGTGATATGTAGAAACCCCATTTCTATACTACTATTTCTTATAACCAACGGCTTGGCGCAATTCAACAAAAAACTTCTACCAGGTCACAGGACTTGGTTGGAAGACGGTGCTCACCTGCCGCTACCCGCTACTGAAATGCCAAGGCACTGAAGAAGCTAAGTGGAAGACAGAGCGGAGGGACAAAGGACAGTGGATGAAAAAAACCAAAGGATACTTCTTCTTTAATTCCTGAAGAACAGTACCTAAATAAAGTTTTCGATAAGGACAAAAAATCGAAAAGTTCAAAACAACTGAAAAAGTTATTGCTGGACTCGATTACACTGTTAAGGATTCCTAGGTTTTGTAGGGTCTCATGGCACGCTGGTATATTTATGCAATGCTCTGGAACCAAGTATGAGAACTATGAGACTTGCGATTCAGATACATGAGGGTAGTTACGTGAACACAATCGCTCCGGGATGCTGTTGAATTTTTCTCAAACATTCATACGTACTTCACAACCTAAAATCCATGGAAACGTCTTTATTTCTATCACCTTTGATATCCAAATCCTAATAAAACTACTCAAAACTAATCACAAGAATCACAAACAAAAAATTAAAAATTACGAATAATCAACATCATGGTGCTGAAAACCCATAAAAAGTTCAAAAAAGAGAAAAGTTATTGCTGCACTTGATTACACTGTGTTTCCTTACCCAGGATTTGTTGGGTCCCAGGAAACGCTGGTATACCTGGCAACGAGGCGCCAAATTTTGATAGTTTGGATGAAAATTTTGAAACCCTCCCTTGTGCTTGAAGATAACTATAATTTTATTTATTATGTATCAGTATTAACGTAATTAGCACATTGTAATCAACACGATATGTTTTCTTTTTCAAATGTTATTTACACTATTCTTTCCAGAAAACCACAATGTTCAAAGCCACAATTTATTTTTTAATTTAAATTGAAGTCTAACTTATCTTTTGACGTATGTATTTTTTACTTTTTGTGGCATGAGATAAGAGAGGACCTAATGGTCCTATTCATATCACATCAATAAATAAAAGTCAATCAATCTCTCCATTTCTTTACTTACCTACAGAGGGAGTAATTGAAATCAGTTCACTTTGAATTTCTTAGAACTGCGATTTTGTATTGCTATCGAATGGAATGAACGATAATGTATAATTTATTATTGTTGAAATATCGTTGAATGGATTCAGGTAGACAGTAAAATTTGAACTCCGGAAATGATTTTCCAGTAAACCTTGAAAACAGTATGGAGGGAGCGGTAAACACAATGGGCAAAGAGACAATGGTCTGGGAGAGGGACTCGAACCCCAAACCGTCCCCAACGCTGAAACTCGGGGTGATATTAATATAACAACTTGGGTCCCTCTCAAGGAGGCTATGGAATGTATATTGAATTCAGGGTCGCTTCTCTGAGGCGCTTTTGTTTCGAATGGCACAATTATTAATGGCAAAGCAAGCTTCGGACTAATGAGCGTTTCATGTATGGCGGGGAGCAACTTTTCACTGGGAACTTCCTCCCTCGGAACAGACACCGCGTCGCCTGGTTTTCCACGTTTTAAATGAATTTCAAGCTCTTCAGTCTGTTTGAACAAAGGACTTCCGCTAGGAGCAGACAATTTCGAACTGTCTAATAACTTACGGTATTACGCCCAGACGGAGGGAGGTATTCCCGTTTCGTCGCAAATGGCATTTTTTGTATCTTTCGGAGTTGGTTATTAAAAATAACTCATTTTAGCTGAAGCAGAGATAAGTTTCAGTGCAAGTTGAAATGAGACTCACGTAATGAAACTGGATTTATTATGAAAGAGGTATTTCAATATTATGCAGGTATATATCATAATACATACTACATTGTATTGAAGTGAATACAATTCTTGAAACATTTCAATATGAAGGAAGTTGAAGCTACATAAGAGCAGAATGCCTGAATGGTGAAATGAATCAGATGAAAAGTGTGCCTAGCTCTGTGATCAGTTTTGCTTCCTTCCTTATAATGAGTCTGTCGAGGGCATCATTAAGTTGCCGCAACTATTCAGTCTGTCGAAAACTATCTCAGGGTCGCAGGTCTGCAAGTGGGAGCCCACCTTGCTGCAGTCATCTTCTCCAATAAATTTCGTGGGGAATCATTTTAGACCTACTTCAAAACACCCAAATATCGGGAGAAGGGATTTCAATTCGATGTGTCATGGGACGATGATTTTTTGTATGTTTGAACAACTTGCATTTCTTTACACTGGTTCCAATCTGCCTGATTCTACAAATAAAATCTCTAGCAAAAAGTCACCTCCTCCAAAGCAAAATTTCTGTGCATGTACATCCCCAGTTCCCCGTTTTTCGTTATTTATGTATTTGTTTATTTTGTTTCATAAATATTTCTCAATCTTGTTTTTTCAATCTTATTTTATCTAGCATAAAATCAAAACTTGTGGTGAGTTTTTATGGAAACATTCTGCAATCTAAGCAATTTCCAAAATATAGTTTTTCACAATCATGTTGATCGTACTAAGATCAGAAGTTGACTCGAAGCAAGTTTAGAATAATGGTACGGGTAACTCATAAATATCTACTTGAGTTTTTGAAGTCTTTCTTCTGGACAAGAAATCAGGTAGTGATACTGTAGGGTTGAATGCTTCGGTATGACCCGTCTCAAATGTGCATCCACATTCAAAACATAAATTGTATTGTAAAGTTTCACAAATTATTACTGTTATATTGTTTCTGAAAGAACTCGATACCAACACGGAATTCCGTCGCAGTTACAAGGATATAAAGTCCATTTATTGAGCATATAAATTCGACTATGCTTTATAGCAGTTCATGTCGAAGCGCTTCGGGGCAGTAAACTTCTATTACTGCCAGCACTTGAGCATTAGCCGCTGCGAGGAGTTCAGAAGCACTCAATGGTTCCCGTCTTCTATCCCTTGAGGATGTTCCCTAACTACAATCAACCAATAATGGTCCCTCAGTTCTCCACTCCGCCCCAAACTTTTCCGTAGGTTCTTCTGAACCTTCTTTCCCTCAAAAGAGAAAAAAGGGAGACTTTTCCTCCCTTCCTCCGAAAATTCCACCAATGAGGATCGCTTTTCCACACAGGTAAGGGATATAAGGGTGAGAGTATTCCTTAAGGGTGGAAGACGGGCCCTTCGTGAGACGAAAACATAGTTTAGAAAGGCAAATCGCCCTAAGGAGAACGAGGAGAGGGCTTGAGGAGAATTGATAGGGCGTTTCGGGGCCCTAAGAGGGAACAAGGGCGCCTGACGCTCCTCTGGGAGTTGCGATGAAGACGAATGTTGGGCCCTTCCTACGTGATACTGCAGTTTACCTTCCTCAAGTGCTCACCTATCTCTCAGAGGAGGACCAATTATATAAAAACGGAAGCCCAGAGACTGTTCTTTACGACCAAGAGCCGATCTATTGTCTGAAACGCACATCCAAGACCATTACGTTGCTTTAATTATACTAATGGACATAGGATTAGTGAATTACCTTCCCACTAGTGATGAACAGTTTATAGTAATCCTAAAACACTTCGTAATCGAAGTCAGAATATTTCACGTATGTACTTCTACCTAAAGGAATGAAAGTAGCTAATTTCTGGTTTTCTCAAAGTACCTACTAAGTGATTTTTGGATTATAATAAAGGCTCTACCTATCTTCGAAGTAAAGGAAAGGTATCGGCATCAATCTTGCTCATTACAGACAAGTTCGATAATGCATATATTTCAGTGGACTTTTCTTTGGGTAGGAAGTGGAAAACTCACACCCATACTGCACGCTACTTAACATAATTTGAGGAGGTTCCTACTGCATCTGTGTAGTGAAAGTAGTGTTGTTGAGGGTGAAGCCAGTATGTATACTGTAGACTATGTTGAATTCAACAGAGTCCACAAAATGAACAGATTCTCAAAATCCATGATCAACGAAAATCAACGCAAAACCCCAATTGTGCCACTGTATGATATCAACGTGGCTCCAAGCAGACAATCCGTATGAATATGGTTAGTTATGTATGTTTCTTCACATTCTTGGAGTCATTGACAGATCTAAGAATTTCAAGAGAATTTTTTTTCTTTTTACTGGAGTAGAGACATTTTTTAACAGCGAAGGGGAAGTTCACCCCAACAGTGTTGGACTCCCCAGCAATTGGGCCTACCAACTAAAACCCCACTCCCTCTGCTTCAAGAGAAAATATTGGAAAATCGAAGACATGTTTTCAGGTGACACCACTATTTGGCACCAAAGCGACATTTTTCTTCCCATACGAGTGTAGTCCTGTTCAAATACAGATCAATTGCATTTGGAAGTCTAGTATATACTATAGACAAGATGTATATGAGGGACATCCTTCTAAGGAAACTTGAAATATCGCTAGTCATCAATGCTTCATCTATACTCACCAGTAAATTCATACTGTACCTATAGTTGGGGTGGAATTACTGCAGTGAAGCCTACATTAAAATAAGTCCACTCATCTTGATTTTGATTTCTAGGTTTTTATGATCCTTAAGGGACTGCAGCTTCTGGTAATTATTGCAAAAAGCACAAAGACCTTTGAGGGTCAGTGCTATACGAAACGCTATTATAAATTATCATTGCCGGGTATTCTACCAATTGAAAAAATAAGTAAATTACCTAACAAGTTTATTTGTATTTTACAGCTCAATGTATCGCGCCACTGGGGATGGAGTCTGGAGCCATCGCGGATGACGACATAACGGCCAGCTCCTCCTTTGACAGCGGAAACGTCGGACCACAGCACGGAAGGTACGTTACAATCAATATTAAACAATTGTATCTATCAATCCAAAAAATTAGTGTATGAACATGACCATTGAAGTAGATCATTGAATAAATTGGATATTATGTTGAATACCATTGCATATACAGCTAACCGTACCCATTCGTCATTTTGATACAGCTAACAGTGATCATTAGAGGCTTTTATACAGCCAACATTGGTCAATGGATATTTTGATACAGCCAACATTGATCATTGGATATTTTGGTACAGCCAACATTGATCATAGGATAATTTGGTACAGCTGAACCATTGCATATACAGCTAACCGTAACCATTGGTCATTTTGATACAGCTAACAGTGATCATTAGACGCTTTGATACAGCCAACATTGGTCATTGAATATTTTGATACAGCCAACATTGATCATTGGATATTTTGGTACAGCCATCATTGATCATAGGATAATTTGGTACAGCTGACAGTGATCATTAAATATTTTAATACTGCTAACATTGATCATTCGACCTTCATCATAGAGACCTTCAGAGATCATTTATCATTGCATATTGGATATTTGATTGATCATTGGATATTTTGATCATTGGATATTTTGATACAGCTTTCTGGATCATTGGTCATTTTAAAATGACCAATGATCCAGATGGCTGTATCAAAATATCCAATGATCAATGTTGGGTTTACCAAAATATCCAATGATAAATTATGAAGGTCGAATGGTCACTGTTAGCAGTATCAAAATATCCAATGATTAATGTTGGCTGTATCAAAATATCCAATGATCACTGTTAGTTGTTCCAAAATATCCAATGATCACTGCTAGTTGTTCCAAAATATCCAATACTCAATGTTGGCTGTATCAAAATATCCAATGATAAATGATCTCTGAAGGTCTCTATGATGAAGGTCGAATGATCAATGTTAGCAGTATTAAAATATTTAATGATCACTGTCAGCTGTACCAAATTATCCTATGATCAATGTTGGCTGACAGCTAACAGCTGACAATAACATTTTGATGCAGCCTCTCTAGGATTAGAGAGATCACTTCTTGTATAGAGTTAACTAATATCAGTTGAAAAATGATTTCGTCCTACGCATCCAGAATCTGGAAATAACGGATTTTTCGTACACTAAAAAGGGTAAGTTATGAATACATGAAGTTTGGTTGTCATTTGAAAACTTCCAACTACCTTCAGAAGGGAGTCCTGAGAGGGAAGACTAGGAGAGTTGGAAGTTCCTTTTCATAAACTTGTATCTCTATCTTGATAGTGGAAAAGTGAATCAGAGCAAGGTTGTTCCATTTCTGACTACGGAGTGATGCTCCAGAGGGTCTCTATACATCGAAGGGTAAACAACATAAATTCCTTACCTTCACTCGAACTTTGTATTTTACCTCAGGCACGGGAGTGGGGTTAGCACGTGACGAGTTTACAAATAAACCTCTCCAAAGAGAATGAATCCCTCGTATAAAATGTCGGGTAAAAAGGAAGAAATCGGGAGTCGGGCGAGGGCGTAACGTCAACATGAAGGGAAAACTCTGCGTACGACGGGGAAGGGGGAATTACTGTCAAGATCTCATCCGAGCCGTTTCTCGGCGTACCTCAAGGATGCGCTCTTTTCCCCTCTCTGTTCCTGCAAGATCCTGCGGGAAATAGACAAGGTGTCAGGGCGTGTCATAGCTTTTCGCTTCCCGGAGTCAGATGCGAAGAGGAATCTGGCGAAGGGATGAAAGTTGCCGTATTCCTTTAAGGGGGAACTGAGGTTTACCATAGGGAAAGAATGAAGATGTGATCTGCGGAAAAGTACGATTCAGCTCTTTCCTTCCTGGTCATTTGTTCCACCATTACCTGCATCGTCTGTTTTCATACGAATTATCTTCATTTTAAATATAAAATGGTTGATAAACTACGAATGTTGTTATTGACGGATAAAGGAATTTGATGGTATAAATTAGTTTGATACTTTCCATTCGATTTTTCTGTTTCTTTAACTTAGTTAAACTGATTATTCAAACAGATCAATGAATTATAATTATTTCTCAAATAAGTTGGTATATTCTTAAAATTGTTGCTTCCTTACTATTGAATATTTCTCAATATTTCCAGTTTACCTACAGTTTACAGACTCCAAAAACTCAAAGTCAAGTCAAGTATAAATCTGGTCGTTAAATAAAAATACACAAAAAAGTCTGCCATACTGGGACATAGCTTTCGCGTGTCCATAACCCGATTGTATAGCTATGATCCGATGCTTAGTTGTTATTCTCAAATCATCATTCTCTGAGTACCTTGCACTGCCCTCATAGGGGACCATCCACACCCCAATCCGCATGAACCTTTAAAATTTTGCTAAACTCGGATGAGAAATGTGGTAGTTAAGGCTGTTACAAGGAAATACACGTTTGCTCATAAGCAGTGGCTGCTAACAGTCCGGGGGTGATGATTTTCATAAGGGACCATCTACACGCCAAGTCCTTTTGGTGGAAATTGGATAAATATTGAGTGGGGAAATCGGAGACACCAAAAAACTTCTTGTGAAAAATAAGACAGTTGTTAGAGTTGAAAACACTCATTATCTAAGCTATCAAAGGAAATACTATGTTAAGGGATTAGCACATGCCGACTCCACTACAAATGGAGCTGTGAGGTTTCAATGTGGTTACATCGGACCTTCTAGTATTTTGACCCTGTATTAGAGCAGTCAAGAGACACGACTTCAGAAACGTTTTTGGTGTAGTAAACAAACTTCTAATTTGGGGGGCCCAATTACTAGGGGTTGGCCAATAATGAGACCCTCATGTCATACCTGAAATTGATGGGTTTGACATGGACCGAATTTGCTCGGGAAGACTTCCGTCTGAAATACTTGAGAGTTGGGAAGCGGATAAGAGGCAAGGAGAGATTCCCTCGAGTTGAATCGTGCCGAATACGAGCGCCAAGTGGCCTCTTGAGCTTCATAGCTGTATTTTAGGAGGGCTTAGCACCCTCGAGGGCCTCGCTCTCTTTTTTTCGAAGTTAGAATAAAAATCAAGTACCTCAGTCAACATGAAATCTGGTTCCATCGTTCAAATGTTATACATAGGTTTTCCAAGTCAGATTGAGAATTTTCTACATCAAATTGAGAACTTTCCAAACCAAATTTAGAATCTTCCAAATCAAATTGAGAACTTTCCAAATCAAATCGACAACTTAGAATTTTTTGACACAGGTATAATATTTTGTAGAAGAGACGAAAAAGATGAGTAATGCAAGATGGAAAGGATTCATTTATTTTTTCATTAGTGGGTATATGGAGTGACCATATTGATGAATTACGGAAAAAAGACAAAAAATAGAGAACTCCACCCGTAATTCATTTATTTTTTCAAGTTCATATTAAAATTACCTATGATGTTTGCGAATCCCCTCCAAAAAGGAACATGTTGTTTATTGTTTCCAGCCGTCTGGACGATGGTAGGTAGCGACAATGTGAGGGAAGGGGCTGCAGACGGGCTAAGTGCAATAGGATAGATGACCTATATGTGGGTACCAAGTTAAGGCCTAAAGAGCTGGACGGATTAAAAAAAAAAAAAAAAATTTAATTGTTCAGCAACTTTTGGATTGTGCTACACTAACGGATAATCACTGTTCGTAGTTTCGTCGTTAGAAATGGAAAATTCTCAATTTGATTTAGAAAATTCTCAATTTGATTTGGAAAGTTCTCATTTTGATTTGGATGATTCTAAATTTGATTTGGAAAATTCTCAATCTGACTTGGAAAAACTATATATGACAGCTATGGCAGGAATTCGGTTTGGTAATCGAACATGTATAATAAAATGTAAGTCCCTCCAAATAAAATCATGAAATTGTATGGTAATCGATCTTGCACGTAATCATGCAGGTAAGTTGATTATTTTTTTATTTAAAGTGTGTTGTTGGGGAGAAAAGTTTATACGATGATACTTCTGTGACGTTCTCGGGTTTCAATCTCTTCGCCGAGGTTGTGCCGTTACCTTCATGAAAGTTCGTTGAAATTCCGAAAAAACGCTGAATATTGAACGGAGCTCAATTTACGATTCACGCTTGTTTTTATATTTATCAGTCTTCCCAACTTCAAGCACTTATAGGGAGTGAATTTTCTGTTCAACAGAGCCCTGGTTGGTCTCATTCGATTCTAAATTTTCAATGCTAAGTATTTTGAATTTATAAAAATAACTGTATCTTTATATCAAAATTTTTGATCTAGGGCATTTTGGAATTCATTTTTTTCCTATTTTTCTCCCATTAGAAGTGACTGACACTAACCATAACCTTTGGGGCACAAAAAATCTCCGAATGGAACCCATACCCCAAATTTCATCAAAATCGTTCCATGGTAACTAAGGAAAGTGCCGCGTAGGCGGTGGTGTTTAGTCGATTTTAAAAACGCTGCAAATTATTACACAATGGTTTATTATTTTTCTAAATAGATCACTCGTCTACAAAGCCACCAACCATCCAACATAAAGAAAAACGTCGATCGCATTTCGGTCAGCTAAAATTTTAATGGAGATTAAGAGAGATGGAGATTTTTTTTCTTGGTCGATTCCAAAGGTTCATTATTGAAAATAATAAACCAAAATTGATTTTTATTATCAAAATAATCCATTTTTTAACGATTTATAGCGTTTTTTTAGTCCCTTTAGTACCCACCCATTTGGTAGAGCTGATAATTAAACTGCCCTCCTTGGCGTAGCCCTAATACTGCCCACTCCCTTAGGCACTGATTAACCAAAGAAATTTTACTTGAATTTGAAGTGCCCAAATTTGATCTGAATTCCCGTGTGTTGGTTTACGTTTCAAGGTACGTAGAACCCCACTCAGAGCTCTGAAGGACCAACCGTTCGTCTCCTATGAAAACTTAAAGGTCGGACTTACTATAAATCAGAAACACGAGTATGAGTAGCAAAAGAGGTCTAATCTCCGTACAAAATTTACCTGACCAAAATGCTATCTTTGTTCGTTTCTCCGATTAGTACTCAGTTTCGCGTCCTTAGCAACCAGTAATCAAATTTCCTAATCAAGATAACTACAAATCTTTATTTCTTCATGTTGAATGCGAAGCGTTTAATTTTTAAAATAAACTCGATTGTAGAGCAAAAATATCGTTGGTAGTTTGTGGCAATGGCAAATCTGTGTGTATATGCAGAAAAATAAACCTTTGTGTGACAATTTGCATCGTTTTGATTTATGAATTGTCAAATTTCTTTGGTTAAAACTGAAATTTTGATTTGAAAAGCTATTAAATTAGTAAAGATTAGCTGAAAAAATGTATTGTCTACTGCAGGTAGGTGCTCTAAAGTCAAGGGAGGGGAGATCGATCTTTGTGAGGCGCTGTTGGTGATGATGTATTCTGACGGCAGCTGCCCCCCGTCCCACTTCGCCCCGAATCTCTTGGGAAGAGAGAGAGAGAGGCCGTTATGAATATGAAATCCGCCGTTCTCTGAGCGAGAGAGATAGGAAAACCCCGGAGTTATCTCGTGGGAGCCAATAGAGTCAACAAGTGCCCCCTTTTCTCCCCGTAGCTTCCACTCCCGTCCGCTCCGCCGAGTGAGTTCGCTGTGGTCACTTCTACCCCTTCCCGCCTGTCTCTTACCAATACCCTTGTACCAACACTCCACTACTCTGCCCACTTTTCCAACAGTCACTTCGCAGGACCAACAAGTCCCCCCCCCCACCCTTTCCTTTTGCCAGATCACCCGGACCTGACATTTTCATTCAGCCCATCGAACGAAGGCAATACAGCTCAATACACACAACATGAATTCTTATTCCGCCTAGGGCTGACATTTTCCATACCGTTGAAGGAAAAATTGAAAACTCCTCTCTCGGAATTTCAATTCCCTGGCAGCCATTTCCTCAACTGGGTCGAACTTGTACGTCAATATTCACCATCAACAATACCCATATTCTGGGTAGTCAATTCGGTCATTACTCATGCAGCTCGACCCACATCGAACAAGTCCATTCATGCAGCATGCATTAACGAGCGAATTTTCAAAGATATCTTTTTTTACAATGTTCAGGGATCGTTTCAGAATGTGAAGAAATTTCTCGAAAATGCCCGTTCTACAAATTTTGAGGCCATTGCAATGGCTCTATTTGTCTTGAAAATTCGCTAAAAGCACAGATTCTTTTACTTTTACTTGAAAATTCTCTAAAAAAAAAACAAAAAATTGAAACTGAAACTGAAAGAAAATTGATTGATTTAAACTGAAAAAAAATTGATTGATTTACTTGAAAATTCTTGAAAAAGCTCTATTTTTATAGAAAATTTGCTAAAAGCACAGACTTTTTTACTTTTACTTTTTCCCCAACTCTTAAGGGTATCGTTGAGTAAATTTTAGATATTCGCTCAAAACTGGATTTCTCTTAATTCATTTATATTCTAGAAGGATGAAACGGTGCCACACACGGTTTCCATCATGGAATATTACATAATTAAACATGACTTCTGTCATATTATTAACATAGGAGAGATAATACAGTAGAAATTAAGCAATCAGACCTCCAATTCACAACCAACAATAACACTAAAATTATTAGACTATCGAATTCGAAGAGTGGAGTGTTTAGTAAGCATAAATATCCCTTTCCCAAATAAAAATCCCCTAAAAACGCTGCAAATTATTACACAATGGTTTATTATTTTTCCATATTGACCACTCGTCTGCAAAGCCACCAACCATCCAACATGAAGAAAAACATCGATCGCATTTCGGCCATCTAAAATTTAAACGGAGATTAGGCCTCTTTTGCGATTGACACTCGTGTTTCTAATTTATCGTACGTCCAACTCTTAATTTCTCGTAGGGAGCGAACAGCTTGTCCAACAGAGCTCCGCGTGGTCTCAAAAAATTCTAAAAATTCTGTAGAATCTTAAATTGATGGAAAAACAATTCCTTTATGTCAAAATTTTTTGAGTTAGGGCGTTTTCAAAATTTCAAAATTGATTTTTGAACCCTTAAAAGTGACCTACATCAACCAAAATCTTCGGGGCACAACTAGACCCCAAATGGAGCCTACATACCAAATTTCATCAAAATCGGTCAATGCTAAGTGGGGAAAGTGCCGCGTACGGCGGACGGACGGCCAAATTTTTATTCGATTTTTGGATTCTACGTACCTTGAAACGTAAACCAACAAATATTGAGGGGGCGCTAAACAATTTTTTTTTCTTGGTCGATTCCAAAGATTCATTATTGAAAATAATGAACCAAAAATCGACCAAACACGACAGGAAAATGCGTCGTCGCAGTAGATGATCTTTACGTTATTTTTTGGTTTATTATTTTCAATAATAAGCCTTTGGAATCGAGCAAGAAAAAAAATTTTTAACCCCCCTCAAAATTTGATGTTTTACGTTTCAAGTAAGTACGTAGAATACGAAAATCGAATAAAAAAATTTCCGTCCGTCCACCGTCCGCCGTACGCGGCACTTTTCTTAGCAACACTGGACCGATTTGGTTCAAATTTGGTATATGGGCTCCATTTGGGGTCTAGTTGTGCCGCGAAGCTTTTGGTTGATGTAGGTCACTTCTAAGGGGTGAAAATTAAGGGTTGAAATTTTCAAGAGTACCCTAGCTCGAAAACTCTCGAAATAAAGGTATCGTTTTTTTACCAATTTTAAATAGTATTGAATTTTTAAAAATTTTTGAGACCACCCGGAGCTCTGTAGGACAAACCGTTCGGTCCCTACGAGTACTTGAAGGTTTTCCTTCGATAAAACAGAATCATGAGTGTGAATCGCAAAAGAGGTCTAATCTCCATTCAAATTTTATCGGACTAAAATGCGATCGCTGTTCATTTCTTCGATTTGTATACAGTTTTGCCTCCTGCGTAACCAGTAATCGAATTTCCATACGAAGCTTTCTATTTTTCCAATCGAGTGTGAAGCGTTTAGTTCTTTCTAATAAACTTGATTGTGAAGGTGTGAAGCAGTATGGTGTGGTAGGTAGTACCTAGCTGGTAGGTAGAAAAAAGTTGGTAGGTAAAAAAAATGTTGGTGGGTAAAAAACGCTGCAAATCATTGCTCAAAGGCTTCTTCACTCTTCAGATCACTGATCAGTTGAGTGAGCTCCGAAGCCATTTTCATTCCTATTGAATGGATGTGCTCTTCCAGGCGTCTCCAGCAATCGAGGAGATCTTCTTCACTCTTCAGATCACTGATCAGCTGAGTGAGCTCCAGAGCCTTTTTTACTCCTATTGAATGGAAGTGCTCTTCCAGGCGTCTCCAGCATTCGAGGAGATCTTCTTCACTCTTCAGATCACTGATCAGCTGAGTGAGCTCCAGAGCCTTTTTTACTCCTATTGAATGGAAGTGCTCTTCCAGGCGTCTCCAGCATTCGAGGAGATCTTCTTCACTCTTCAGATCACTGATCAGCTGAGTGAGCTCCAAAACCTTTTTCACTCCTATTGAATGCAACTGCTCTTCCAGGCGTCTCCAGCATTCGAGGAGATCTCCTTCACTCTTCAGATCACTGATCAGCTGAGTGAGCTCCGAAGCCATTTTCATTCCTATTGAATGGATGTGCTCTTCCAGGCGTCTCCAGCATTCGAGGAGATCTTCTTCACTCTTCAGATCACTGATCAGCTGAGTGAGCTCCAAACCTTTTCACTCCTATTGAATGCAACTGCTCTTCCAGGCGTCTCCAGCATTCGAGGAGATCTTCTTCACTCTTCAGATCACTGATCAGCTGAGTGAGCTCCAGAGCCTTTTTTACTCCTATTGAATGGAAGTGCTCTTCCAGGCGTCTCCAGCATTCGAGGAGATCTTCTTCACTCTTCAGATCACTGATCAGCTGAGTGAGCTCCAAAACCATTTTTACTCCTATTGAATGGAACTGCTCTTCCAGGCGTCTCCAGCATTCGAGGAGATCTCCTTCACTCTTCAGATTACTGATCAGCTGAGTGAGCTCCGAAGCCATTTTTACTCCTATTGAATGGAAGTGCTCTTCCAGGCGTCTCCAGCATTCGAGGAGATCTTCTTCACTCTTCAGATCACTGATCAGCTGAGTGAGCTCCAAAACCATTTTTACTCCTATTGAATGGAAGTGCTCTTCCAGGCGTCTCCAGCATTCGAGGAGATCTCCTTTACTCTTCAGATTACTGATCAGCTGAGTGAGCTCCGAAGCCATTTTCAATCCTATTGAACGCAGGAAACTGAAATTTGAGAGGGAAGGTCAAGGGAGAATACAGATGGTGGTAGGTGCTATTGATGGAGAACCAGTGATCTATACAGAAGGGTGATCTATACAGAAAATAATAAACCTTTGAGCAATGATTTGCAGCGTTTTAAGAATATGATCATCACACATCGCATACTGTTTGATTATTATCAAATCGGAATTACTGAATCTAATCAATGCATTAGTATCAATTTACACCTTCGAAACGGGGTGGCAATGGATTCGTGAGCTACATTTTACTCCATTCGACGCACCTTATTGGATTCAAAATAAATTTTACGTGTAGTGTTTTGGTGTAGCACCTAATCGAGGAAAATATTTCGGTAACAACTCGATTTCAGGGTTAATAGTGAGAAAAATGGAAAACATACATTTTTTTCAGAAAAATAATATATTATATTATTTGAGAATATTTTATAAGTTGATGTTTTTTGGCATTGAAGAATATATTCTTGATATTGAATTATCGATTCCAGTACTAGAAGATACAAGAATACGATCCAGTAGCAATTACATTCTTGCCAATACCCATCACTTCTGTACCCTCGAGTCCTGAGACTGGTTGGAAATGCTACTTTCTATTTCCCATTCAAGAGGAGTCTGTTGCCTGTAATGTATGCATTACTAAACAGAACAGCTCGCGAACAGTCGTCTGTAGAACGCACTTTTACACCGCGATGCCATAAAAACGAGTGGGAAAACCTCGAAGGAGAAAAAGTCAAGCTCAAACCTCGAGACGCGAAAATGAAAGGACGTTAGCGTCGTAAACTGGGGTTGTAAGGGCGGTGGCCCCCCTCGAAGAATTTATACGTCCCAGCCGAGGTCCACAGTCGTGTTCCGCAGTGCCATTTACTGAAGTCACCAAATGAAAAGAGATGCCCGGATTCTCTTTCAATAGGTGAAATAACTTGGAGGAATGTGGTCCATATTTTCTTGGGCGGAAAGCCGTTCCAGTTCCAGGGTGTTGCTTGTCTTCATTTGAAGGGGATGCGGGTAGGAAAAAAGAACGATTCCTTTGGGGGGCCATGAAATGATACAGATGTACTCGTAAAGGCGAATCTTTATTGGAAGCAAAAAGTAATTTCCAAGACACCTCGACGAGTCTTTGCTGCCGACCTGTCACAGCTTACTCCATTCCTACACCCATACAAGTCATTATTTTTGGGCCTACTAAGCTAATGTCTTGTGTTTACACACAGGAGAGGGAAAAAGTCTATTTTCTTAAAATACTGCAAAAAATGTTCTCCTCCTCACCCCAAACTCATGGAGTTACCATACCTACGATTATTATTATTTTTCCTACTTTTTGTATATTATACCACCATACTGTATGCCAAGGGTACGTTTATATAATTTTAGTTGCCCATATTAATGATCTCCTCGTCATTCAGTTTTTCGAATTTCAGTAGACCATACCACCATACTGTATGCCAAGGGTACGTTTATATAATTTTAGTTGCCCATATTAATGATCTCCTCGTCATTCAGTTTTTCGAATTTCAGTAGACCATACCACCATACTGTATGCCAAGGGTAAGTTTATATAATTTTAGTTGCCCATATTAATGATCTCCTCGTCATTCAGTTTTTCGAATTTCAGTAGACCATACCACCATATTGTATGCCAAGGGTACGTTTATATAATTTTAGTTGCCCATATCAATGATCTCCTCGTCATTCAGTTTTTCGAATTTCAGTAGACCATACCACCATATTGTATGCCAAGGGTACGTTTATATAATTTTAGTTGCCCATATAAATGATCTCCTCGTCATTCAGTTTTTCGAATTTCAGTAGACCATACCACCATACTGTATGCCAAGGGTACGTTTATATAATTTTAGTTGCCCATATTAATGATCTCCTCGTCATTCAGTTTTTCGAATTTCAGTAGACCATACCACCATACTGTATGCCAAGGGTAAGTTTATATAATTTTAGTTGCCCATATTAATGATCTCCTCGTCATTCAGTTTTTCGAATTTCAGTAGACCATACCACCATACTGTATGCCAAGGGTAAGTTTATATAATTTTAGTTGCCCATATTAATGATCTCCTCGTCATTCAGTTTTTCGAATTTCAGTAGACCATACCACCATACTGTATGCCAAGGGTACGTTTATATAATTTTAGTTGCCCATATTAATGATCTCCTCGTCATTCAGTTTTTCGAATTTCAGTAGACCCGCATATTGTATGCACAAGGTTTGTTTTGAAGATGTTAGGAGTCCCAATTCTTAGAGTACCCACTCGGCTATTGCATTTTACATTACAATGAATATAAGCAAGTTTTCATTATTTATACATAATAACAATTTTATGACAATTTTTAATTTCTTAAATTTTACTTATATTTCAAGATTACTAGCTTTAAAAACGCTGCAATTCACTACACAAAGGTTGATTATTTTTCTGTGTAGATCACTTGCCCGCAAAGAACACAGCTTTGCCATAGCCACTACCTACCGACCACATTTCCGCTTCTTAATCAAGTTTATTTTGAATAAATAGGTAAACGCTTCACACTCCATCCATTAGGAAATTTGGATATTGATTTTGAAGGACACAAAATTGAGTACAACTCAAAGACACGAACAAAGCTAGCATTGTGGTCAGCTAAAATTTGAACGGAGATTGGGTTCATTCACACTCGTGTTTCTGATTTATCGTAAGGCCGTAAGGGATCCTCATAGGGAGCGAACGGTTGGTCCTTCAGAGCTCTGGGTTTCATTAGAATCTAAAAATTTAATTATAAAAACAATTTCTTTACATTGGAAATTTCAGCCCTTATTTTTCACGCCTTATGAGAGACTGACACTAACCATAAGCTTTGGGGCACAACTGGACCCCAAATGGAGCCCATATACCAAATTTCATCAAAATCGGTCCATGGGAACCAGACGGACGGAAAATGTTGTATTCGATTTTCGGATTCTACGTACATTGATGAAACGAAAACCAACAAATTTTGAAGGGGGGGTGAGATTTTACAATTTTTTTTCTTGGTAGATTACAAAGGTTCATTATTGAAAATGATAAACCAAAAGTTATAGCTTCTGGAATAATAGTCTGATTTAGTTGTGGATGGTGTTGATAAGTCCAAAATGTTGTATCGTTCAATTAAAAAAAAGTATTTGAAAAAATCATAGCAATAATTTTTTTTATTAGGTACCAAACCCCTCTTGGTAAAGAAGGTCAGACGGCTCATCCAGGCCTGGAGGTTTACCTTAGTTGTTTTCGGAGAGATACTTGAAGTTCATCGATGAAGAGGGGATTTTTTTACCACAATCCGTATTTTAAATTTACTGTACTGCTGGGATTGAGTCACGATATAAAATACTGCCGGTGGCCGGCAATAAAAATTGTTCAAGAGAAAAGGTGGCAGACGCAGAAAGAAAGGACTGGCTACATGTCTGTCTGTCGTCTATGTGCAATCCCTTTCCCTGCTGATACACGAAATCATTGCCCGATTTCGTTGAATTGGTCAGGGTTGAAAGGTACCAGTCAGTATCGGGTCAGACCCCCATGAATTTCATTGAATTTATACACCAGAAAAGTTTTTGCTCGTGGAGACGTGATTCCATTTAAACATCTGTCCCCCTCAAGAGTTACGAATCGGCCAAGATGCCTCCCCATCATATTTCAAAACCTACCGGCTTAATGATCCCTCCGAGAAAACCTTTCCTGCAAGCAGACTTTACCAAACACAAATTTAATTCTCTCTCCTATTAGGTAGATTGTATTTTGATGTTCTTTGCTACGCGAGCTGTATCTAATTCGAAGAAAGGAGGAAGATGCAGTTATTAAAAAACGCTAGGACGAGACTCCATTCAACCCCTTACGGCCTACGCAACCAGAAAGCCTTTACGTTTGAAGCATTCAAAGAGATGTAATCCGCAACAACAAAAAACCCTCTTTTGGGGTCGCATTTAATTTAAAATCTGCGTCTTTCATTCGAAGTCTACATTTTTATTTCTCATTACTTTTATTAGCCCATTGTCGGATGAGCTGTTCGGTGGTTCGTGAAATACACGACTTTTTAAACATCGACAGTATCATTTTGATTTATTTATTTAAGTAATTGTAGAAAAGAAAAATGAAAACACTAAAACTCGTCGTCTGTTGGTCTGACGGTCAACCCCTTTCCCAATCCAAAGCCAAGAAAATCATGACGGTCCTTTATGAATTTCATAACTGATGATTAACGTCAATTTCTCACGACCCAATTGTTTCAAATTTGTAGGGGATTACTGAACTCCTCTCCAATTCATGTACTTCATTCTGAAGTTGGAGAGCCTCCACCGTCTGTTAGAAGAGTGATGTTATCAGAGAGAGATACCTCATGGCTCTATACACAGAACATTACGGTATATTCTCCAAAGTTGCTCGACTATCAATCGACGCATTAACTAAGGACTACTGGAAAAAGAAGAAACCACCCTTACTGTGTGATAGCTTTGTGGAATCATCGTCCATAACTCACCTGTTGCACAGGAGCACGAAACCTGCACAGTTTCTTTTGCCCTACAATCTCCTAACTAGACATCCTCGAGTACTGATCCCCAACATGAGCTCTAGTACTACTCGATTTGTAGCCGAACAAATACTAAGAAGAACAATGGCAAAGCAAGTATCTCTTCGTGGAGTGTACTACACAGATGGATTCAAATCACGGCGTAAAGTCGGATGTGGTGTTTAAGAGGAATATTTGAAAATGTCTCGGTGTTTTTCTATGCACGAATATTCATCCATCTACACAGCTGAGTGTGCCGCAGTCATCGAAGCCTCAAATATGGCAATCGCCCAACAAAGTGAAGCAGGTACCATACTTGTAGTAACCGACTCCCAAAGCGTCACCAAGGCTCTCCAAAATGTAGGACCGTCAGCGAAAATGTCTCACCTCTTGAGCCACATCGTCTCTCAGCTATCTCAACTTGATTCCCAGAGAATAAAAGTCGGATTTGTTAGAGTGAAGGCACACGTGGGCGTTCTAGGAAATGAAACCGCCGATCGCTTAGCGAAAAATGGTGCTCTTTCAGGTAGCTTGACCAAAGTTTTCCTGCCTCATACTGACTTAAAGCCCACATTAAGGAGAAAAATGAGGAAGAAGTGGCAGCAGTACCACGACACTTACCCATCGACGAACCAGCACAGAACTCTCTTCCCGAACGTACCTAAATCACCATGGTACCTACAATTTTCGGACAAGGGAAAAAACTTCTATTCGACGTTGGCTAGACTGCGAAGTGGGCATGGCCTATGCAGAGCCTACCTACACAAAATAGGACAAACGGACAGCAGTGAGTGTGAAAATTGTGAGGATATAGAACATATAATAATGATTTGCCCAGAATATATAACGCGTAGAAGTATTATGTTCAATTCTTTATCTGAATTGTCAGATTTGGTGACCAACCCATTTAATTTTAATGTTTTATTGTTGTCACAAAGTTCAGAAGTTTACAGTTTATTTTCAAGTTTCTTACAGACATAGGACGTAAGATCTGAGTAGGTATATTTATGTTTGATGTATGCTACATAAGAAAACGCTGGCTTTAAGGGTGACACTGATGCCAATAAAGACTTTATATACCTATTAAAAAAAAAAAAATGAAAAAAAAAATTGTAGGGTGGTTTCAAGATTGTCGCTTGTTGCTTTTATGGTACGATCAGTAGACTATATCGCACAACACAACACCAGAAGCTTCAAAACGCAGAAAAAGTTATTGAAACTCTTTCAAAAATCTATTTAGACCCTTCAACACTCCATGAATACTTTATTGTTTTTGCTATTGATAGAGAATTTGAGTAATAAAAATAAAATGAATTTTAGGGAGGGTATTTCAAAATATTATAATATAATTTAAAATTGAGGGAGAGTATTTTGATCACAATTTGCTCATCAGAATTTAAAATTCGATTACCACCTCAACAGTAGTAAAACGGCGTAAAATTAATGAGAAGTTAAGAAGTTAAGGCCTCCGCTTGAAAAACGTTAAGGGAAATTTAAAGGCCCGTTTGTTGCACTACGGAACCGAGTTTACAATAGTTTAGAATTCAAATCCGAGTTCCCAGTCGTGAAAAAATGTGATAATTACAGGGTTGGAAAAATAAGCCCGAGTCAAGCCACAAGTAAGTAGTCGGCGGAAGAAAAGAGCTCACAGTTTCAAGAAACTGCAAAGAAAACATCCGTCAAATTGTCAACTAATCATTGACCACCCTTTCAACCGAAAACCACTACTTGTACTGCAACCCTACGATGATCTGAAATTCATACCAGATTGGTTTCTAGAGAACAGGAATATTCTGTCAAAATTGCAATCTCTAATTGGCTCCCTTCCATCCGAAAATCGCAAAAAAAGAGGGACAACCCGAAAACCCAGGATGGAAGGCTATCACGGCAGGTTAGGTGAGTCCAACGGCCCAACCAACCAGTTTTGTTTCCATACGAAATCAAACGTAGCTTATTGTATACTCAAATACCAAATTATGAAGTGTTGTTATCAACGGTTACGATCTCTTACCTGAGAATAAACTGGATTTGTTGAAACGACGTTTTCGTGTAGGTAGAGAAACAGGTGATTTCCAGCCGACACAAATCACTCACTTTCACTTGAACGAATCGGATAAAAGGCCATATTTCACTACCGACCACGAAAACCGATCGCGAATCACAAAATCACAACCGGGGAATTAAAGACGAAGTTGAAGATCTCATTATCAAATCGGAAAGCACCGCAAAACTTCATAAAATGATAAACGGGCGCACGACAGGAGACGACTGGAAGATGGCGGATAGTTCATCAGTATCGGCCACTCAGTCTAGTATCGATTGTGACTCCGTTCAATATCGATTATTCAGTACCATTATTCAATTGTTATCTTCTCGTTCATTCTTTATTTGAATTAATTCGATAATATTAATTAGTTTATTATTAATTAGTTTATTAGTAATTAATATGATATTGGGGAAATCCAAATGTGGAGACCAATTATTTTACCATTGGTTTATTTTTACTTTGGTAGGTATGAATAGGTAATCGGATGTTACGAGAAGAAATTATTAATGCGACTTGCTACTTAAGGTTATTCAACAGTAGCTGTATATTATACCTACTTATTAAGTAGGTATTACTGTAACATACTAGCCCATTACTACTTAATGGAACAGCTGTTCGAGTTACTTTGATTCCTTCTTGAAGTTTCATTAGCTATTCGCTTTTCATTGCGTTTCACGACTATAATGATCGTCATGTATGAAATATCTTAGTGTGTTTTATTACGTATCAAAGCAATATTTTGTGGAATATCTTGTGTAGAGTCAGCAAGTGATTTCTACCGGAATTTACCAAAGGTACGTATTTCGCTTCGTAGTAAATCTGAAAATCATGGTCTAAAGCACGAGCTGTCTATTTCAATCGATTCATAAATACAAAAAAATTCTGCCAAGTGTGTGTAGCACATAGTTTCCTCGAATCAATAACCCGATTGTACAGTTGATCCCAATCTCAAAACATGAATCTCCAACTACCTTGGACTACCAACAGGCAGACGAACAGACAGACACGAGACCAAAAAAGTTCAGGAAGGCCTAAAACGTGAAACACGGAAATTTTGATTTCGGATAACATTTTGCTTCCGAGTCTACCAAGGTAGCGGAAGCATTGTTTCCACTTTTCAAGGTTGGAAAAAATGTTTCCCCAAAATCAAAATTTCCACTCTCGTTTTACACTTTCGACCTTCCTAAACAATTCTGGTTCCTGTGTGTTCGTGTATTTTTATGTATGTGTATGTGTCATGAAATCATTGTAACGGACAAAACTATACGAAGTTATAGTCCGATTTCTATGAAATTTTCAAGAATTTTGCGGGTTGGCTCGTAGATGGCAACATATGAAAATCATCGCCCCCGAACCGATAATAGTAGCCACTGCGCATGCGCGAACGTGAATTCCTTGTGGCAGCCATGATTTCTTCATTTTTCATCCGATTTTGATGAAACTTCCAGGATTATGTGGATTGGGGTGTAGGTGGTCACCAATGGAAATCATCGCCCCGGAGCTTATAGTAGCCTCAGCGCTTGCGAGAACGTGAATAATTCCTTGAATTATTCCTTGTGACAGCCATAATTTTTACATTTTTCATCCGATTTTGATGAAACTTCCAGGATTATGTGGATTGGGGTGTAGATGATCACCAATTGAAATCATCGCCCCGTAGCTTATAGTAGCCACAGCGCATGCGCAAAAGTTAATTCCTTGTCACAGCCATAATTTCCACCTGATTTCAACGAAATTTTCAGAGATTGAGCTGGTTGACGTGTCCCCCATGAGAGTAGTGCAAGGCACTGAGGGATTGATGTTTTGGGATTAGCTACTAGTCATCGGATTATCTATACAATTGGGTTAATGATATGAAGAAGCTATGTGTCACACCCACTTGACAGACGGTATTTTCTTTAACCATGAAAAGTGAAAACAATGATTGTGCTACCTTGGTAGACTCGGAAGCAATTTCGTGCAGATGTCAAAATACCTAAGACCGCACGACACATCTCATCTCCACTGATCAACACGCCATCCCTATTCTTCCGTATCTTGAAGTAAACCCCAAATGAACGTTTAAAGAATCCACCACCACAGACCACCTTCCTGAATCCGAACCCGAAACAATCGGTGCCAAATGCTCGGACAAAAAGCTACGGTATTCGATCCTTGTAACGAGGACCCCAGATCGCTTCACAGAGAAGGGATACGCAAGTCTTCCATTCCCTTTTTATTCCTTCTCGAACGTGATACTTTTACGAAACCTCCGTCCCTTAATCACCAACCCCCTCTACATTACGGGAAGCAACATTGTTCGCATTTCGATCGATCCCTACATTATTTTTGCTCTTAATTTTTTTCTTCTTTCGTTTGTTTCTACCTCAGCTTCAATAAGACCGGAATACAACCATAGAAGAGGGTCCTTAAAGCTTTTAAACAGCAGGAGTGCTCCCTTTTTAAAAACCCTCCACCTCGCAAACTTGAAATATTCAGATGGATTGAGTAGAATCCGATCGAGAGAGAATGTCCCTGGGTTTAGCACTTTTCAACGTTGTTTTCAATAACTTTTTGTCATTCAATTCAACTCGGCAAAAAAATTATATTTTGTGGACCTCACAATTGTTTGTTATGCATACCTGCTTTGAATAACATAAAAGTGTGAGGATAAGTATAAACTTAAATTTGAAATTTTACAGTAATCAAGACATGCAGTTTTTATTAGTACGAGTAAGTTTGGTTTATTTTAATTTTGTTAAATTTTCGTAAGTTTGGATTAATCTTCATCGATAGTTGAAGGTGCGGAGCGAAAATGTGCAGAGGAAGAGAGTGAACTGCATTGTTTTCACTTTTCGAGGATGAAAAAAAAAAATGTTTTCCAGTATCAAAGTTTCCACTCCCGTTTTACGTTTTAAACCTTCCCGAACAATTTTGTTTCCGTGTCTGTCTGTCTGCCTATCTGTCATGAAAACCCTTTTAACGGGCAAAATTTTACGAAGTTATCGTCCGATTTCGATGAAATCGCCTCAATATCGAAGCAAACTACTTGAGTATATTGTTCCTTGAGTTTGTAGATAATATTCTCAATGATGTTGCTCAACTCAACTGCCCACCAACTGAATTAATATGTAAATTAGAACTTTATTACACTTCAATTCGTTCAAATTGTTCAACAAGTGCGCTGTTTTATTGATTGAGTGCCTACAAAAAAACCTTTGAATGTTTCATTTCCACGTTCAACTTTTTTTCTTCTAATTCATTACTACAGTTCTGACTGGTTGGGGGCTGTGCGTAACTACCTAATATAAAAGTCATTAGCTGCCAATATGAATGAAACGCTCAAAGGCCGTGATGGGAATCTTATTAATTTTTTTCGACCTTTCATTTTCCAATTAATTAGGGTGTATTCATCAAAATTTTATGTAACGTCGTGCTGACTCAAAGAAAATTGTTAGAAGCTATGTAATTCGCTGGGTAATTATGAAACCGACAATCTTTGTCCCGAGAAAATTAGGAATTCCTCGAAAAGGTTGAAAAACGACGCAAATTATTCTTTAAATTGACATTTATTATTTATTATGACAAATATATAGTTGGGTAAATGATGACTGCATTGGTGATATTGTCATGTTGGAATTGCCGTTTTTTGAGGTAGGCTACCAGGTTATAAAATTGAATGAGGAACATTTTGATTTTAATATACATTTAATTGAAAAGGGCTCTAAACGTTTTGCATGGGAAATTTTGATAATGTTCTTCCACTAAAATATGTTTTGGAACATTCCTGAACACTTTCTGAAGCTTAGGTACCATTCTTTACGTAATACTGATAAAAACTTCTGTAGATTTTGCTGTTATTTAGCAAAGATTCCAAGTTTGTGCCAACATGTTCGGCTTGACATGAGTTGTCCAGATTTTTTTTTTTTTTTTGTCCAGTTATTTCAAAACTCCTGGACAATTTTTTCCGAAAATATGGATGAGCTAGTGATTTTGTCAATGATGACCTTCCGCACAACCCAGCCCCACTAGAATCAGCCAGAATATTGTTTATAACTTCTCTATGACAATTTATGTTAAAATCTGTAAGATAAATTTTGAACTTACATACATGTAGACACTAATCTATCACTAATCACTAATCTTCTAGACACAAGAATGTGTAGACTACAAAATGTAGACACATCTACACTGTTTTAAACTACACTTTCACTAATATATGTAGACACTAATCTACACTTGTAGACACAAGAATGTGTAGACTACAGAATGTAGACACATCTACACTGTACTAAACTACACTTTCACTAATATTTGTAGACTACTAAAATGTTCAAAACGTACCCCGTGCATACAGTAAAGTGGGTATGCCGAAAAAAAATAAAAAACTTGTAAGTTCTCTTCAAGTTTGAGATGACGAGAGCTTTTTAAATACATTGTATGTCTTTACTTTGGCACATAAACGAAAACGCTGCAAATCATTGCTCAAAGGTTTATTATTTTCTGTATAGATCACCCTTCTGTATAGATCACTGGTTCTCCATCAATAGCACCTACCACCATCTGTATTCTCCCTTGACCTTCCCTCTCAAATTTCAGCTTCCTCCGTTCAATAGGATTGAAAATGGCTTCGGAGCTCACTCAGCTGATCAGTGATCTGAAGAGTGAAGAAGATCTCCTCGAATGCTGAAGACGCCTGGAAGAGCACTTCCATTCAATAGGATTGAAAATGGCTTCGGAGCTCACTCAGCTGATCAGTGATCTGAAGAGTGAAGAAGATCTCCTCGAATGCTGAAGACGCCTGGAAGAGCACTTCCATTCAATAGGATTGAAAATGGCTTCGGAGCTCACTCAGCTGATCAGTGATCTGAAGAGTGAAGAAGCCTTTGAGCAATGATTTGCAGCGTTTTTTACCTACCAACTTTTTTTTACCTACCAGCTAGTTACTACCTACCACACCATACTGGCTTCACACCTTCACAATCAAGTTTATTAGAAAGAACTAAACGCTTCACACTCGATTCGAAAAATAGAAAGTTTCATATGGAAATTTGATTACTGGTTACGCAGAAGGCAAAACTGTAAACAAATCGAAGAAATGAACAGCGATCGCATTTTAGTCCGATAAAATTTGAATGGAGATTAGACCTCTTTTGCGATTCACACTCATGATTCTGTTTTATCGGAGGAAAACCTTCAAGTACTCGTAGGGACCGAACGGTTTGTCCTACAGAGCTCCGGGTGGTCTCAAAAATTTTTAAAAATTCAATACTATTTAAAATTGGTGAAAAACGATACTTCTATTTCGAGAGTTTTCGAGCTAGGGCACTCTTGAAAATTTCAACCCTTAATTTTCACCCCTTAGAAGTGACCTACATCAACCAAAAGCTTCGCGGCACAACTAGACCCCAAATGGAGCCCATATACCAAATTTGAACCAAATCGGTCCAGTGTTGCTAAGAAAAGTGCCGCGTACGGCGTACGGCGGACGGACGGAAATTTTTTTATTCGATTTTCGTATTCTACGTACCTTGAAACGTAAAACATCAAATTTTGAGGGGGGTTAAAATTTTTTTAAAATAATAAACCAAAAAGCATTAACAAAAGCGTTACGGTTGGTTTTCTGATGATTTACGCTTACAACCAAGTCGTTGCTAAGGAAATGGTACTTCATCGTTTTTCATCCCAAAAAGTTTGTTCGTCAAAAGCCCTAAATTTATGCGTGAATTATATGCTTTTTTGAGGTTTTTGAAGGTAAAAAATTGAAACTTTGAAAATATGCACACTCACTCATGCTGAACGAATGGAATTTTTGAAATACCTTAAAGAGGTTCGATCTGCCCTACCTATGAACTGGAACAAATGAAAAGAATAGAGGAAGTTTTCCATATTTTTCAAAATTATATAACTACTTTACACTGCTCATTTTCGGGAGCTTATGTGGAAGCTGATTTCGAGAATGTTGCTTTAATTTGGGTAATACCTTGACACCTGCAATAAATGTTATTTTTAATCTTCTTAATTTTGGTTTATTATTTTCAATAATAAGCCTTTGGAATCGAGCAAGAAAAAAAAAATTTTAACCCCCCCTCAAAATTTGATGTTTTACGTTTCAAGGTACGTAGAATACGAAAATCGAATAAAAAAATTTCCGTCCGTCCGCCGTACGCCGTACGCCGTACGCCGTACGCCGTACGCGGCACTTTTCTTAGTTACCATGGACCGATTTCGATGAAATTTGGTATATGGGCTCCATTTGGGGTCTAGTTGTGCGCCGAAGCTTTTGGTTGATGTAGGTCACTTCTAAGGGGTGAAAATTAAGGGTTGAAATTTTCAAGAGTGCCCTAGCTCGAAAACTCTCGAAATAAAGGTATCGTTTTTTCACTAATTTTAAATAGTACTGAATTTTTAAAAATTTTTGAGACCACCCGGAGCTCTGTAGGGCAAACCGTTCGGTCCCTACGAGTACTTGAAGCTTTTCCTTCGATAAAACAGAATCATGAGTGTGAATCGCAAAAGAGGTCTAATCTCCGTTGAAATTTTTTCTGATTAAAATGCGATCGCTGTTCATTTCTTCGATTTGTATACAGTTTTGCCTTCTGCGTAACCAACCAGTAATCAAATTTCCATAATCAAAAGTCAATGGAGAATACTGAAGGCGCCTGAGTGGTCACTGATCAGCTGAGTGAGCTCCAAGGCCTTTTCCTCTCCTGTTCAACGCAGGAACCTGAAATTTGAGAGGGCGGGTCAATTGAGAATGCTGAAGGAGCCTGAGTGGTCACTGATCAGCTGAGTGAGCTCCAAGGCCATTTCCTCTCCTGTTGAACGCAGGAACCTGAAATTTGAGAGGGCGGGTCAATGGAGAATGCTGAAGGCGCATGAGTGGTCACTGATCAGCTGAGTGAGCTCCAAAGCCATATCCTCTCCTGTTGAACGCAGGAACCTGAAATTTGAGAGGGCGGGTCAATGGAGAATGCTGAAGGCGCATGAGTGGTCACTGATCAGCTGAGTGAGCTCCAAGGCCATTTTCTCTCCTGTTGAACGCAGGAAGCTGAAATTTTAGAGGGCGGGTCAATGGAGAATGTTGAAGGTGCCTGAGTGGTCACTGATCAGCTGAGTGAGCTCCAAGGCCATTTCCTCTCCTGTTGAACGCAGGAAGCTGAAATTTGAGAGGGAAGGTCAAGGGAGAATACAGATGGTGGTAGGTGCTATTGATGGAGAACCAGTGATCTATACAGAAGGGTGATCTATACAGAAAATAATAAACCTTTGAGCAATGATTTGCAGCGTTTTTTAAAAGCCTTGAACGCTATAAAGATGGTCTTAATGTTGGCTTGAAGAATCTATGAGTGACTTTTTTTACCACCCTGATCACTTCATAAGAGAAGACAGCTGAAGAAGGCACATTCACCCCAATGTCTTGTGAACGAGGTATCTCGATAAAACCCCAACTTCAATTTGTTGGAACTGGTGCGGAAGCTAAGCCAAATAGCTAAGAAGAGGCTGTTCCAGGGCCTCAGAGCTTATTGTGTTGGGATAATATGAGATAACCCAAAGGAATGGGGAGGGCTGAGGAAGGTTGCGTAGCCCCACAAAGGGCACGGGAAAGCCTCGAGGGCAACCGAGGAGGCTTTATTGATCACGTGATGCGACTTGACAAACACCGACAGGGGGGGCATGGCCCCCTTCAGAGCCCTACCTTGTCCCTTCTCGTTCCTGCGTTCTGATGAAGGAACGTCATCAAACAGCCTGCAGGCCTCACCCTAACCACAATCACATATTTAAATGTCTCCACCTCAACCCTCCATCTCTTCCTTATGGGTTTCCCCTCTCCTCCAGCCCTTCTTCAAAGTCTGACTGCAAGGGCCTTCATGAATATACGGCCAATCATAAATGGGACTTCCCCCTCAAGTCCGTGATTTGTGGTTCGCTGGGTAGTTATGTCTGTCCCTTTTACTCGGGTTTTATTCATGCTATACTTACTGAATTGCTAACTCGGAAGCAACCGCCTCAGAGAACGCGTAACAGATGTGAATAGTTTCCACATTATCCGGCAGCACCTTATGTGTGAGTACTCAAGCTCAATCTCACTCGAATTAACCACAGGCATCTATCAAAGCTGTAGAACATAGGAAAGATGCTGGAAAGCGAGAAAAACTGGACCACTGTGGCAGATTATGTGGAAAAAAATAAAGAACAAAAAAATCCTTCAAGAACGGGAGAGGCACCGATGGGTAACCATGAACCGGCCCCTAGCAGAGAACTAAGGAGACTCCCAATACTCAGCCTGAAGAAATGAGTAGAACAGTTCCAGGCTGAGATCCAATGTGGGATAAGGAGGTGAGATTTTAGTGGGTTCCAATCCCACATAACCCGTGCGAGCGTTTCCCTCTGGTATCTTACGACATCCAATTCCCACTCCTGGATCTTAAAGATTTCCTCGCCCTCTACGAAAAAAAAGTCTGCCAAGTGGGTGTGGTACATAGCTCCCTCGAATCCATAACCCGATTATATAGATGATCCGATGCATAGTAGTTAATCTCAGAACACCAATCTCTAAGTACCTTTCACTATCCTCATAGGGGACCATCTACACGCTAATCTGGACAATCCTAGAAAATTTCATCAAATTCGGATGAAAAATGTCAGTGAGTAGTGATTGGAACAAAAAATTTCCCAGTAAGGCTGGGAGTCGAACCCAGGACTCCTGGGTGGGAGTCAAAAGCGCTACGTCTGAGCTATTGGGGCCTGGTGATAGCTTGTATAGGATTTGAGATTCTGACGTCACACGGGAGGACGACAAATGCACGGCTGTTACAAGGATTTTACATCGGCTACTATCAGTCCGGGGGTGATGATTTACATAGGGGACCATTTAAACACTAATCTTTAATATTCCTGAAAATTTCATCGAAATTGGATGAAAATGTGGAAGTTATGGCTGTAGCTAAGATTTTACGTTATCTCCACCCCAACTTGCACAATCCCTGATAATTTCATAGAAATCGGACAATAACTTCGTATAGTTATGCGCGTTACAAGGATTTCATGATATACACACAGACAGACAGACACACAGACAAACAGACACACAGACAGACAGACACTGAACCATAGTTGTTCAGGAAGGTATGAAACATTAAACGCGAGTTGAAATTTTGATTTTGGAGAACTTTTTTTTCCATCCTTGAAAAGTGAAAACAAAGCTTCCGCTACTTTGGTAGACACGGAAGCAATACATGGTATTTTGGCTAGTGATGTGAATTTATAGTCTGCGTCTCTGACAGTCTCTTACTCTGCCGACAGTAAGATCGGGTTTTCAGTTAATATTCTTTCTGATTCTAGCAAAGCTGGTAGTTGGCAGAACGGACGTGAACATGTTGTGAATAGTGAACCAAGTCCAATACATGAGAAACCGTTTCTGATTACATTCGTCGGACGGTTGATCAGGAGCATAAAGTAATCTAACTAAGGCTTAATTGAGGGAGCGTCGGGGCCGCTGGTCTTGACACCCTGTGGTGACAATGTCAACTCAACTGAGTTTAGAGAGTTAGCAGTAACCAATCTACTTAGCATCCTCTCCCTCACTCAACCGACACTATGGAATGCTCTCTCGTCCTACTACAGACTGTCCATTCCATAACTTGGACGCTAATTAACTTACGAGAAGGAATACTTGGGAAATCAATCGGTTTGTTTTCCTGTCATCAGTGTCCAAATACTTATTCCCACAATTTCTAAATGGCCTAAACATGATCTCAAACATACAATTTTTAAACGAGAATTGCATGCATTTTAGGGGACTTTCTTTCAGATGGGAAATGGAAAGTTCGTATATTTTCATACGATTTGCTGAATAACAAAAGAATAAAGGTCTTTCCACGATTATGTGCAATACCCATTACGGAAATCAGAGTGCCGCGATGGTCCCAGACAGTTCCTCGAGAGATTTCTGGCGCCCTAACAGCATGGTGACACCACAATAGGGCACTATCAACATGGGGTTTTCAACAGGTACACTAAATTCTACCTACTGCTATAAGTCGCTAGGTTCATCTCAATGAAAATAAGTGAATGAAAAAGATACCAGGAATAAACAACTGAAGTCGAGTAGTCAGTAAAGAAAGGAGACACGAAAAAAAGAGTGGAGGAGTGAATGGAGAGTGAGAGTGGACAAATCTCTGAGGGTAGAACATAATAAAGATGGTCAGGTTTATACGGTGCGACATCTGGCGGCGATCTTTTCCACACCCTCCCCTCGTCTGGAGCTTCAAACGGCGAGCCGTCCGTCCCCTCTGATGAAAACTCCACCGAGAAGGGAAAGAGACCCACAGGGAAGGAATAGCCATTCGGACGGCAACTTCGGAATATCCCTTCTTTCTGTACCCTCCTCCTCACCCGTTGTTCCCACCTCCTAATAAATGACACGGGCAAACAATGGTCGCAAAACTTTATTGCCTCCTTTTCTGGGACTTGAAGAAAATACCCTCCTCTAGGCTCTTCTGAAGGGAATTGATAGTTTGTAAACTTCACAATGGTAGAGCTTCGATACCTCCGTAGTAACAAATAATGTCTTATAGTTTTTAGAGAACACGTAATACGGATCGGGAGATTTATCGGTTGTTGGTGGAGGGGCGTGAAATTGAAGGAGGAAAATTCAATTATCTCGAAGGAGGGATTTTTCGATCCGCAGAAGATAGAATTCAGCTTACTGAGAGCATCCTGTGTATAATTGTACATAATTACATTTTAAAACAAAAAGTTTAATGTTTGCAATATTGTTCATAATGCAGCTGGTGATGAGCTCTTCTGTCTGTAAGTTTTTTTTCAGCAGGCAGATGAGAAAATCTTTAAGATCCATAGGTGGAGTTGGATCTCATGAGATATCTGGAAGGGTCCGCGTCTTCCGGTTATGTGGAATTCAAACCCACTAAAAAAACACCTCCTTTTCTCCCACGTTGGAACTCAGCCCGGAGCCGTTTAGCACATTACTTCGGGCTGAGTCCTGGGGCGGTTAATTAGTTCTGGGTGAAGGGGAGGACCAGATGCTCTCTCCTCTCTCTTTCTCGTTCTAAGAGTATCTTCGTTGTCAGGATGCGTTCTGTGTACTCTGCCACAGCAGTCCAGCTCCTTTCACTTTCCAGCATCCTGCTGACAACAGCCTCTGGAGTGAACTTTCTGTGAGAATTAGAGGGGGTGAAGGTTGGCATACCACTCAGGCGCTCAACAACTCCCATGTGGTAGCAGACCTTGGTTTATCTACCCTCTGAACCTTTTACTTTGCATTTTTTCACAACCTTTCATGGTGGCAAAGCGTGATAAGACCGAATACATTCCAGAGAGTATTTCTAACCTCGCTCTGTAACCTCGTAAACAGTTGAAAATTAATATAGTAAAACACTTAACAACTCTTGAAGTGAAGTAGAGCTAATCCATACTCTGAAATTCGCTTAGCATTCTTCCACTCTTTTACTTTAATAGTGAATTTATCATCATCTCACTCAACTTTCGGTATTAGAGGCTGAACGGAGTACAAATTGGTCCTTCTTCCTACAGCTACTTCCTCGCGCTATCTTCTATGCTCACGTTTTCATAACCCCTCCTCAATACGAAAAAAAAGCAAACCTGTGTTCTTTAAATATAGCTACGTAGATTATTAGATTATACTTGACGAAATTTTTGTAAATCATTGTCGCCTCTCATACTTTCCATAAAAGAGGGATGAAAATGATAAATTTAAGAAAATTCATTAACAAAATATTAAATGGATAAAAAAGTCTGCCAAGCGGGTGTGGCACATAGCTTCTTCGTATCCATAACCCTATTGTATAGATGAACCGATGCCTGGTAGATAATCTCAAAACA
The DNA here is from genome assembly GCA_009739505.2 of Apolygus lucorum. Taxonomy (NCBI): domain Eukaryota; kingdom Metazoa; phylum Arthropoda; class Insecta; order Hemiptera; family Miridae; genus Apolygus; species Apolygus lucorum. The sequence continues at coordinate 3,619,208 of CM019171.2, forward strand.
TCAATCTTTAAGTATCAACCACTATCACAATAATCAATTTTCACAATCTCTGAATACTGTTGGAAAATTTAGAAGTTAAGGCTGTTACAAGGATTTCAAGTTTGAGCTTGAGCACAAAATACTTTCTATTTGGGGGCCATGATATTCATAGGGGACCATCTCCACTCCAACTCGCACAATTCCTGAAAACTTCATCGAAATCGGATGAGAATTTTAGAAGTTATTGCTGAGCCAAGGAATTCATGACAAACACACAGACACGGAACCAAACTTGTTCAGAAAGGTCTAAAATGTAAAACACGAGTAGAAATTTTGATTTTGGAGAACTTTTTTTTTCAACCTTGAAAAGTGAAAACAAAGCTTCCGCTACCTTGGTAGACTCGGAAGCAATACATGGTATTTTGGCTGGTGATGTGAATTATAAAAGACAATAGGTCACGGAAGAGGCAAATTGTTTCTAAATCTACTCAACATAGAAGCGCATTGTCATCTCGTTCTCACGAATGAATATAAAGACGGAAAAAAACGAAGAGAAATCTAAATTAAAAACCTACCGAGTAAAGTGATTGAGATTTCCCGAGGAAAGCCGAGAAGGTGTTGAGTTCAACAATAGACTTTGCCGTTTCTCCGACTCTCACCGTTAGGTACAGTAAAGGAAGAAAAGTCTCAGTTAATATTTACGGAAAACATCCTCATTCCTCTCGAGAGTCGGAAAGAAGAGAGAGTGTAGGGAAGGCAACGAATGGGGACAATAAGGGAGACGAGAAAGAGGGGTAGGAGGCGCGAGACGTGAATTATTCCGTTCTTTCCAGGTTCTGTAGCGGCGTTGGAGGGATTTTCCTCGAAATTCCAACGAAAATACTCGTAAGTAAAGTGTGCTGTTGGTGTTGTTCACACTGGAGCTTCTTTTTCTCGATAATATTTTATTTTCACCAGACTATTCAACACGATGTGTCTGGTAAATAATTGATATTTGTCAACTCAGCAGGTCAAGGTCGAGTCGAATGTGACATTTGATGTATTAATTTTTGGTTTTGAGCTGTGATGGCCTAATAAACGGACGATAAAGACTAATTTACGGATGACAAAGATTATTCAAATCAGAATATCGGTTCCCTACGATGGACGACGGAGGAGCCCTCTTTTACCCTTGTTCACTCAACGGAGAAAAAATAACGACGCTTTTGAAACCATTTTGAATCCAAATCTGGGGGAAAAGAAAGATGTTTCAAATCTTGGGTACTTTTCCCAGACTTCTACAATCGATTTCCTTGGTCCTTTTTTTTAATCAGTCTACTTGTGCACTACGTGGACGATAATTTTGAATTTTGCCTTTGAAGGATGAGAAAGAAAGAAGGGTTAAAGGTTTTAAAAACGCACGTTTCCGAAAAATTTGAACTAGGGTTTTTTAAATTAAATTAACTAGGGTTATTTAATGAAAGATGATTTGCTTGTTTCTTTTATCATTCGAATCATAAAACTTCGTTATTGCACATTACCTCTCCAGGGAAACGAAATTCACATTAAGAAGCTAGTAAGGGGATGACATTTCGGTTCCCGTCGAAGGGCGTTTCATGAGTGACCCAGAAGGAGTGGATGTTACATCAACCAGGTTGAGTATCCAGTTGGAAATTGTGGAGGACAAGTCTCTGTGCGTTCAGACGCACAGTGAGATCTCGATCGCATTGCTGCGGGGTTGCAAAAACTTTACATGGACTACGAAGTTGGCATAGTTAAAAGCTTATTTCGGGATTGTCAGAAAAGAAGCTGCTGATGAGCTCCCCAAGGAGGCAGCAGGTAATGACACCCTTGGCAGAAATTTTCCCTACCGGTCCTCGAATGTAAGTTCCACGAGCACTTCGAGATGAATTATTGATGGCCTGGAACGCATATTGGACCTCCCTTAGAGAGATAGCTGTGCAATTCCATCGATTAAAGTCATCTGAAAGGCAATTTTGAGGGCCCTCGGGCACTTTCAAGGAATGGGAAGAATAAATGCAACGGTTTAGCCTGTGCAATAGCTCGTATGCAGTAACTATTACCCATACAGTTTAAACTATATCTGCGTTACTCGTGATTCGCCAAGTCATTACCTAAGAACCAATGGTTGCTCATTCAACTCTTTCTTCAGAATCTGACCCATTATTTTGTTGCTGCCAGAAATTATTTTGCTCCCAGCCTAGAGCAAGTTTTACTCAAAACTATAGAGACTTGGAATTCATTGTTTTTGGGACGAGGGTTTGAACCGTCCAGCTGCCTATTTTTCGCCAGCCTTGGGGCGAAGTGACCTCCTATACCCGAGGACTCTCGGGTTTTTGTTTGGTTTTCTGTTTGATAGTCAGTGGACAAGAGGTCCGGCGAACGTGTTCCGCATCCTCTACTGTCCCACATCCTCTGTCCCGTGCGACGTTCCTCGAATTTCATCCCTTTCCTTCGAGCCTAATCCATCTCATTCGCGAGAAAACGGAACAGACGGTGGAGGGTCAACTCTTTGCATTACCATTCAGCAAGTTAATAGAATCTGTCCTATTCCCGACAACTTGTGCCCCCTTCAGCCATTCATCAAGATCACGGTCGATAACGCTGTATCACCAATGAACTTTAATCTTCATAAATAACTCGCTAGGGTGCTCTCGTTGAATACAAAATGTTCAGTGTTAAACGAACACACATTCAGCTCAATATCTGTTTTATTTAAAAAACCCAAATAATAATTGATTAATAAAAACAACTCTGCTCAAGTAATTAGTTCAGTACGAAGAACTTATCTGATACTGGGAATAAATCCTAATTTTAATTCCGTTCTTCAGCAAGAATTCGGATTAATAAATGAGTGCCTTAGTTGTGATAATTCATCAACTTTTCGGTATTTCTTACTAAATATCCATTTTTCAAATGTATTGGAGAACTCTATAAATTCATTAATTTCATCGTGAACCCTCTCGAACGATTAATTGTTACCCACAGCAAAATCGTGGGAGAATATCAATGCAACCAAAACAATAAGTAGCTTTTGAAGGTCAGGCGAGCAGACGATCGTAAATTCATTACTGACCACAATTTCGTCTCCTATTAATGACGTGATCTCGTTCTCTCTGAGTAATAAATCGTTTGGTGGTGTCCTGTCATCCATTGCAACGAGCTGAGGACCTTTTGATCCGCTGACAAACGTTTAAATTCCTGTCATCCTCTTGATTCTCGAAACGTATTTTGATGTTTATGAGATCAATGATCAATTGGGTGGTTTGAACTGTGTTTGTCTATTGTAAAAGGCCAATTTTCGTAATGCTTAAACCATATCGTTAATTGGAAACAAAAAAGCTTTGTGACTGACTGTTGATCTGACTTTCCTAATTTACTTCCAGTGGTCTTCCAAGTAGGAGGTACTGTAGGTACCAAATTTCACCACTCAAAAATGAACTGGAGAAAAGTTTACTTCATTGCTTATGCTGATGTGAATTTACTGGTTCACGTTCAATTACTGCAGTGGTATTCAAGAGTAAGTATACTAAATATCAGTGCTCTAGGTTGAACAGGAGAGTAGATACCGCTATAATAAGAGCTACATCGCTCACTTACCTGATCGAAACTCCCAAAAGCACTTCAGCTGGTATACACTGGCCTGTGTGTGGCAAATGAGGCCAAATCAAACTTATTCTCCAAGAGGCTGTGTAACAAACTGCAGCACTCTAAGATGATGAGTCGATTTTATTGCTCATACAGCTGATCTTTCCTATGTTCCTACCAACCTCTTCCGGAGGTTTCCCTTAGAAGGCCAAGCCTAGAGTGTACCTTTAAAAGTGTAATCAATCAGGGTATTGGGGACGCACGTACCTCCTGAGAACTCTGAGGATTGAAAACTCTGAGGATTGAATTAACAGTACCTACAAATTCTAACAAAAATAAGACTTCTATTCAACACACTCAATTCACTTCACTTTTTTTCATTTGTTTCACACATTTCCTTGAATGACTCTTCTTAATGTTTTCAAATTATGAGTGTCCAGTAATTATCAATAAATTTGTTGGAGAGAATGAATTTGCTGATAAGTCGTCACTCACCGAAGATGCCCACCAGGTTGGTTGGGGCATCAACATCAATTGAGAAGATTAGAGATCTTGGGTAGGAGAGCTGGTACTTCAGACGTAGAAATAGGATTCTATTCCCTCTCGTCCCGGTTGGTTTCTCAACAGGGTTTTCAGTGGATTCAAATTTTGGTTGAAATTTTAAAAAATCACTGGAGTAAGGACTTGAAAAATTGCGAGGGCGAAACATCCCTTGGGACACATTACAGCGGACTGTATGAACAACACAATATTTAAATACGTTGTGTTAGTCAGCCTCTCAATATCATTTTCATCTCGTATGGAGTTCTGAGGTTCATAAGTTAGGTACCTTTGATTCTTTCCACCCTATTGCGATTAGGAATGACGTGGCTCCATCGGATTTAGAGATGTTTTGGAAAACAAAGAAGCAAGACAATTCCAGTTAACTCGATGAGATTATTTCCATTTCCCCATACTATGTCCAGTTAGCGTATAATTCTTTATGGGTAATAATAATAATAATGGAACAAAACAAGCGTAAAAGCTGGTGAAATTCAAATTCTCGCGTCAAAGCATGCAAATTATATCCACACCGCGGAGAAATCGTGGCGAGAATAGAATTTAGTCAAAATCAACAGACTTCAAAATGTCTGCCAAAACCTTTATCCCGCTCTCGATTAGATTTGATTGAAAATTCGATTGGTGAGGGTTCAGAGAAACTCATTTCGTCGAAATTAAAGCACTCATTTACCCCAACATCAACCGCTCAACTACTTCCGAAATTAAAATCAGCCCGTCGGCGTCAATCTCGCTAAATTTTAAGCGACCCAAATTCAGCTCGCATCAGCACAAAAAGGGGGTTCCCACTATCGTCTGGTAACGCGGCGTATCTGGTTTTGGAGTTTGGGTAAATTCAGTCGGGGAGGAAATGGGCTCGACGCAATTACCACGAGCTATAAATCTTTCGGGAACGCGCAACTTTGGGCTTGGAAGCTACATGTTGCTGACGTATATTTGTTTTTCAACACGAGGCGTTTCCCGTCCCTCTTTCTGGTCTGTATTGTTTTAAAACCGTATTCAAAGTTACCTTTAGAAAACGCGAGAATGAAAAAAAGAGGCAGTGAAAAAGTGGACCAACAACGTTGCCTCCGACCCCTTGTCATCCTATTTTGCATGAACTTTTCCGCTGAGTTTTTTCGCTTTCGGAGTTTGCTTCGCGAGTGAAAAATGGGGAGAAAGGTAATTAAAAATGGGGAGTGTGAGGGAAGTTAAGTAGAACAATGGGCTGTACAGTTTTTCTGGACAAGGGCAGTCGCGTCTTGGGGGTGAAATCCATCATTCATCTTGATGGGTAATTGGTAGGGGAAAGGACGGCTCGGATGGTTGAATATCTTCATCGTCTGGAAGAGAGTACACAGTGAAAGGCCATCTCTCACGTTCAACAGACGGCAAACTGACTGTAATTTGTGATAGAGTGTTTAGAAGAGCCGTCTAATTTAATGCTAGGGAGATGTTCTTTAGAACTACTATCCACTCCTCCTGGAGTAGATCACCAATCTATCTTCAATACGTCGATCTATGACACGGGTTGAATTCAACAAAAACTAGACTGCTCACAAAGAACTAGGAGGGTCGTATCATGAGAATCTCGCACAAATAACATGACAAGATGACAGAATCGCTCATGTTTTCTGGACATCAAATGAGCAAAGATTCGTTATTATTCAATTTTCTCACTATCTTGATGAACTAATTACGAGTACAAATCTACTACCTAACAATCTCAGAAAACTTTTCAAATTCAGAGTTTTCCCGTTTGTTTGTTGGTTCTTGTACAAATAACGATCACTGAGTTTGAATGTTTGCGAGGCAAATCGGGCAGTATGATTACCTCCAAAGCCTGAATCTTATCGACTTCATAGAAAAACCCACAATATAAAGATCACCAAGGGGATTAGACAGTGTAAAGAGTAAAACCCTCTTAGGGGACTCTACATCGTTGGAAAATGAAGAAGTTGTGGCTGTCTGAAGAATACTACGTTTGCGCAGGCGCGCAAAAGACATTCAATTTGGGGCCCATGATTTTCATAGGGGACCATTTGCAACCCAATTTGCATGATCCTTGAAAATTTAATCGAAATTTGATGGAAAATGTTGAAGTTTTGGCTGTTACAAGAATTCACCTTTACGCAAGCACAGCAGCTACTATCCGTCCGGGGTGATGATTTTCATAGGGGAATATCTGCACGCCAACCCACACAATCCCTCAAAATTCTATCGAAATCGAACAATAATTTGGTATAGTCATGCCGGTTACAAGGATTCTATGACACACACACACACAGACAGACACGAATTGAAACGTAAAATTCGGATGAAAAATGTAGAAGTTATGGCTGTGGCAAGGGATTCATGATAGACAGTCTTACATACATGGAACCAAAATTGTTCAGGAAGGTCTGAAACGTAAAACGCGAGTGGAATTTCTGATTTTGGAGACATTTTTTTTTTTCAACCTTGAAAGTGAAAAACAAAGCTTCCGCTACTTTGGTAGAATCGAAAGCAATAACTGACTTGAGTTGAATCTTATGGAATGATTTCTGGATGGGAGAAGGGAGTATTCTCCAACCAGTACAACACTAGAAATAAAGTGAATAAAAATTTTTGGAAATTTCCTGAAAATATTAGTTTACAATTTCATATATAGGTTGACAATTTTGTGGGTTTTTTTCAGTGCCAAATTATGATTCCTTCCAGCAACGGAAGAGGGTTTGGGGTAATCCCTTAAGAAATTGAAGGAGGAATGCAGGAACAATTGTTGTACAGAAACACAATTACATAAGGTTAAATATCGTTTATCATTGTGATGAAACACGATGAGATGGGCTCAATAGTAAGAGTAGGTATCGTGGACGTGGGACGGCAGACGACACGAGTTCCTGTTGGTAACGCACAAGGCCTGAAATCCGGCGTGGGACGATGAAGGGAGCGGCGATATTATTTCTCGTTACACGAACGATCCGGATAACGAAATGACCGTAACAGATCGGTATCGTAACGTATAGACCCTTAAATTTCTGCTGGGTCCAGATGATTTGAGAAGGTCACAACACCAACACAGGTCTTTAGAACGACACGTGCTTCACGAAAGCGTGTCGCGTGTCTTGTTTGAAAAGGAAGAAGAAACATTGTGCCCAGAAATGTCATTACTTCAGGGTTATTGTTAATTAACCATGGATTTTAGGAATTATGTAATCTTAGCCTAATTCCTAAATTGAGGAGTTTTATGGGAAATTATAAAAAAAATAATTTCATGGCGAAGGAAGTTTTGTAGGGTTCCCAAATTTTCTATATTGTTTGTCCATAGAATATTTGATTTTAAGACCAAATTTTGAAATTGTGGCATGCGTCTTGAGGGAGACACTGCTATTTCTTATTTGATTATAAACCCATTTGATGAAAAACGATGGATATGAGCCACTTTGAAAAAAAGCGAGTTTTTGATTGTGTGAAGAAAAGTCTTATTTTCGTTTTCTTTTATTTGTTTAACCAATGATTTTAATTGTTTTCAATAATGAACCTTCAGAATCGAGCAAGAAAAAATATTCTAATCCCCCTCAAAATTTGATGGTTTATGTTTCAAGGTATGTAAAATCCGAAAACCGAATAAAGAAATTTAAAAAGTGTTATTCGAAAACAATGGGATGAATGTAAACCGTTTTGTCGGCAAACTCGATTTTTAGCAAGCTTTTAAAGCGGGATACAAACCGTTTCGGAAGGAATTCAACTCGTGAGGTGATAGGTCTTATCCCAAAGATTCAGAATCCGTGAAAAAAACGAAAAGTGTAAAAAATGGATGTAAGCCCGTTTGAAAGAAAACTCTTCAATTATGGCTTAATCCCCCTAGTTGTCTTCATACTGATCACGCCATAAGATTTAGCCGTTTGCCGTGTTTGTACCTCGTAACCCTCGTGGCAGTTAGGTATTTTGGTTTATTATTTTCAATAATACGTTTGGAATCGAGCAAGAAAATAATTGTAGTCCCCCCCCCCCCCCCGCCTCAAAGTTTGATAGTTTATTTTTAAGGTACGTAGAATCCGAAAATACCGACCGATTTTGATGAAATTTGGCATATCGGCTACATTTGGGGTCTAGTAGTGCCTCTAAGCTTTTGGTCAATCAACAAGGTCCGCCACCTAACCATAATCAAAAGCTGCAGGACACAACTATGGAACGTCGAGCAACAAATTTTTAAGTTGTATTGTACTGATAATTGTGAAAAATGCCTTTGCGGACAGAAGCAGGACTCGAATTTTTCCCTCTCATTTTACAATGTTACGACATCAGTCCTGAAACAAACACTTAGAAATACCTAGAAGTCATAAACATCCGAATACATCTTTTTGGGTTCTGAAGACCGTAAAAAATCTTGAAAATTCGGTCTGTCTTCCCCTTACTAATCTTCCAGTGAAATACGACGCAGTTCAAGTCGCGGTTTCGTGTTGTTCAAGGTGGTGAAATTCGTGCGGAGCTGGATCTTTAAGGTTTAACGAGTTCCTGATGTGGTTAAGACTTTGTCGTTGGTGGAAATTACGACTTTATAAGACCACCAGATCCCTTCTCACGGTAACCAACCTCGTTAAAAGACAAGACCTCGACTTTTATTTCGGTAATGTTATAACCCCTTATTGGCTATGAGGCCAAGAATGATGGGTCGAAGAATGTTACAAAAAATCATTCTACGTTACCTATTAAATATTTCAAAACCAACCGCAAAAAAATTGAAAAAAGGGCTGTAATATTATTCAACTAAATTATTTGTCCGAGTAGGTAGTTTTAGCTCGAAGAAGTATTCAAGAATGGCAGAAACTTCTTCAAGTTTATTCCAAATGGGTTCAGGATAATAAAAATCGAAGTTTTCCAACAATTATTTGTTAATTTTTCCGTTCATGTAACGTTGAGGATGTTCAACATAGATACATCAAATAAAAATCTCATCTCAAGCAACATAATGCCGCCTTATTTTTAATCCATTTCGAACCAACGGCCGGCGCTTTGATAATTCAGACGAGCGAGCGTGAAGCCTCTTGACACGTGGCACCGATGCACGTGTCCGAGCCCTGTCACCCGAAAAAATAATTCATCAACCGGCCTTTTACCTCTCCATCACCTTTTATTCCTGTGGAAGCGCTTTCGTCTCTGATTTGAACCCTTCGTTGTCATCTCAATTTTAATATTATGCCACACAAAAATCGTCGATTTTTTCCATGAAAATCGTTCTTAAATGGGTCATGAAAATCAATAATCAAGGGTACTTGGGAAAACCGTAAACCTCTAAACGCTTTGGTACTCCTACTTACCTAATTTCTTCATTAAGGAAGTTTGGATGTGCCTACATTTTTACTAAATATTCTACTGAGAAAACTTCATCTACGGTCAAATTTCATAGCAATTGGTGTTGTTGGGATTTTGACAAGCAGTCAACATTCATTGTAGGTAACTGATAATTGATTAGTACCTAACGAAAAAGAATTAGTAAGGACGTCACTCAAAGTCAATATGCCGTCCATAATTCCAACGGGTTCTTTTTTTGAGTACCCGTTTTATGTTACCCTTCCCGTACCTACCCTATTATCATGTAAAGGAAAATAGAATTTTTTTCTACCTCCATCCTTCCTTGTACCCTCTTCAAAGCTGTTCGGCTTCCATCGGTATCCACAGGTAAAAGACTTATGAGGTATTTTTTTATCTCCTATCTCGAAAACCCCGTATGCAGCATAATATCCTTACCTCCGTACGGATAAACCCCCAACCGTTTTTTACCCAAGATTTACGCAGGTTTAACCGGTCGTTTATTAATTTTTAAAAGTTTTTATTTCGTTTTTTCCGGCTCTTTTTTTTATCTACTTCTCTCGTTTCATCCGGTGTTGGAGGTTAATTGCTAGCCCTGGTTCGATTTAAGCCCTTCTCTAATGAAGATTTAGATACCCCATGGGGAGCGAAAAAATAACACCTCACGGAAATCATTCAAACTTCGGTATTTCTTCGACGCTAGATGTAAAAGTATTAGTTATCTAGCTCCATCTTTTCAGTTACCAAGATCGGAACAACTTCTATTGGGTGAATTTGAATATACAGTAACTACCTTAGGCAAGACTATCTGTACTTAAATCTGAGTTGGAGCTGATTTGACGAATGAGACTTTTTTATTCCCAAGAGAAAAATTAGCTGCGAAGTTTAATTGATTTCGTCGGTCACACCATCATCAGCAAGAGGCAGCAGACTGCTGAAGATCTCTTCAACTGGAAAAGCACTGTTTATTTTACCATAGGTGAATGGACACTCGAAACCCATTGGTCGCGAAGTGAGAGGCATACCCAAAAAGGTTCAAACAAATAATTGAAAAGAGAACTTCAATTCTATTGTCTCGGGGGAGTGATGTGGCTGGGTTACAAGTATCAAAGCCAAATAGAACCCCCTTGAATATAGCCACAGGTGATAGAGAACTCAAACCCCTCCGAATATAGTCACAGGTGAAAGAAAACTTGAACCTCATTGGTCGAGAAATTGTAGAACGTACCCAATCAGGTGGATGTGATAGAAGTGAAAGGGAACAGAATTTGCTCAGAGAAGAGTGGAAAGGGGGCAGTTACAATCAATGGCCATCAAAAAAGAAGGGTACTCAAACAGTGGTATGACTAAATGCGTATTTCGTTCAGAACTGAGCTCAGATTGAAATTGGGTTGTCACTCCGTCTATCAACAACAGTAATAATGTTGTAATTATGTACGTCTTTGAATTGACTCATCTGAGTATCCGAGACTGTTAGTAGAGAGAAATAAGGTCAAGCCAGGTGGATAATTGCCGATGATTAATCTCTTATTCACCCTGCAGAGCGATGCAATTCTGTTTAGCTACACATTCTTCTGGCAGTGGAAGAGATTGCGAATAGTCGCATCAGAGTGTGAAGGATAAAATTAACTTCTATAATGTTCTTTCCGAAACACTGGAGATTTGCCCACATCTTCCGGAGATCTGCAGTTGAGACTTCAGGAAGTCAGAAAGATCAAATTTACCGTAAGGCAAAATTCTCTCATGCTAGCTGGTAGGTTTTGACATGATTATTCCAATCCGGTCACCAATTAAGTGCATATGAGTCTTAATAATTAAGCAATTACTGCAATAGTACACCACAGGAAACGTTCTGTATTAATCTGCACCACAACTTACTGGAGTGCCTAATTCGTCAAAGTCTTTCATTGAGAGTAAGCAAAGTAATCACGAGTGTTCTGAGTAAACAAATTGGAGCCGCCAATAACCTTTGAAGCAGGCACTACATCAGTTTCAGCTGAGTGTCATTCTAAGGGCTGCCACTATGCGGATGAATCATAAATATTGTTGCCATGTATGCTCAGGTGCTCGGTGACACGAGGCTCTCAGAAATATTGGCTCCACTTCCCCTGATAGGAGGGCCACTTGACAAATCGTAATGATCCCCGCACCCCTCAGTGGAGGTCCAAAGCGTTATTTGTTCGTTCGAGTGGCACCGCGGATCGATTATTTTGTCCCGAATCTGTCCGACCTCGACATGTGTCGAATATCCCTCGGAACCTTAATTCCTCTTGCACCCCCTCTCAAAGCCGTGAATTGGAGGGTTGGGAAGCAACTATTTACCCAGAATGCAGCTAGCAAATGTTGACTTTTCACACTCGGCTGCCCCTATCTACACCAGGGTGAATTTGAGTTTCTGCAGATTCCGCCTTTTTTGGTTAGTTATGAACCTCCCTTTGCTATGAACTAATTTGATTTGTTTTACCAGAGATCATTGCTAATCAGCTACATCCTTAAATTTCCTTCAGTCACAAAGATAAAATGTGGCAAAAGACCTACCGAAAACACGAAGCCTTAAGTAGCATTTCTCATGTAAGAGAACAAGATTATCCTCAAAACAAATTGGAAAAATCTGAAAAACTCCAGGATTTCGTCTTCATAATTTATTTTAGTTTGTTTTTCTTGCAAAGCACAGTTTGATCATTTTGTTATTTTTCTTGCAAAGCACAGTTTGATCATTTTGTTACGAACACATCAAAAAGCAATCTACGTGTGTCTACAGTGCTACATTAGCTGTATTGAATGAGCTACAGTACACTCAAGGCAAAACATCTAGAATCATACCATTTTCTTGCACAACAAGAAATTGTGTGTCTTCAAAATATTCATTGTTCAAAAAGTTTGAATGACATGATAACTGTTCTCTGACATGAACATGATGGTTCTGGTGATTGTTTTATTTTAGTCCGATTTGATTGATTATCCTCGATGTTGGAGTCTGAAGTCTTTTTGTGTTGATTCCTATCCGTATTATAGTTGATTAGGGGTACAAATAATGTATAGATTGAAAACAATGCTGAATATTTATTATATAGCTGTACCAAAAATATCGTTATTTTTGAAGAGATTTTCAACTTTTGTGGTCTCTTCAATGGCTGGAGAACAGTTCTGCAGATACCAAAAAGAATTGAATGGACATAGACCCGGATAGGAAGTCCGACCTTCTTTCTTAATGAGAGAACCAAGCTCAAGAGGGTGGAGGAGGAGACCACTGGACAGCTGATAAGAGAAGTCTCCGCAGAGAAGGGATCCGGAAAACCTATACCGAGAGAACCTATTCCTTCTCAATGCTGTCTCCGGCAGTGCCCCCGGGGTGACCAGCCGTCCGTGAAGTGACTGTTCCTCATCGATCAAGCCTTCATGGAGGTCGGATTCGGAGTTCTTGATCCGATAAACTTCGGTGTGATTCGAGTTGACGCACTCTTGCCCGATACGTCTGTGCCGTAGAACAAGAAAGACGTTCACGTTCATATTTACATTGGCTTTGTCATGAACGGTGAGGATTATGAATAAGAATATTTGATGAAATGTGAGCTCGTGTGTGCTCGAATCAGAGCTGTGTGTATTAACTGGATTACGGATGATACTTTCAACAAGTGCGAAGTTGATGAAACATATTCAACCCCTCAGCATAGTGCCGCATATTCAATCATTTGAAAGCACTCGTCTACCTTCCATGTCATTGTCCAAGTTAATACAACATCTAGATGATTTAATCTCCCGATACTTCTTTGATTCTTTATTACTCGATTCGTTCATTATGTTCTGCTCTATGAATCTCTGAAAATACATTCATCAATATTTCCATAAATTCTAGTGGGTATTATCGATGACGGAAAACTGATGTCTTGAAGTGTCTGGCGGAGGAGACGTGTTCTTATCATCTTATAAACCATCTTGGTTACTCCATCCAGACAGTTGTACGATTCACCATCTCGGAAGTCCGATCAAATTATGCTAAGCGATATAGTGGATTCGAGTGCGTGGGCTTGCATTTGCTGCCGCCGCACCGCGCCCACTCATGGGTCAATCATGCCGTTAGTGCACCCTCACTATTGACTCTAGGGACGGTTAATTACTATTTGCTATTTCAGTACGAGTTAATTTACCAACACTGAGAGCTTCGGGTGCGCTGATTAATCATCTTCAGAGTCGTGAAAGCATTATCTGCCTACGTATCACGACTGAATAGTCCAGGTTGCTATTACTTTGTTGATTACTAAATTCTAAGTAATAAATTCTGATGGAACATTGATACACTACTGCTTAAGCTCTCATCATAGCTATCAACACAATGTACCGAGGCCTCATCTGCAATTGAAATTTCGTAACTTCGCTTAATTTCTCTCCACCTAGAGCAAGGTCTTTGGAACATCATGCTAATATCCGTATTGTACTTGTACGACTTACATAATTAAATTTTTTTCATCTTCCGTTAAGAGATCTAGAGCTAAAATGATTCTACAGTCTTCCGGTTTTTGTATTTCTACAATTGGTTTCTCTTTTATAGTTACCTACTTCCAGGTCTCTCCTGAGTAAGTAAAGTACTGAGCTTTAACTGAATTGATTTTAGAAATAGGAACTTTCCAAATTTTTCATATTTATCAGTACCCAGTGGTTCTCATCAAGCATGATCACCCGTTTTACACAAGATTCAACCACAACGTAAAAATTTCAGTTGTTGTTTTATTCATTCGACTTTCCCAACAACCATCTCTTCTCATCAATAGTTATAGATCTGACTTGTAAGTGATTCAAATATAGAAACTAAAAAAACTAACCGTGGATTGTCATAGAAAGCTGGATATCTTACATCAAGTCTCATCTGAGGGGTTGAGGCTGCAGCGATTTCCCTCAGTGTCTTTGCGTTGACAGAGTTTGAACAAGGAAGAGTGAAGAGAGAACTTGTCCTGTCTGTAGGTCACCTTGATTTGGAAGGCAGCTCCAAATTTGACCACCTATAGTATCTGGATACAAATTACTCTCGTTAGATATTCTGACGTTATCTTCTCAAGAGTTTCTTTGAAGCATAACCAAGTCATTCCTAGTCATCTTTTGTAAGAACTTTATTTGAGGTAAATTCATCTATTGGTATCATAAAACATAGTGTGATTTCGCAGCAATCCATACCATCCCATACAAGAAATGAAGCTACTATTCCCTGCAAGAAATGAAAAAGGGTTTTCTTACATAAAAAGCTTCTAAAAAATTTGGATTTCCCCTTGATTTGATCTAATACCTTGCAAATGGCTATTAAATCCTCGATCCTAATCGATTTCAATGATAAAGTATTTTGTCTTCAAGACCAATAATCATCCATGACCCTATTTCCGCCGTATTCTAATACCGTTCAAGGTAAATAAAGGTAAGTGCCCATTACGCCTCACCCGGGATATTACTGTGTTTACGACGTAAAGTTCATTTTCTATTCTATTATAGAACCTTGGGTAAACTATTGGAGAGACACTGGTCATTTCCCCGCTACATTGACCCAGAAGCGATTAAGAACAACGGATGAAAATACCAGTTTTGCTGCGTTGTGGTGAGGAAGACGAGCGGCAGAGAAGTTGTGGGGCGAGAGGCGGGTAATAAGACGGTAGGGTGAGCCAACGCTCGTGAAACTAATCAATATTTCACCTTTCCCGGGGGTTTGTTTACAAGGTGGGCAACTTGGGGGATCTTTTGTTACACGGGCTTCGGGTCCCCATCGACACGGAAAAGAAATACAGGGGACATAGGGAAGGAACGGAGTAGAAACGAAGAGGGGAGCTTTCTCCCAGAATTTATCGATTTAGCATGTTTTTAGTTTCTTTTTATAAAAATGATTAAGCATAAAACCATGGAAGTAGTATGGGTTTACTCAAGACCGCCCCTCGAAGAATAACCTTGTCGCACAAGAGCCTTCGTACTAAAGTTTATATTCACAATTTACTGACGCGCCTTCAAACGTTATGGAACGATTCGTATTTCGAGGCTTCTTAAGAAGGAAAACAAAGCGAAAATGGCGACACCATGCACCTCTCTAAATTTTCCGGGACAACTCTGAAAGAAATTGATGAAGTTCATTGAATTTCTCCTTTCCATTGGATTAAAACGATGTTGACTACTTAGGATTGGACGGTTGATAGCGTGGTTTCGAGTTGCAAGATTTCAAAATGTTATGAACGGCGAACGGAAAAAAAAACGCTGCAAATTATTACACAATGGTTTATTATTTTTCTATATTTATCACTCGTCTGCAAAGCCACCAACCATCCAACATGAAGAAAAACATCGATCGCATTTCGGTCAGCTAAAATTTAAACGGAGATTAAGCCTCTTTTGCGATTCACACTCGTGTTTCTGATTTATCTTACGCCCAACCCTTAAATAATTTAAGGAGAATTATTCTCGTAGGGAGCAAACGGTTTGTCGTACCGCGTGGTCTCAAAAAATTCTAAAAATTCCATAGAATCTTAAATTGAAGAAAAAACAATACCTTTATATCGAAATTTTTTGAGTTAGGGCGTTTTAAAATGTTCAAAATTCATTTGTGAACCCTTAGAAGTGACTTACATCAACCAAAATCTTCGGGCACAACTAGACCCCAAATAAACCCTACGTACTAAAGTTCATCAAAATTGGTCAATGCTGAGTGGCAAAAGTGCCGCGTACCGCCGGACGGCCAAATTTTTATTCGATTTTTGGATTCTACGTACCTTGAAACGTAAACCATCAAATTTTGAGGGGGTGTTAAAAATTTTTTTTCTTGGTCGATTCCAAAGGTTTATTATTGAAAATAATAAACCAAAATGTCTATAGTTCATTCAACTTTAGCATCATTTCTGTGACAATGAAATAGTACAAGAGATTGAAAATAGAGCGTAATTCAAAGCACACCTATCGTTTTCGCTATTTAAGTGTCTTATGAAGCACTAGATTCACAGGAGCGTTATTTTCATGAAAACGTCACTCCCTACTGCCACTGGTTGTAAGGTTTTCGTCTTTTTAGCCGCCTGACTAAATAATCAACTTCTAGCAACTTCACAGGCTCCTCGTTGATGTGTCCGTGTAGCCTCTGATGATTGGCCATTGCTTGATGATAATTTCATGTATGGTGAGAATTTTGAGGTCCTTATGGATGTCACCATTGGTTGAATACCGATACACTTCAAAGCATGACTGCAGTGTTCTGGAATCGCTGTATGTCACGATTGCTTTGAAAAGTACAGCCCTTCATTTGTGCACCACATGTCCAGACTGGCTTAAGGCCCTGAGTATAAGGTTAGTTTGTTCTGGATTGATAATTTTGATCGTCTACCAACCAACCAGTACATTTTTCAGTCGAAGATGAAAACATTTTCTTGACAATGTATGCTAATTTTTACTTTCCTCGACTTCCACAATTGAAAAGGAAAGTACCGCAATCGGCAAAAAAAAATTTCGAATTACACGGGATTTGATGTATTTAATCATTTACATAATTTGTTATTATATTATGTACATGGTATCTCAGGCATATAATATGCATATTTATGAACAATATTGAGGATTTAATTGAATCCGACCTCGGAGGAAACCAATTTATTAGTAGGTATTCCGCGAGAGATGAAGCCATGGCTAAATTATATATCAATTTGAATTAATTGTTTCACGCTCTATTATTCCGTGAAACGGAATATGTTATTACTCTGTGACGTGTTTGCTGATTGTTCATATTATACTCATCACTCAGACGTGAAGATTATTCATGCAGTGTTATGTGAATGAAATTAACTGTTATGGGATTGGTAGGTGTAGGTATATTATCGTCAACCCGTGCGCTTGCAACATCCACTTAGCCATTAAACTCGAATATGGTTTATTACCTTGATATTGTTTGATTGGTACTTGATACCTAGCTTAATACGTAGAAACATAACTGCAAAACGGAAATTTCTCCGACTCTGAGTGTTGCAGAGGGTGAGTAACGATGGTGGTCCGGAAGAATATTCAAATTATAACCTGAAATATCGTGCCACTATCTCCATCAAAATTACCCACGAGCCACCCAATATTGTTCTTTGCATTGAAATAGAGTCCTCATTTGTTCTGAATGGCTCCAGCTGCATATCCATCTGTGATCAAAGCAGCCAAGATGTCGAATGTGGAATATTTTCATTGCGATTAGTTTCAATTTGTTTGGAGTGGTGATTACCATGTTTCTTGCTTCGGCTGATACTGGAATTACTGATTTACTAAGTTATTGAAGCAGAGCATATAATTTAGTTGGAAACTCTCTTTTTGGAGAGAAATAGAGCAAGACCCTATTTATTTTGTGTCTCCAACACTAGGATAGATCGTCTAGATGTATTTCAGCTAGTAAATAGATTTGCCATCATTCTCAAGGTAATTCTGAGGCTGAATCCAACTCTGTTGTTCCAAGGGGTTTGACTCAGCTCCACCAGTAATAAACCTTAGAACGTTATAGTTAGCGTTGTCCAATTTGTGAACCTAATTATCCTTAAACGGTGTATTAAAATAGGCGGAGGAGTTTGATGCTTGAAGGTCATAGCAAATAACAGAGATGTAATGTTTCACGGAATTTAAGGTTGGGGTGAACTTTATTTCGCAGAGGGCGCAAAACGAGAAAATATTACCAGAGAGATAAGCTTTAGATTAAAACAGAGTGATATTACCGTTTTGAGACGTGAAAAGAGGGGTGACGACAGACATTAGGAGCCCAACATCCTCTCTCCTTCATAAACACCTTTTTCCCCATTTTTCCTCGATATAATATAAAAAAATAAATACGAAAAATAAAACGAAGTGAGGGGTTGAAAAGAGGAAACTAAGGAGTTGAACCGGTGTCCCCGTTTTGTGGGAGTTGTCTGGGAAATGGGTGCAAACTTCATTAACTATCCAAGGAAGGGCTTGGAGCGATAGGCGGCTAAGGAAATGACGTCTTTCCGAAATATTAGTTTACAAGAAGGGGGAGCCGGTGGATTAAAGATTATTGCTAAGGTAACTGAATCAGAACAGGAAATTATGTCTTATGCCGGGTTCTTGAGGGAGATTGTTCTTCGGGATTTCTTTTCAACCTGATTAGGCGAGGTAACACGACTTTCATTCAACTTCAAGCAGCTGATCGTGGTGATGTAAATTGAAAACTCAGTGAAGGCAAAAGGTAATTCACAAAAGAAGATATTTGCTGAATGTCTTTCATAGTAACAAAGAACAACAATTCAACAGAGGAGAACTACAAATTGACAACAGGACATTTCCCGAATAAGTTGTTACGGGACGTATTCCTTACAATGTAATAAAAGTTATCATTGTATTATATTATCAAAGGAAGATCAATGAATAAACCGCTAAACTAAGAAAAACTACAAAATAACAAGGAACTTAACAGAGAGAGAGAGAGAGAGAGAGAGAGATCTATTTCACAGGATGGCCTTTTCAAAGATTTCAGAGGTTTCTTTAGGAGCGAATGAAACCATCCCGAGTTCTGAACAACGAATCATGATTAAATGAGAGCTGATAATGAAATTAATAATTTATTATTACACGTGTGATCTGCCTTTGAGCCTCTTGGGTCCATCAACCCTTCTCCCCGTCTGCCAACCATCCCCAGGCTCCTTAGTTGAGTGTGAGGTTTCTATAACTTAGGTAGAGAAACTGCGATCTTTTTGTTTCTTGTAATAGAATTTTAGGTCACTTTAATTGTGCTTCCAGAAAACTAAAAACCAAATTTCGATTAAGGCACCCACAACTTGAAATTGAGAGGTTTTGTTTCTAAGTACTTTCTATCTAAAGTAAGGTACCAGTAATGGCAAGCTCAGTTCTTCGTAGAAAAATGATGAACCGTTGTGTAATAATTTACGATGTTTTTTTCTTGATGATCACACTAATACTTGCATAACTCTCCATCAGGACTAGTCCCTGTGTCGTGAATCACATCAAATGAAACGAACTGAAAGTTTAGTTTCGACTATCAATATTTAATTGGTATCTGTAAATGAAACTGATCCTGAAATTACACAATATCACGAGAGTATTTACGACTTGAACGGAACGAGTAATTAAAAGCGACAAAACCCTCATTGTTCCAAATGAATTCAATCTCAGGAATATATCAGATTAACCTTTGATAACGCCGAAAAAATACCGATCGGCAGAAGCGTTTCAACGCATTAAAAAATCTATTAATTTTTGATAGAATCTATTCGAGAGGAGAGAGCCCACTTTCCCGTGTGCGGGTAACGGGTTTATATTATTCATCGTATGATAACCTGATAAATGAAACATGGTCGCGAAGCGTAACCTCTCTTCAACTCTCTCTACATACTCTCTACTAGGTGCGGCTGAACCCCTGTATAACAAAAGGGCCCTTTTTGCGGGGCATTTGTTATTCAATTTCGAACGCCCGGCGAGGGAGCCTAATTTAATTCTGTGCGATTCGGGGAGTTGAACCAACCCGCGAATTTTCAAGGGGTTTTTGATACCTCCGTGCGGCTTTTACGGTGGCAACTTTCAAAAAGCTTCCTATGCAACGGGGAAGTTAACCGCTAATAAAACAACTGTAGCCGTTCCCCGACCGGATCCCAAATAAACTTTTGTACTGGAGTTTAGGTTGGTTATGAAATGAACGGGAAATTTCGACGATTTTCCCACCGTTTTAACTTGAGTG
The DNA here is from genome assembly GCA_009739505.2 of Apolygus lucorum. Classification (NCBI taxonomy): domain Eukaryota; kingdom Metazoa; phylum Arthropoda; class Insecta; order Hemiptera; family Miridae; genus Apolygus; species Apolygus lucorum. The sequence continues at coordinate 3,639,297 of CM019171.2, forward strand.
CGAAAACACCGATGTGGCCGACTTTGATTAGGTGGTTCTTGCTCAAAAACAGTATTACGGGTTAAATTGAGGCTTTGTTACTGCAAAATCCTTGGGTAGCAATGAATGTACGATACACGGCCTACACGTACAAACCAGTAGTACTTCCAAGACAGTGGGACTTCCATTCGCTATAAATTGATGGTACACCTTAGCAGCCAGTGAATTCGCAAAAATGAAATACGACAGCATAGATCCCCTTCAAGAATAGTTGTGAGACAGGTCCAAACTACCTGTTTTTGAGTTGTATTTTTATAAACAGGTAGATCAACAAAAGTATTTCATCGTTTCAATCCTAGTACCAATAGTTGTCACTTGAAAGCGATGGTTAAGGTAATACGCTAGATCAGGGAGGGAAGGGGGCCACCGATAGCAGCATGACATTACATTCCCAAGTATGTTTGAATGGGTTTAATATTCAATTCAATAATATAGTCCTGAAAACTTACTTTGTCATGGAGTGCAGGCGAAAAAATTCCATCGATGCAGCATGAGTTAAAGAGCGAATTTTTTAATTCATCTCGAAGCTGTGGTTAGGAAATCGAAATATCAGCTTAATATGGCAGAGTAGGGCTTGAGGGTGTGGCAAGTAGCACAAACTGAAAAGTATACAATCACCTCTTTGTTAAAAGTTTTTAAAATCCCTAAAAATTCTTTCCTTGTCCCTTTCTCAATACTCAATACAAAACCATAATTTCGATACAATGATGATGAAGTGGACAAAGATAACGCATCACAGCAATAACAATCGCATGGATGGTTTACAGCAACATCTATGGTACTATAACTTTGATGGAAATGTTCAAAATTTTCCTTTGAATTCCTCAGAGTCTGTCTGATGGAGAAACCCGTTGAGAAAAAACTATTAAGCACTCATTTTGACCATGGTTATTGTTAGAAACCTTCTTGCTGGTCGTACTATTGCCTTCTTCTGAAGATGATTGCCCAAAAAAGCCTTTTCGATGAAACTTTAATCGTTGATGTCGTTGAAAGGGGTCAAACAACCCTCGAGAGCCGAACCTGATACGATCAATGTATCGACCACTAAAAATAATTTTCTCATTATTCAAGCCTGCGGTTCCCTTCCCTTCCTCTTCCGATCTTCACCCTACTCTAGGATAGGACACCTAGCTATTCACACTAAGTGCCTGCCTCGTCGTTGAATTATTGATCCAACGTTGATGCGATGGCTTTGGATAGAGCCTAACGAGGCTTAATTTCAAAAGAAGATGATTGATTGTTCTGGGGTTCGATTGGTATCTGGTATTATTGATGCAATTCGTAAAACATTGCGGCTACAACTCATAACTAGTATCAGCAATTTAAGTATCCTTGGAACTCAACGCCTGGTGGACTTGCAGCAAGATTCAAGTGGAGAATCTTGAAAGCTTTGAAAATCTATTTCTCCAAGTGTTGCTAAAATTATTCCTATGATGCAGCTGTTGTTGTTATTTTTTCAATTGTAGACTGACTATAAATATCTCCTGGTATTTAATTATTAGGCCATCCCGATATCTTGCGGGATTTTACATGTAACTGATCAGAATCGTGTATTATTTTGTACTTGCTGATCTTCCCTGCTCCGATTGTAATGAACTCTCAAGATTTCAACTATTGACTCTTTTCTTCTCCTTTGCAGAGTGCGGCAGGAGAGGAATGGCGGAGCCTGGTGCCCGAAGAATCAGATCACGACTGAGCCGAAAGATTGGCTCGAGATCGACCTCCACAGCGTCCACGTCATCACAGCCACAGAGACTCAAGGACGGTTCGGAAATGGTCAGGGCCAGGAGTTCGCAGAAGCCTACATTCTGGAGTACTGGCGTCCCAGACTGGGCAAATGGGTGCGCTACAGAGACCTCAAGGGCAATGAGGTGAGTGAGCAGATTAAGTTCATCTAATACAAACTATCGAAATTCATTGCTTAGATCCGAATAATATACCAGAGCGTTACTTATAACAAACCCAATGAACTTGATTTGAAGGAAATTGTCAGAGAGGTTGTAAGGTATGCTCCAATATAAATAACTCCGCTAGAAACTCTTAAGGTATGGATATTTTGGACTCAGTTTATTCTTCCTGTCAGATCTTCAATTATAAAAATGACTCACGAAGTCAAAGACGAAAATTTTATGCCGGCGTTTAGGGTTGAGACATCCAACTTCCTATGTAGCCGAGGTAGACTTTCTTATCCTTTCTAATTATATTGTCTTTCTATCGTCTTCACACTGATTTCAACCTTCGATCATTCTTCATCGAACCCATGTTATTTAACACAGACTTTGTAGTAATCTTATAATAAAAGGCTCTCCTTGAAAATGCCGCTTTTCCTTAATTTTCCTGGTATTTTACTTTAATTGAATCAATTAATTCTTCAGATGAAACTTTTGTAACTAAGATTGGACTGTCACCGGTGATTTTTCATTACAATCTCTCGAAGTTAGTGACCTGTTCTCAGACGCTCTAATGACTTCCTGGCCGTTTCTCCATTCCCAATCGTTACGTACGAATTCAATGATTACATTCATCTGCATTTTCATTGAATCGACCTTCTTTCGATAACTTTAATAGTCCTTAGAGTTGCCTTTTGAATCCTCGCCTTCTCCACTTCGTTAAATAGTAATTAGAAAAATGAAATCGTATTACATTTTATGACGCTTTCCGTTCTTATTGATCATTCTCTCTTTGTCGTCTTTCCTATCCTTCGATTTCTATTTGCGAGAGCGTCCTTTAAGACCATGCAGACGCAGGAAGTTTAGTCATTTGTGGGTGTGAGGAGTGTGGGTATGATTGAATTTGAAAAACCTTTCACGTTTCAAGTGGATTGGTAAGGTTCAACAGGGGAACATATAAGCCTACAATGTGATCTTAGAGCCGTATAGTTTCATTATGAGGTACCACGTCTCTTCATTGTGCCAGCAATTGAATGGAATTATTGGCGTCCTTCGATGTAAAAGGCCTTCTTCTACGTATGTTTTCATGGGACTAGAACTACACCTAATCGGCACGTTGAATGTTGGCACATTGCCTTGCCATCATACTTGTATAAATATATCTCAACAGCCTCCTGGGTAGATTTCTCATGTGCCCTGCCGCTTGAGTACCACTTGGATCAGATGTTTGAGGGATGAGGATATAATGTTCTCTTGAAAATTGAAGATCGTTGCTGAGGGTTCCTGCATAATATTGATAGGAATAAATTTAGTTGGTTTCTATTCTATTCAACCTAGAGCGGTGCAATTTAGTTCCTTCAAAGCCTTTTGGAGCTCACTGGAAATGACTGAGAGGTAGTGAGATCAGCTCTGTGTGTGATGGAGATAACTCCGTTTCTGTACAACCCAGAACGCTTCTCACCTACTCACTTTTAGGAGGCTACTGGAAGTGTTATGGGATAGTAGGATTAGTGTTTGAAATAATGTTTTCTGAACATCCAAGAGTACTAAAATTTGGTGTGCACTCCTCTGAAGGAAGTTCTATAACAATCAGAGGAAATCAATTCAGCTGAATGAAAAGTTGGAGCAAAACGCTCGTCTATTCTACCTTGTGCAGTATCATCCTGTTACTTCAAAGGCTCTTGAAGGTCACTGAAAATAATTGAGAGGAAGTCAGATCAGCTGTGTGAGTGATGAAGATAACTCCGATCCTGTTAGCTCTACTTGCTCACGTTTAGAAAGCTACTGGAAATATCTGTAGGCAGTTGGATCAGCTGAGTGAGTGTTAAGCGAGTTTCATCTTTCCCGAAAATGCTTCATGGAACATCTCTACTCCTCTGGTGGGGAATCAAATCAGCTTGATAATCATAACCAACTACTGTTACATCCGTCCTAAGCTGCTGCAATTTGGTACACACTTCAAGGCTATTACTTGACTTCATACAGTAACCTAAAACGTGATGAAAATTAAATGTTTGACGCCCCTAGGAAAAACAATCTTAAGAAAAAGTCGTAAGTCAGGGAAGAGAGGTAAGTATATTTTTGGTTTAATTCAATTCCCGAGACAACCTTTTTAATGAAGTGATAATAAGGAGAATGCCCTCGGTCTTCTGCCGAAGTCTCACCCCATCCGGATTAACCCCCTTCGAGAATTAGAAAAGATTTTCTATTAACTTAAAATGCTTTTGTCACGGTGTGGCGAGCAACTCCATTAATTTTGAACGAAAACTAGCTTTCATTTAAAGAAGAAAAACCTCCTTGTTCTTTTCCAGTCTGTTGGGAAACAAGAGGTTCACTTTCCGCGAGATTCAGTCATTTTCTTTTGAGATGTTTTTTCGCATTTTCAAGAGAGATTTCCCAACTCGAAACGAAGGATTGGAAGATTCACTAAGAAAAAAAAAAACAACTTGAAAAGTTAATCACATTAAAGCTTGTTCGGGAGTTTCTTTCAATTAACTTTGAATTCATTTATGGGGAATCTCGGTCTAATTAACGCATTTAGAAGCGAAATGAGATAATCAGTGAGCTCAATTCTCGGGACGATGGAAGTTTTTCGCCGTGGGATAAATACTTGGGCCGGTAATCTCGCTCGTTCATCTTTCTGCGATTGGATGTGGCAACAGGAGGAACGTTTTAATACTAATTAAAGAAAAGGGGAAATTCCTCGCCAGGGGAGGAGGGCATTGAAATATTTGCTAGAGGTAAACCTCCGGTAGGAGCCCTTTCTTATCGAAGCAACAGGAGATGTAAATTACCGTGGTGTTATCCGTCCGTTAATTGAATAGTAATGTAAGGGGAAGTGAGATGAAACATCGAAGACCTTCAGTTTTTGGTTTCTTCTATATCGATGGTGGGACGCTTTGTAATTGTGCAGCAGGTCGAAGAGGTTTCCTTCTAAATCAACGTTTCCAGAATCCACGCGCCAGAAACTGGTATTTTTGCGAGACCACCATATTAATACTCCAATTAGTGCTTTGGAGTATGAAAATTATACAGCAATTGAGCAGATTACAAAGATGATGAACAAGATTTTGATGAAAAATCACTTTTGAATACATTTGAACCTCAAAAACATCTTGTTACTCCACAAAATTCGAATTTCATGAGGCTCTCTATTAGAGCAGTTCGAAGCAGGGGCTATTGGAATCTGGCATAAGTGGGCATATCGGTCGTTCAAGGATGCGAAATCCATGTTTTGCTCGATTTATGACTCTATAACCTTCTACGGGGAATCTCATGGAGGCTTCAACAGTCGACCAGAACAAAAAAACCCTGGACAGGATTGGTGAGATTGAGCGACAACAGAGCCAGCAGAAAGAGGCAAGGAGCTGAAAGACTCTGATAACTCTTCACAGCCTGACAGTCACTGTTATGCTTCAGAAACTACGGTGCAAGCCAACAAGCAATCAAGTCTGATAGAGGTGAGCCATCACCTGGCGAGAGATTTGCTATGCCATGTCAGAAAAGGAACTACCTGTAATTCATCCTGGAGTGGGTGTGGTTCATATTCAAAACAAAGCAGCTGATCAAAGACGTCTGGTGGAAGGAGTCTAGAAATCAAGTCATTGGAAGTAGATGGAATGTTGAATCTGATGTAATAATTATTGTTCGATTCCTAGTTCTACAATATTAGAAGAAGTATCGTATCCAAATTAGAAATTGTTATTCTAGCAGGACAAAGAAATGGTGTCTTCCAAAATAAAAATTTTGCATTTTAGGACATTAAAAAAAATTTGATTGATCTGTCTGTTCCATTCATTCAGTTCGTTGTCCATTGTGCAATGGGATAGGGAACTGCAAATAAAGACGGATTTGCTCGAAATAGATCGATGGAAGTCGGTAGTATCACCAAGGAACTAAAGTGGTCTTAAGACTGAGGACCTCCACTTGTTCGCTCCCACTGGCAATCCCAACTAATCGACCACATTAATCCCGAAAACCCTCCGACTCTCCCCTCACCCTCCTTCATTCGAATTGAAACTTGAAAGAAACAAAGTTGCTCCGATTCACAACAAAAGAGGGAAGCCCGTAGATGGAGCCTTGATGCAGTCCCTGAAAGGAAAATATCTCCCCATCGGAGTTACCAAGGACTCTGTTCTTCTAGCAACGCTCCGAATGCAGTGCTTCACTCTCGGCCCCTTACGAGAGGGTGGAGGGTTGGAAGCAATAAAAGCCCAATCGCTTGAGAGGTTTGTAATGGAGCAATCAATATGTTCGACGAATGCCAACAGGTATAAGAAGCACGGTTGAGCCACCTGAAACACCTTCAACATCACTCAACCCGAGAAAAAGGATTTTTTACGGTCATGAAGAACATCAATAAAAAAACAACATCTAGTTTTTATGGTGTTTGAGGGTGGGATGTAGAACATTGAATTCACTCAAGAACATGCTTTTAGCATCATTGAATTCGTCTCCACAAAAATACGTTATATTTATAAATCATACATTTGCTATATTTAGAAGATACATCATAATTGTACTTATAAGTCCATAAAAGAACCTTCAAGAGGTACCCGCATAAACCATGGTAATTTAATAGGATTCGATGGTTTCGTACAGTTTCGCCAGGAACTAGGAACCACGGTCTTATTATATGGTACCATAATTTTCTTGCTCCCGAGTCTGTCAAGGTAGCGGAAGCATAGTTTTCACCCTTTTAAGAAATATAAATAAAATTACCACTAAACGCGAACTCGGGTCGTCTTAAATATTAATTTTTCACGATCTAGTGAGCCAAACACCCAAATCTGGAGAGTTGTTCGAGTTTTGCCCCCAAAAATCAAGGAGAACGTCAACATAATCGGGAACGGACTCTTGAAATTATTGATGTTCGGGAATTCTATTCTTTGTGAAGGAAGTTAAACTGCCCACATTGTAGACGTTTTATTTGGTGGTTGATCACAATAATAGCTCCACACAAAAAAGTGACTCGATTTTTTGTTCGAGTAAATTGCAACGTTTTGATAAATCGCTCCGAGTATTCGCATTGTCCCATTATAAAATTCCCCCGGCTTTAGATGAACTTTTAGCCTGAATAGGTTAGATATAATGGTCTGCAACGTCCCCTTCCTATTTACATTATAAAGCTCAAAATCTCCCCCACTGGGTGCCCAAAACGTCGTGAATGAGGGAAAACACATGTTCTGACCCCTCATATCACTCAAGTCCGATTCGACAACAATCGAAATCACTAATATACGTCCGAATCCAATAGGTGGCGACTGGTGACAATAATTTGTCAAAAGCCGTAATGATATAGGGGGATGGAGGATTGTCGAATGCGGAATGTACTCCGAGGGACAGTTAAAAGAGACAATGAGAGTTTTCGAGGGGTTTCACAACAGCTGCCACTCCTGCTTGTATGTCTGTCTGTCTAATTTCATCAGTTCAAATGGCTCTTGGGGTGCGAAAGAGGATTTCCACCTCCTGCCCCGTTCCGAATGATTTGATTAGAGAACTTTCTCTGCACTGAGTGTTTCAACGGTAGCTGGTTCCTATTTTCTCCCACTCGTACGCAAAGTGATGGGCTTCACACACCGTATTTTCTTCTTTTTTGAAGAAATACGAGAATTATACATGGTTTGCATATAATTACGTTTTGACATTCCTACGTCTTCATCTATGTAGTGAAATTAATGTTGCCAAGATGCCAAAATCAGAAATTCAGTTGAGACATGACCGCGGTATGACAAGGTTCCTACTGCACCTTTCTGGTTTGAGAAGGTTCAAACTGGAGCCTCGTCATTGGTGTGCAAAGCTTCGATTGTAACCTCCACCGTGGTGACCCGGTTAAAAATCCTGCAGCCTTTGCCTCCTGGTTTGGCTAGTTTTCAACAACTCTTGCTTGCTCATGATTTAACCTCAACGTGGGATTGATGAAGTTCTTTCTGCAGCTTTCACTGGTTTTTTGGGTTCAAACCCAAGTCTGTATTTCAATGATCCAATTACAGATTCGTCCTTGGTATGGCAAGGTACCAACAGCTGAGTCTGCCCTTGTCATTGCGCTGGACCATCACTTACCTCGCTAAGTGGAAACATAACCTGTGTTTTGTTATAGTTCCAACTGTAATTTTGATCTTGGTATGATAAGGTTCCAATCATTGGCTTGATCGTTTTCGGTGAATACTTCTTCACAAGAGTATTTAGAGACAGCGTAGTGCGAGAATTTTCTACAATTCTACCTTCTACCTCCTGATAATATTTTGGCATTTATGAAACTCCAAGTGCAGTTAAGTATCATCACTTTTTTTGCCTCGTTTTCTCAAATTTTCCCCCAACGGTATAAACCAGGGCAGTAATGTTATAGCACAGGCCATAATGAAATTATTAAATGGGGTTGCTCATGACGCCTCCTGAGGTAAATAGAGGAGAGGAGTTCGTGTGTTGTAGAAAGGTAGGGGTGCACGAAGGGGGTATATCCATTTCAATTTGGCTACCTCCGCTGAAGCTCCAAAAAAACACATTGCGAGGAAGTAATCACAGGTTTTACAACCCAGCCGAGGCAAGGGAGCCCCATCTTGTGAATCTAAGCCAGAAGCTTGGCTTACCGTGGTTGGTCTTATTATTTGGATAATCCACCCATCCCTCCAAGACCCCAAACTCGTATTTCTCACCTAACGGTCCCCAGGACATACCCCTCGTCGGAAAGAAAGGAAAACGAATTTCCTCCCTCAAAATACTAAAAGAAAAAAATCCCAAGTAAAAGACGTTTTTTGGTTTACCCCCAACACTACCACTACAGTTGCCAATTCGCTCTTCACAACAGAAAGCTTACCAGCACCTGAGGTGCTGTAACATTCACAAAACCTAAATCCCAGGTTACGATTTCCGTCCCCAGGTGAGGTTATCTGTTTTTACTGTGCCCCCCCCCCCTCGACGGAAATCCCCTCGTCAAGAATATTAACCCTTTTGCGTGATGTGAACCCGTCCAAGAGGCTTATGTGCTGTGGGATGAGGAAAAAGCTGAGAGAAAAGCGAAACTGTCGAGTAAATAACGATTAAAAGAGGGTAGGATAATGGGAACGTAATGGTCGGCTCAGGTGGTCCCTTGCACCATACTTCATAATACTTTGACCACATAAAATGCCCCCTTGAATAACACTCAGCCCGTATAAAAGGTGAACAATTAAGCACCCTCACTTCCTATCTTTTGCCATAAATTTGATTTAAATTACTTTTTAAAAATGTATGTCCTAATCCGGAAGGATAGACCAGATCATCATGACACAGGTGAAAGGGAACGTCAATCTCATTGGTCCAGAAACATGTAGTAATGGGGCAAGAAGGCATTCAGGTGCAAACAGAGTGAATCTGAAAGCGCTGGAATTTCATAGAAAAATTACAGGTTAAAGTCACTGATGAAAGGGGAACCAAGACATTGGTCATGAAAATCTTCTTTTGATTTATTATTTTCAATAATGATCCTTTGGAATTCGGTGTTTGTGCTCCATTTGGGGTCTACTTGTGCCACGAAGCTTTTAGTTATTGTCGGTCACTTCTAAGAGGTAAAAGATAAAGAATGTAAATTTCAAAACGACCTAGCTCAAAAACTCTCAATAGGTACCTATATAAATGTATTGTTTTTTCACCAATTTAAAATAGCATATAATTTTTAAAACCGAAGGAGACCACCCAGAGCTCTGTACGTCAAGCTCCCTATGAGGACTTGAGGGTTGGACTTACAATAAATCAGAAACACGAGTGTGAATCGCCAACGACTCTTCTCTCATCTCTTTCACTTAATCTCAGTTCAAATTTCAAATGATCAAATCCGATCGTTGTTCGTCCCTCTGAATAAAGTTTCGTATTGTACTTGATGGTGCATCCCTCGCAACCAAGAATAAAATTTCTTAATGAAGACACCAACAACTTTCAGATAGTATCATTTTATAGTAAAATGATAAACCATTGTGTAGTAATTTGCAGCGTTTTCTATCCTGCTTGAGGTTCAACTTCCATTTGTGATTGTTGTGACCTCCTCCTAGATATATTTTATATTTTACAAATAAAACTCAGGTATCTCGAGCAAACCCTCGTGTTCTCTAGTAACGGTATAGACCAGCCTCCCTTCGTCTCTCGCCTACCTCAGTCCAAATCTCTGTCTCGATAACTTACCTCCACTTTCCACGATCATTTAAAAATTATCCATCCTATCTGCCAAACCCTTTAAACGGTTTTGAGCTTACTCTCTCTAGCAAATTCATAGTTTCTCTCTACTCTCGTAGTTGGAAATCTAGTCTTCACAATGACCGTATAGCCAGTGGTAGGTACTCTCCCTTTGGTTCCTCAAGTTCTTGAATGGTACTCTTGATGACCTATAGCAATCATGGCACAACGAACGTACACAGGCATATTGTATATGGAATATTGGGAAATATTCCATTGTTCCCGACCAAAACCCACTTTTTCTTTCTTAACTTCATCCGGTACCTACGAATCAAACGAGACTCGGATAACGTGCTTTTCTGCAGTGATCGAGTTGAGTTGTCTGTAAGTCGATGTAGACTGAGGGAGCCTGGAGGGTCATAATCAGATCAAACGAGGGAAGAAAAAGAAAGAGGATCCCTCCCATCCACGACATTATCAAAATCAATCACATTAGCTATTTAGGCTTCAGAGTTGCTGCCCCACACTGCTAGGTTTTGTCGATTAGATGGATGCTTCGAGTAAGCAAGTTAGTCAGTGGTGAGTTGGAGAATGGGCTACAGTCATTGATTCATTTCCTTCTGATATGAATCATTTTTTTTTTAGAGGAAGGGTTGTAAAGCATATAGCACCATTGAATCCTGTGGAGAAAACTTATCCTGGCTGGTCAGCATAATTGCTTTTGAACTCATGTACTGTTGAAAGAAGCATCTACTCCTGCCAGGAATTCGTAAAAATGGTTTGATCTTTGAATCGGACTACAGCTTCCAGTACTGTTGGACACTGACTATGACATCTGACGTTATTCATGTACCTACTTAGTGCAAATAGATCTCATTAGACTTTCTGCTTCATATTGCCGTTGAAAACGTGCAGCAGTAAATATTGACAGACCCCCAAACAGTTGTACACATTATGCCTTGCTGAGGCAAATAAGCTCCTAGTGCGTTACTCAGTGGTCGCAGTCACGTGAAGAAAAAAAACCTCGCGAAGGAAATAACCGCCAGAGAGCGGTTAAGTCGACAACGTCTGCGAAGGGGGTAAACGGAGGATTTGACTCGGTTTCTTGTTTCAATTAGAGACAAAGCTCGAAGGAACAAGTCACTAATGAGATCTCGCCATCTCATCAGGACGGTTATTAAAATGCCCCTCTGCTTTCTCATTCTCCCTCACTTTCTCTTTCCTTCTCCGTTTTCCCTATCGTTCTAGCAGTCTGATATACCCGTCCTTCCCCGCAAAACTGAACCGCGCCGCAAACGCGATTACGCTACTTAAAATCTCGTTAGGGCTTATTAATGTCATCAACTGAGGAGGCAAATGAAGGATTACAGGAACGCCTTTCAACGTTTCCTCGATCCACCCTGAAAATGGTTTGATGAAGCAAAACTCGGTCGTCTGCGGTTTGTTATACCCAACTCCATAGTCAATGGCTTTCGATTTACCATCACTGTGATTGTTCCATAATATCTCCTATTGCACTGACCAAAAAAAAAAAATTTTAAATGGTATGTTTCCTAATTCAATTGAATGATTTCCGAATATTTTCGGGCTAATAATAACGAATATTTTTGGGCCAATAATAACGAATATAACAATGAAAATTTTTTATTAGCTAACGTTTCCAAAATACATGATACATAAACATCAACATTCTATTTTTTTTTTAAAAACCGTTCCATTTTTTAAGTAAAATTATTTTAGAAACATACTGCCACTAGGTATATTCATGGTAAATTACGTTATATATTGACTTATTTAAATTTAGCGCGAATTTCTTTCAATAAGTAAGTATAAGTTTCATCGACTTGATCAAGAGGTGACTTCATGGGAGCGTTTCCTTTTAGCCTGCCGCTTGTACACAAACTCCGGAATATCCCTACATACAGTCCAGCAGTAGTCTGCCAGCTCATTCCAACGGCCCTGGTATCTCTCTTCTATTGAAGCAATGTCTTGATGAAATCATTCCATGCTCA